>CM023944.1:34752193-34828947 GCA_013407115.1 Glycine latifolia | reverse complement strand
TTTTGCTTTAATAAATTGATTAAATTAATCGTTAAAGAAAAAACGTTGAATATTATTGGTAACTGGATATTTAAATTAAATAAAATTTATTTATTTTGTAATCATAAAAAAAAAACATTAAATATGTGTATAAACTTCGAACGGTCATAACTTTTGATAGAAATGTCCGATTGAGATGTACGATATGTCAAAATGCTCGAAATTCAAAGAAGTAATTGAAAAAATAAAAAATAGAATTAAACTAACTAATTAAATAATTAAAAAAGTAGACAAAAAGGAAATTTTTGGATGATTGAATCTTAAATCCTAATTTTGAGGCACTTAGAAGTATTTTTTGGAAAAAATAGTTGACCAAAATTTGCCCAGGCCTTTTCCTCTCAATTTTGAGCGTTTTGTCACCGATTTTGCCTCAATCGGACATTCTAGTCAAAAGTTATAACCTTCCGAAATTTATATACACACCGCTTCCTGTATACGTGACACGTGTCGCTATCTAGTGAAATACACCCAATTTGAACATAATTGCCCCCTGGTCACGCCTAATATGGGTGTGACCAGTCACACCCATTTTGGACGTGTTACCTCTTTCAAATTGATACTTAGTTTCAAAAACTTAACTTCGTAATTATTTATTAAAATATTAATATTTTCATTTTTTTCCCTCTTATTGAATCATTGTTAGTTATTGCCTTTATCAATAGCATTGCTGCACTGGTAGCTTGTACCAACTGGTATCATCCAATTTATATATCTTTAATGACCTGTCTCGTTCATTAGTCAGTACACCAATAAATAATGATATTTTTCAGGGTGAAATATATCTTTGGATATTTTTTCTTCTTTTGATAGTTTTCTTCAATATAGTTGTGAGATTAACTTTTAAATAAAAATAAAAATTAAGTAATTTTTTTCATTGAATGGTGATTATTATAAGATAAAATTTATGATACTAAAAGTAAAATTCATCTTGAAGTATAACCTAAAGAAAAAAGTTGTTGCAAGAGACTAAAAGAATAATTAAACTTATCACTTGTTATGTTTCTCACATTTTATCTTTATATTTTTATAATGTTACACATTTTATCTCATATTTTTATATTATTACTCATTTTGATTCCATGAGTTTGTAATATTGTATATTTGTCTCTTTTAATTATACGCCCTATCATCAATTAAGCCTAATACTTGTACATATATTTTGTGATTTAAAACGCAAGCCTGTCTAAGGAGCACCGGAGCTTGAAAAATTATTTTAATATATACAATAATTTTAATTATTACATTAAATGACGGTTATTTTTCGTTTTTGAAATTACAAAAAAAATAAGGATTAAAATTGTTAACATTTAGTAATTGTAGAAACTAATTAAAAACACATAATTTTTTATAACTAATTTAATGTATATTTTTTTTCTTATTTCTTTTTTTTCTATCAACATTATACGATATGACGTGTAATTGTACAGACTTATTTTTGGCTGGCATCTGTGGAACGGTATGGAGAGAAAGGAGATAACAGTCGGCAATATATTGGGATTTTATGAAGGGAGTTCACTGGATACAGTTTACATAAGAAACACTTTTTGAAGGAATTTTTAAAGGAATATGGAGTACAATTTATTTGAGCAGTAACCAGTGCCGGAACCGACTTGTATTTTTACTTAATGTAAAATTTTAACTAATGTTAAATTTTATTTTTAAAAAGCATCAAATTTTATTTTTAATTTTAATTAATTATATAAGTATATATAGTTATTAAAAAATTTAAATTTATTTAAAAAAATTATTTTTAAATAATGTCATAACCATTACTGATCTGGCTCATGACTTCACCACTGGCCGGAACTGTATATATAGTCCCTTTAGCATATGGGGTTTATTGACTATAATGTTTTGTTTTAGCCACAAAATTTCTGCATTATGCAGAGGGAGTATGCATAATATATATAGGTTGGGCTCCAAATATACTATGTAAAAGCGATGGTGCAACAAGATAATACAATTATTTTTTTCTGATAAAAAAAATACAGGGATGTATCCCCAATCCCCCTCCCCCTTTTAATTTTTATATATAAAGCATTAATAAAAAATCTTAAAGATTAAAGTTTGTTTAAGTTAGTATATCCAGTGTTATGTGAGATCTGGTCAAACCTCATGCATACTTGGTTTGACCCGACTGGTCAAATTAGAATCTGATAATTTAATCGTATTGGTTTTATTATTAGATGGATTATGTAATTGATTCGAGATGATTCATATTTATATATAATAAATACATATATAATTTTAAAATTTTAATATATATAGAATCAAATTAGATTAGTTACTATTAACCCACAACCTCAATCAAGTCAATAATCAAACTAAGTTTAATCAAACTAAGTTTCATGGTGTATTATTTATTTAGATAAAATTAACAGGAATTATGTAATAATATGATTTATGTGATTCTAATAAGTTAATCAATTGATATATACAATCTGGCTAGCTGCAGGGACGGAGCCACACTCCTATGGGAGGGGAGACCAAGAATAAAATTTAATTTTACTTAATAAATATTTTTTATTCTACATAGATATTTCAATAAATATATATGTATCAATTTTGATATAAAATATTAGTAATTATATATTTCAAAACCTTAATTACATAAATAATTTATGAAAACATCTCTTTTGCATATGATAAAAAATATTTATTGTTGAATTTATATTCAATTTTTTAGTGTTTTTCAAAAAATATATTTTCAAAATAAAAAATTAATATAACAAGTGTTATTTTCATACATTAATAATATTTAAATAAAATGAAAAAGTAAATTATTTTAACCAAATTATGTTTTATTATTCCAAAGTTTATAAATCAATGTGTTTAGATCTATGAACTCAATTTAAAAAGGACATTAGCAACTCACAAACAATGACCAATAAAAAGAGGAGAAAAACAAAGAGAAAGAATTATGATAGAAAAAAAAATTAGTTTGCTGTTTTGAAACTTAAGGTGTCAATATTTTATATTAGTGTACATAAGTTTGCCAAGGATTAATAAACAAAACATTTAATATTCAAATTAATATAAAGGTAAGACTAGCAAAGTCATTTGATTGAAAATACAACAATTTATTGTGTTTAAAATAGTAATAACAAATTATAGAAGAAAAAATAAATGATATTCCAGTAGTTTATTTAAAAAATAAAAAAATACAACTATCTTCCAATAAACACTATAAAAAGGAAATAAAATATTATCTAAAAAATAAAGTAAAATATCATTATCTTTACAATGACACTTATTAAAGAATAATAAAATATGTTATCAAAATTAAGTAAAAGATAAAAAAACATTGAAGTATTTATTATCTTTAAATTCAAACCCATAAAAAAATAATTACTATAATATTATAATATCGTCTATAAACTTAATTACTATATATAATATTAAAATATAATTTATTTTTAAAAAAATAAGATTATAAAAAATCAGGGCCCTCTACCCCCTAACCTACATCCGTCCTGGCTAGCTGATAAAAAAAATTGATATATATATATATATATATATATATATATCAATGCTTTATATTGTTATTAGCTTTAAATATATTATTTATGCACGCAAGTGAATTTTTTAAAATTTGATTTCTTTTAATATTTTGTTTAATTTTAATTTTGACTCTTATAAAATATTTTTTTCAGTTTTATTTCATATAAGTTTGTATTTTTTTAATTTTGATTCCTATAAACACCAACTTATGAGACTATAAATCTTAAAAAAACTAAAATTAAAAGACCCAAACGTAAAAGGATTAAAATTGAACAAGAAAAACTTACAAAAATCAAATTGAGAAAATATTAATTTATAGAAACTAAAATTTTAAAATAAATTTACATATAACAAAATTAAAAAATGCTAATTTATCCAAATCAAAACCATATATAAACATTGTTATTAAAATGAATTGGATTGTTCGCACAAACTTTGTACTAATGGCTCATAGACCATAGTCATAGTGATCCTATGTTAGCTCAGACAATATTTTTTTTATGATATTTGTGGTATGTGTATAAAATAGACTTTGTACTACCTGTTCAATATCTAAAAAAAAATGTATTATCTGTTCAAATTTGTGAAACATAAATTATACCAATAAGGACAAACATAACAATTAAGATTTTTTATTCATTAATATATATATTAAAAACATTTTGTAGTACACAAAATCTGTTTTTCTTTATCAATGGGAAAATAAAGAACAAGAGGATACTTTATTAATGGTTGAAGAACTTGTGAAAGAAAATTTGACTTGAGTGGACGTATGAGAAAATAATGCTTGAATAACTTGATTGAGAATATTAGTATAAAATTTTCATATGTTAGAAAACTGGTCCAAAGAGTGGATGAGAATACCGACATGGAGAGATAAAAATATTTACTGTAGACTTGCATATGTAATAATATTAAATTCTGGAAATAATAAGGTCATCTGGAGATGTGACGATGTTAACTTTATGGACTAATTAAGTTATCGTGGTCAATTTTTCACAACAATATTTAGATGAAAGATTTTAATTAAGAAAAAAATATAAATTCAAAAATCTACTTAAAAACAATAATTTAAAATATAATTAAAACTTATCAAATATTTTTAAAAAATATAAAATAACTTAACTTAAAATTAATATATATAAGTAAAAATATCATTTTTAAAAATTTAATGATGATGTATTAATACTATAAAATTATTTTAAATTATTATTAAATTGTAAATAATTATTGATATAATTTTTAAAATAATTATTATAAAAATTAATTATATATATATATATATATATATATATATATATATATATATATATATATATATATTACAAAGGTAAGCAGATAAAAGCAAAACAGAGCGAATTTAATAAGCATTAAAACGAGAACGTGGTTGAGTACAGCCCAAACAGTGACCCTTTTTACCCAATTGTACTAATAAAAATAAAAAACGGTTGTCGCACGAAGAACAAAAAATAAAGAAATAGTAAATTTACAGGGGCGTCACCCTTGCATCATAGAAGCAACGTCATGGTTAGCTTTGTAAGCCAAGTTATTATTGTGGAATTTTATTTTCTCTCCAACATTTCAACATCACTCCCTCCCTTCCCAACATTTTCCATTCACTTGTATCTCTCTTTCCTCGCAAAACCCCACCCCTTTCTTTCTTTCACTATTCCCTAATCCAAAGCCAAACCAAAATTTCCAAGAAAAAAAATATATAACAAGTTAACAACTTCAACACACAACAGATCCTTAGCCACCAAGTAGAGACCGAATAATGAGTATTCTCTTCCCAAGAAGTTCCTCAGCAACAAAGAGGAAAAGGGTCATTAGAGATCTTGTTCAGGGTCGAGACTATGCCACTCAGCTCAAGTTTCTGCTTCAGAATCCTATTGGCCCTGATGGGTCTGTTTCAGCAAAGGAACTTGTGGCCAATGTGCTGAGATCTTTCGCTGAAACTCTCTCTGTGTTGACTTCTTCTTCCGAGGATGCAACAAGTGGTGATCATCATCATGACGAGGTTGCTCAGAATCTTGTAATTTCCGGAGAAGATGCCTCGCAGGTGGCAAGCATTGATCCGAGGTCTGAGGGTTCAATTGAGAGTAAGAAGGGATCAAAGGATCGGAGAGGGTCCTATAAAAGAAGGTCTTTTTCTTTCTTTCTCCTTCTCCGATCTAAACTGATTTTATAGGTTATGCATAAACTAATTTTAGTTTCCGGTAATTTTTTTCTTTCACTTCCCTTAAGAATAGTTGTAGTGAAACTTATCTAAATGGGGTTATATTATTTGGATCTTGTTATCTTATAAATTCCTCAGTCAACAATGTTGTCGTGACGGCTTATATATAAAAGAAAAGGTTGTGTTGTCGGGAATTTGGGGTGATGCTGAGAGGATTTGGTGAATTGGGATGTGTACGGACAGTGTACTGGTTATAGTCATCTTATACATATGAGTAAATATTATCTTTCTTGAACCAAAAAAAAAAAAAAAAAGAACATTGAGGCTTTGAGGTTAAGTTAATTGGACTTTTGGAATATATATTTTAATACTGAGAATTAATGTAGTGAGTTCTCATCCGTTGATTTTGATAGTGCTAGGAATTTTCAAGAGTTTTGCTTCAAGTGGGTTCCTTTATTTTAGCTTTTATAGTGGAGTGGCCTGCCTTGATATGATCGCATGGAACAATGCAATTATTTCACATAATTTTTTTTTATATACTTTCCTTCATATTTATATTGAATTTTTTTTTTCTGTATCTCCTTTTTGTTTTTACCTTGTGTTACATAATTTGATAATTTAAAAATAAAAACAACGAGGAACGATTATTTTTCTTTGCATATTCTGATTCTCCAGCAATGATATATTATTACACCAAATAACATGCATGGTATATCTTAAATTGCTGCGCAGGAGGACTGAACAGACATGGACCATAGTTGCCCAAACTACTGATGATAATCATGCATGGAGAAAGTACGGACAAAAGGAAATCCTAAATTCTCAATTTCCCAGGTAATAATCATTTTCCATTTTTCTTGCAGTCTTTTTTTTTCCTACTATGGAAAGACATTCACTCGTTTAATTTGTGCAAAAATTGCGTCACTACTCATCGTATTTTTCTATTTTTGGTTCCTTTCCTTTCTTTTCATTGCCAAAGAAAACAGGTTGAGCAACAGAGTGATTTATATAGAAACATCATCTTAAAAAGAATACTAATTATAATTGGAAATGCTAGTAGAACACTTCTTTTTCTGTGTTATTTCTGTTGCATGTATGAACATTTCCTTTTCTGATCTACCAAATGTAGAAACTAAACTCAAAAACGGCAACTGGAAACTAATTAATGCAGAAATCCGAAAAAGGAAACTTTGCTGTACACTGAGACTACTTCTTAGGACACTCAAATTTACCAGTATTTTCGTGGGACAATGAGTTTAATTTGTTTCAAAAACTTGTCTTCTATTACTTTAACTCACCATTTCAGTGATAAATAATTTTGCAGGAGTTACTTCAGGTGCACTAGGAAGTTTGAACAAGGTTGCCGAGCAACCAAACAAGTGCAACGGATACAAGAGAATCCTGATAGGTACAACATTACGTACATTGGCTTTCACACATGCAAAGACACCCTCAAGGCTCCACAAATGGTGACACATTCTGAAACTTGGGACTCATTTCTTGGTCCTGACTCAAATGATGTGCCAAATGAACATGATTCCACTATTGGATCACAAAGCCTGATTGTAAAACAAGAATATCCCAACGATGAGACTGATCCAAGTGATCTAACGGATGCTAACTTTTGGTCTGATTTGAAGGATTTTGAACTATCCAATGACAAGCCTGCAGGTTTGAAAATAGCATCTGAAAATGCAGATACTGTGTATTCATGCACTGGCTCGAGAAGTTTGGACATGGATTTTGGGATATTCTCTTCTCCTTTCTGCGGCACCGAGGACTTCCACTTTGATGAAAGCCAATTGCTTTAGTTATCTTCCGTAATCTTTAACCATGTATTGATCAGATTGAATATTTTTAGATTTTGCTTTTTCCAAGTTTCATGTACACTATGGAGATCGAGAATAATTAACTTTGATCATTCTCACATGTCACCATTCAGTCTGATGTAATGTATGTTAATGTCTGTCTGAAATGTGCTTTGAAAAGATTGATTCAATAACATAGACTGAGTCAATTATTTGTGGCTGCTACATATATAAAATATATGTGCGCATATATAGCTTCCTTTTCTTTTTGTCTCCTTGTAAGGCAGTGTCATGCATGAGCCTATGAACCCACAGTGTGATTATTATTATAAAGGGTTATGGGACATGTACCTTGGTTCCAATTAGCCAAGTAATTAAGTGTAACACAGGAGTTGATAAAATAAAATTTGAATTTGATAAACTGCTGCTTTAGGCCTCTTATTCGTTTACATGTAAGGGTATTAGGATTAACTTCTCCACAGATATTTTTAGAAAAATAAAATAAAATAAGTTTCTCTTTATTAGTTAATTTGTGAAATTCTCTTATATTAACTTGTCTAAATATTAATTTTTAGTTTATGTATAAGCTAATTTTAAATTTCTAAAAAAATTTATTTCATTTTTTCCTCATTTTCTTTTCAGTATTTATGGAATAATTTATCGAAATAGACCATAAGTCTATGAAACATATTTTGAGTTTAATGAATTTTGTTGCCTTAGACTACATATCCAACAATAATAATAATATCTTATCCTACTTGAAATTAACTATACGCAAAAGGTGAGCTCATTCAACATACTTAAAAATCCAAATTACAAGAATATTATCTATCATAAGATTCATCTTGACATTTCTTTGATAGTTATTTTTAGTATCTCTCTCATCCTTTTTACAAGACTAGATACCATCCCATTACCCTAAAATATTTTGTTTTTCATCAAAATAAGTCAAACAAGCGTGTGGGTAAAAAATGGTTGTGAACTATGATGGGCATGGAATTAAGCAGAGGATTTCTCAAAGCAAAACATGATATTGTTTTGAACCAATTAGTCATGGAGACTTTAGCCAGTGGGACAGAAATGTCGCCAATAAGTGGAGTCCAAGGACATATGCGTAATGAGAAGGCAATTCATGGGTGTAAGATACATAATCAGACAAACAAAACTAGCTGTATCTCAAGCTAAAGCTAATGAACAAAATGGGTCTTTTTCAAGAACTATAGTACATTGTAGAAGACTTAGTTTTTATTCTACCTTTGGAATCTCTTCATAACGCAAGACTCCTTCCCTAACACGAAATAGCAATGGGAAAAAGACAATTATTGACCTGGAAAGGAAATTATAAAAGTAGTATATGGTTTCCAGATGTATTTTGCTTAAATCAATGCCTTTAATTTTTTTTTTGTAAATATATATGCTTTCAATTATAAAGACTATTTTTTTTACTTTTCTATTGAAGACTTAGTTATACTTAACTGGTGCGCGCCTGTTTGTAAAGATAAATGTAAAATTAGGGCTAACGATAAAACAAATTATATTTTTTCTTACGACTTATCCAAGAATTAATAAACTGTTTAATCAAATTTAAACTTTTTTAGATGAAAAAATGAGAAAATAAAATACATAAAAAACATGAAACTAAGAGAAAATAAATAAAAAAGAATAATATTATTCAATAAATTGGAGGAAAATAAATATAAAACAAATAATTATCATTTTCCCTTACTTTACACATGGAAATAAAAGGAGACAAGGATTATGACTGCTAAGAAAACTAGTTTTAAAAAAATAACTATAATTATAATTAACTAGTTTTACCGTTATGGTTATTTTAAATAACTTATTTTTATTTAAAAAATAGTTATAGTTATAAAATTACAATTAGTCTTATACAAATGTTTATTTTAAATAATTTATTTTTGTTCGTTTGTAATCAATTATTTAATTAATTTCAAATATAACTTGTTATATAATTGATTATATAACTAATTTAATCATAACCAGTTATATAGCTATATTTTAAAAATAATAATTGATTATATCAAATTATAACTAATTATATAAAACTCGTTATGGTTATAATTGTAATATTTACTTCTAACCTATTATTTATTAATTATGATTTAAATATCCCAACCTTGAGCACCCTCATAAGGATAACATTGAAAGAATTGTCAAGTGCTAGTAGTTGAGTTCACCAAAAAAGTACTAGTAAGTTGGTTTTCTTGTGAGAGGAGCGGATAGATTTTGATGGGTACCATGTGCTCGGTTTTCTTTTCATGCGATGAGCTCGTCGAATGGATCAATGGAGAAGTGCTCTCTCAGTGTCATAATATGTAAAAAAAATTAAAAATTGAAAGTTATTTTTTCTTTTTAAGTAAGGAAAGTTGTTTAAAGAGGTAATCCATTTGAACCGAAATAATATAATTAAATATTTTTACTTCCTCTAGTTTAATATTTTTGATGGTGCTTTACTTCCTCTAGTTTAATATATTTTTTTTAAAAATGTCTTTGAATTCTATTAAAATTTGAGTTAAAATATAAAAATGTTATAACCATA
The DNA here is from genome assembly GCA_013407115.1 of Glycine latifolia. Classification (NCBI taxonomy): domain Eukaryota; kingdom Viridiplantae; phylum Streptophyta; class Magnoliopsida; order Fabales; family Fabaceae; genus Glycine; species Glycine latifolia. The sequence goes on along the minus strand of CM023944.1, from coordinate 34,818,863 downwards.
ATTTTTAACTACGTCTAATAAACCTGAACTTGTAATTAAATTGAATAAAATTAATAAAAGTTAATTTTTTTCCTTTCACTCAAATTTTAGAAAATGTTAAATGACAAAACAAAACAAAAAATATTAGTGAAGTATGCTAGATAGAATTAAGGACCCATTTGTTACAATTTTTCATAAAAAATATGTTTTTTTAAATAAAAAAGCAACACTTTTAAAAAAAGGTGTGTATTTCATTTTAAAAAAATATTAAGTTAAGAAAAATCTAAAATACGATCAAAATTATAAGTTATTTTGAAGAATTTCTCATAAAAATCATATTTTTCTAAAAAAATACTTTTTTGATTATGAAAACATAAATTAACTTTGGCTTTTTTAAAAACAATTATAAATAATCACTAAATTATTTTACATGAGAATTATTATTTATAATTTGTAACAAACTTGTCCTAATTATAACTTAGACTATAATATATTTCTGATCTTTTATTTTTTTAAGTAAAATTGATCATTTGGATTTTTTATCTTTTAATTGAGTCAATATTGTCTTTCTATCAATTTGAGAGTAACTTTGTTAGTATTAGAATAAGTTGTCTTATTTAAAATAATTAATTTTAACAGTTAAAAATTATGACTATAATAAGGTTATTTTTATTAAATTATAAAAAATTATAATAAACTCACCCCTACTCTACCAAATCAAAAATTAACTTCAAAACTGCAAGACATTTATTTGCAGCCAACAATACCCAAAATGTTCAAAAGAAACCCATTTCTAAATATAAGTTCAAAGTATTATGACGAAGAAAAACTATGAAGCTATAACCAAATCTTCAACTTGTTACACAAGAGATGCTCTAACCTACTTGTCCTAACATTTAGAAAGTAGAAACCCAAGAAAAAAATTGTCATTAGCAACCTCATTAAAAAAATTCAAAAAAATAAAATGAAAAGAAAACTTTGGTTAACATCAGGACTGGGGTGAGCCCCTTTTCTGCTCGCCACTTCCTCGCCAGAGATATTAGAAGAAAAATAAGATGCATGTAAGATTAAAATTAAGGAATGTGAGTGTCCAAATATAATTAAAAAAATCGTTAATTTAAAAAGAAAAAGTTAGGCATCAAAAATCATTTTCTAGTAATAAGTCATCACGTACTCTGAAGTTATACACTAATTCATTATTCGTTGACTATATAATTGGATTAACCAATTATATAATTCTCAGTAAAATTATATATAGTCTGCTTCCTGGTGTAATGTTTCCCCTTTTTAAGCAGCCAAACTAATCTTCATCTCTTGTTCTATTCAATTTTTGGATCACTTTTATCTCAGCGGGAGAGAAGAGAAATTCCATGCTGTTATTACCACTGCTGCTACCAGAGTTGAACATAGCATCAGCCATATCCACCACAGGATAATCACCACCGTATCTTGAAGTGGAGGCTCCACCACTGCCACTGCTGGCGGCGGTGCCGCCTCCGCCACCAGGGTGGAGGCTGAGGTTCATTGTAGGAGACAACTGAGAGGAAATGGTGTTACTATTATTTTGTGATATGTCCACCAGTAGTTGTTGTAGTGGAACTGATGATGGTGCTGTGGAGGACATGTGGCATGTGTGGTTTCCTCTGTATGTTACTTCGAATATGTTATGGTTGTGATTAAGTCTTTGCACTTGCTTCTTGGCTTGGCATTCATATAACTTTTGGTGTGTGCACCTGTAGTAACTCCTGAGAAGAAATAAAGAACCATTTCCAATCAAGAAAAAGAAGTAACATTATCCATATAAAGTTAATTTACTAAAGAGTTTTTCTTTTCTTTTTTATCCATCAATGCTAATGTTAATTTATTAATTTGATTAAAAATGTCAGGGATTCAAATCGGCGACTTCTTTTCTCTTTTCTTACTTCATTCTTTCCCAAATTAAGAGTATGTTAACCTACGAAAATATGAAAATATAAGTAATAAATATTTAATAAAAACAATCATTAGGGTGGTTGTTAAAATTATTCTTACTTGTAGTATTTTTAAGACACCAATCAAACAAGACTGACTGGATGATTGATCAAGTCAAGTCAAGGCATTTTAAATGTGATTTTCTTTGTCGGGATTGATATAGTACTAGTTGAGTAGTTGTAAATATAAAAAAGAAACATTTGTCTTGTTCGATCAATTTGCAAATTAATCAAGTGGTCACCGCATGCCAAGAATTAAATGGCATGCCAGAGAAATGCCTCAACCACTTGTTATTCATTACGTGGGACTGTGGAGAGGAGTTATACACTTCTGGGGTATTTCAGACTTTTCTGACTGGAGCAAGAAATCTCAGAATCAAATTGTGGTGTAAACTACTAGTTAATATATAGATAGTGTATATAAGTTACAACATCAAAAGGGACGTGTTATTTGGCGTTTCAATGTTGGCTGGTAGATGCCCTTGATATAAGTTTTTATTTATTTTAGAAGTTAAGATGTCCTTGATATAAGTTGCATTAATGAGTTGAATTGATCAATCGTGTAATTAATTTACCAATTGATCAAGTCGTGTGATTAATTTACCAATAATAATATCACTAACCATACCTTGGGTACTTGGAGCCAAGTATTTCTTTCTGGCCATATTTCCTCCAAGTGAAACCATCCTCCGGTGGCATCTCCGTGTTTCCAAACTGTGGGGCAGGAACCATCACTTTTCTCTTATCTTGATTAGCTTCCCTGCTTCTAGTTAATGTATATATTAATAATTAAGAGATATAATCATCATAAGGACAAAAATATAATGTCGTCTAAGAAACTACTTTGTAAAAGCCATTAATTTATTGTACTGTTCAATATAGGGTTGCAAAATTATAGTACAACATAATATTGTTAAAAAACCAACAGTGTAGTTGATAAGAGGTATCTATGTGACTTGTTGCCTAATTACCAAGAAAGATGTTGAAAGCTAGCCAGTAACCATTCGGATACATCTCAATAATCGAGCACGGTCTCCAATAAACTAAAGCTACGGCTGGAAAAAACCTAAAAGCTTCCACTAGTGACCTTTTGTTTTCTTCCTTTTTTTTCCTTTTAATCATTGTCGGTGGTTGTATATATATGTGTAACAGTGTAAGTCATCTACAATTCCTGAGGATGGACATAAGCTCTAGCTTCTGCATTTCATTATATCCATAATTTGGTCAAACTTATTTAACTGCATCCGTCAAAATGTCGTTGATATATATACTTCTAAATTGTAATAAAATTGATTTCGCTGCATTTATTGAGGAAGATATTGCTATTTTTTATTTTTCCTTTTCCAATATCACGCCATTCAGATTAAGTACCTTTTGTGTTTCTTGAATACTGCATCTCCTCTCTTTTGTATTCAATCATGATTGTTTTACATCATTTTTTTTATTACAGATTCCTTTACATCTCCCTTAAAAATAGTCTCTTTCACTCCTTTTTCTCCTTTATTCTTTTAAACCTAAACCCATCGTTTATCACACTCACAATTTTTTTCATTTGTCTTTCACTTTTTCATTTATTTCTTCTTACAAATTACCCATCACTCATCTATTAAACTATACCCCTTAATTAAGACTATAGTTGTGAAACTCGATTCGGTCATTAATCCGATCGAGGTAATGGTTCAGTGATTTAATGGGTAAACCAATAATTGATCAAGTTTGATATAATATATTAAAAATTCAAAATTATATATATATCTATTATATATAAATATATAATTAATATTATTTGAGTAAAAAGAATTCACTTATACTTTAAAATCCTAAATAACAATTGAAAATAATACAAAATCTAAAATCCAATTTTTTTTTTAAAAGAAAAAAATCCAAAAGTAATTTTTTTTGTAAAATTGGTCGGGTTGGACCGATCGAACCGGAATCCGGTGACCTACCCGATCGAGTTTAGATGGATCATCCCAAGTCAATTTAATGATAGGTCCAATAATAAAATAGTTCCTATTAGATTACTAGTCCAACGATCCGATCAATCAAATTAAATCAGGATTCACGACCCTGATTAAGGAAGAAATATACCAACTTTTTTTTGGGATCTCTATCACATCAATCTATATTTTATCACAAGGGTGTTAGCAAATTTACAAATGATGCAGACACTTTGAAAAAGAGAAAGAGGTAATAAAAAGAGAAAGATAGATGTAATAAGTAATATAATTTGAAGGCAATAATTAATATTGATGCTCCTTTATGTATCTTTTTCATGGGTCTTTCTTTTGGTACACATTGTGCTTAAAATCAAAGGTAATTTTTTATTTATAAAATTTTTGCTTATAGAAAAAAAGTACATATAATTCGATAAAAAGAAAATGAAGAGTATTAATTAAGTGTATGGATGCCCATGAAGCCTAAACACCACTTTTTACAACACACTTGCAGGTTAACAAACTTAAGATGGCATAGTGGTTTATTTGGTTAATTTGTTATGATCTCTATGGTTACATAGAAATAGTTATATTCCAAAATGATGCTCTTAATCTTGAATTTATTTGAGTTGATGATAAAATTTAGATATTGGGTGGTTGAATTGTCTAGGTAGTAGGAAGAATAATTTTTCCTTTTCGTTTAATTATAAATGGTTAATGAATTTCATGGAATGCTTAGGTTAGAAAGTGTAAGGGATGTAGTAATACTACATGGTCGAAATTATGCAGGGTGGGAATACTGGCAGTCATTACATACATGTTCATAATTATAATCACTTTGGAAAATTATATTGTAATGTGCTCAGCGATATTCATTTTTTTTTCCAATTCTCTAGGCTGTCATTTCAAGCAAGAACCCTAATCCTTTTCCACTCTACTATCACTATTTCATCTCCTTCTCAATTCTCAAATACCTCAATTTATTTTTAGTTCAATATAAACTTTGCATATAACCTAGTTACCCCTGGTGCAAGGCAGTACTGTAAACCCGTTATTAGCTAATAATTATAGTAACTAGTTTCAATCACACGTATTCATAAATCACCATCATCAATCAAACAATCAGAATCATACAAAAGTGAAATTAAAGACTATTGAAGTGTAACAACGACATATGCTCATACCATATGTTATAGAGATCAAACGAGTAATTAAACCTATGTATAAATAATATACCTTTTTCGTGGCCGCGAGGGTGACGCGTGGATTCCCTGCACTTCTCCTTCAGATCCATTGTTTCTCTCAGAATCTTCCCCATCTTTCCCTCCCATTTCACAAATCTGCTGCGGGGTGCTCCTTGCAGCATGAAACTGATGCATTTGAAACAACTGATCCATTGTTAGTGCATGACTAGAATTTAGGCATTCCTGCATTAGAGTAGCATCCATCTGAGAGTGCTGTGTGGTCGTTTCATGAACAAACGTTGGAGGAGATTCGTCCGAGGTTTGGTTCTGTCGGGAGAATATTAACATCTTTTCCTTGGCACCACTGAAAGCTTCAGTTATCTGATCAATGGACAAGGACAGCATAGCTGGTTGGTTCACCAAGTTGGGTAGGTCTTGTTCAAGGTTTTGGGCCAATACACAAGCGCGTCGAATCGAATTTATTACCTCTTCCATAATTGTTTCTAATTCTAGTCGTGGTTTGTGTTTTTCATGGGGTTGGTTAAAAATAAACAAAGGGTTATAATTATATTTATATTTTTAATTTTGCTGTCAAAACTGAAAGCTTCGTGCTAAGTTTCTATGTTGGTGCTGTGGTGTAAGGAAAAATCGAAGCAATAATATAAAGAGAACATGCATATATGTTTCCATTTACACGGCGCTGAAAAGAGGGTGTGTGGAAACGACGACTTGGTCGTTGGTCGTTAACAACTGTAGCTACTTGGAATTTCAAACTTTATGATCTTTTCCTTGGGTCTAGACGAATACCCCATTTGCCCCATTGAAACGACTACTTTTTTGGACCCCTTAGATGAATTTTCTAGGTTTTAGACCCAACTTGGAAATTTTCTTCTCGGCGTACACTATGCGATTGTTAATTAATTCCTACGTTCTTGGAACGATCCTTTAATCTCACTTCTTAGTATATATACTCGGTTCGGTTGACAAATTAATTGGACAAGACATAGTTTCATTATTTTAAACATAAAAAATTGATGGGTGCATGCATAATATTCTTTTTCTTTTTATCTTTTTGGTATTCACAAATGCATGTTAAAGGAAAAACTTTTATTGTCTCGGATTTGTGCTCACAAAACATTTCCAAACGAGTTAAGGTCAACAAATTCTCAGATTTACATGAATAACAAACAATAACATTGTTTAGTGAATTTTAACTACTTAATATACAGAATAATATCTGTAAATTTAGAAATGTGACATGTCTTTTATTTTACAGGCTTAAAAAAATTGTGGCTTGTGGGTATTATTAATTCATAAAGAAATAATATTACCTTACCATGCTTTATTTGTATTCTATCAGAGAGGAGTGGCCATGCAGCACCCGCATGAAAATATGAAAAGTTATTTTTTAAAATTAAGTATTAACTTCCATTTTCAATTGAATCAAGAAAAACATTATTAACTATGGCATTCATATACGACTGTCATTCCTGGTAATGCAATAATATACTATGAAATAACCATGGATTACCTAATTGTCAAATTTAATCAAATAATACATTTAATGATATTTAATGAAACATATATATTTTAATATGTTATCAATCCAATTACTCAACTTAAAAGTACAAATTTACAATATTTTATATAAATTAAAATTTAATTGATACTTCTTCACATTATTTTATTTTAATGTACAATATGGTATTTAAAATATAGGTACATATTATTAAATATTTAAATCATAAAAATTGATATTTATGATGACCATTAAAGTATTACTCACATAATTTAAATGTATTTTTTATATAAGGTTATGAGAAAAAAATCATTAGTTTGGGCAATTGGTTAATGGCACACACATTTAATTTTTAAAAGTTATTATTCTTAGGGTTCTGAACAAATATTAAAATAAAAATTTATGTTTTTCCTTTTTAAAAAAATAATTAATTATTGTATAATTTCTATAAAAAAAATTAAATTAAAAATAAGTTTTTTATTAAAAAATAAAAACAAACAGTCGTCTCTATTGGTTGTTCATTCTATTTTAGTTGATTCCAATTTCCAAATAACTGGTACGCGCGTAACTTGATTAAAAAATTTGAAGAGCAAAGAATTGCTTACTAGCTTTCACTTTATTAAATTACAAATCACGAACATGGACTTGATCGAGATCATCCCGTGTAACACATGTTAAGCAGTTAAATTTAAAAGACTTTTTTTTTTTGGTAGGGAATTTTATAAGAGTTTAAAAAGCCAATACTAGGAGCGCAATTTTTTTTTTCACACAATCAACTTAACTAATTAAATATTATTTTTATTATAATATTAGAACTTCTAAGATAGTTTATTATAAAAATTAATTAATAACTTTTAAATATAATAATTTATAATTAGATTACTAAAAGTATATATACTATTGATTTGTTCAATTTATAAACCAATAAATCCAGGTCAGTTCTTGTTAAGAAAAGAAAAAGGCCAATTGAGATGGACCCATGCATTTGAAAGGCTTGTTTAACTAACCAATCCTCCAGAACAACTAAGTGCTGGTATTTTTCCCTACCACGTGTGAGTTGAAGTTGAGTTAACTAAGTTTTTTATTATGTTAAAAGAAAACCCCTTAACCAAAACATGGAGTGTAAACTTTAGCTTTACTTGGGTACGATATAGCCCACGCTTTGTAATTTCTGTTTGTTTTGTCTTTTATTTCCTACGTACATTACCAAAAAAAAAGTGTAAAGACTAAAAACTAAGCTCCATCATGAAGTCTAAACTTACCCATAACTAAATGTTTCTAAACATACCGTCAATGCTAGCTAGCTAAGTTTAGTGTGTAATATATTTTTTTAAAATAAAATATATTTGTTTTATTAATAACTATCAGTCAACTATTAGGTCAGTGGCCGTTGCAATTTTGATAGCTTGGACCAAAGAAATACAGTATTTATAGAATATTAATCTTTATTGTGTTTTATTTTGATATATTATCAATATAAAGATTTTCATCATATCAATTAGTTACTAATAAGTATATATAAATTTTTAAGTAATTATTATACAACTTAATAATTTTTAATAATATGAAAGTCCATAATTAACTGTCAATGTAATTTTTTATTTCAATTTAATTCATATTTATTTCTGTGAAATGTAATCTTTTCTATTATATATCCCCTACCAAGTTAAGAAATTTATCATTAAAAATGCAAATATAAATAATATATAATTATATAATATAAATATATACACACAAATAACCATCGTATTTTGCACGGACTTTTGTGCTAATTAAATACATAGATTATTAATTCAAAATGATAGGCCGATTCAATAGAGATCCAAAAGAAAGAAAATTAAGTATTTTATACGATGAATTTAGGACTTTTTTCTAAACGAAGATGATGTCATAGTTGTTATTCCATGTAGACCTATAATTATAATTAATACAGGATTTGTACTGTGTATTGATTATCAATGAAAAAGATAGAAAATTAAGTATTTTATATTATGAATTTAGTACTTTTTTCTAAACGAAGATGATATCATAGTTGTTATTCCATGTAGACCTATAATTATAATTAGTACAGGGTTTGTTCTGTGTATTGATTATCAATGAAAAATAAATATCTCAATGGCCATTTTATCTTCTCTTAGCATATAATGATAATCTTCGTAGTACAGTGAGTAGTTGTTTTTTTCACTATTTTGAAAGTTGGATTGAATGGATCGGTTAGACCAAAAAACTACTATAGTACTTGAACTAGCCAGTGTCTGGTTCAAATAAACCACTGAACCGACTTATATATAAACCAGATAAAGAACCAAAAAAATCAGACAACAAAATGTGAAAAAATCGATGAAAACCAATGAAGAACCGACAGAAAACCGATACATATCTAGTAAATAAAAAATGCTTAATACAGTGTTATTTGATTTTTTCTTGAAAAAAATGGAAAATAGATACAGTATTTATCATTTCCTTTTTATTTTTGGAGATAAACTTGTTTTTAATGGACATTATCGTTTGAAATTTAGACCTAAATATTGTAATATATATTTGATTTGAACTTGTATATGTACTTTAAGGACTCATTTGGTAGTTAAAATATCATATATTATGATATCAAAATATCATAGATTATGATAGGATATATGAACATGATAAGAGTATAAAATTATATTTTAGTTTTTAATGTCATAAAATTATGATATTATATATGTTTCTTTAATACTATTTAATTTATCAGTACAAAAAAAATACTATTTAAATTGTGTATTATATAATTTTAATATTATTTTATTAATATCAGTTTATAATTTTTTTACTGAACAATACTTACCTCATTTAATTATAAATCAAATTCTTAATTAACCTAAGGAATTACATGATTAAAAATATAGAAATCAGGAAAGTATAGAGATCATGATACAATAGAGATATTCTTGCTAACTCGTGAATAATCCCATTAGCAATGTATGTTTTGATTGGTTAAAAAAAGCATTAGTTTTTTTCTTAAAAAAAATCCAACTGAATTTAATTTTTAACCGAGTGTTTAGAGTAAGTTATTAATTAGTAGTATTTTATTATGAAGGTAGCTTAAGGAGCAAGAGAATGTTCATAATGTTGATAACTACCGGCAAAACGATCTAAAAGGGGTATTTTTTTTCTTTAAATTACTAAACAGGAGAAATTTTAAATATTTGTTTAGAAAGAGATAAATCATAGGGTATTTCATAGCTTTGAGTTTAAATTGTAAATCATTTTATGACTTTTGCTTCTATTTTTCTTACTGAAATCATAAAAAAAAATTATGACTTTTTAATTTTTTTTTAATTTAACCTTTAAAGTTGTACATAATTTTATTTAAATTAATATTTTTAGTTTTAATTTTATTTATTATTTTTTGTATATATTTTTTAATGTTTTCTATATTTATTATATTATTTTATTTAGTATTTTTTTATATTTTTTTAATTGTAATACATTTCAACAAGTTTGTCGTACATACATTTTATCAGTGCTTCATTTGTAGAAAATATATTAAATAAAAAAATAAAAAAATATAGAAAATATAAAATGAAATTAAAAAAATACAAAATCATATATTTTTTAATTAAATTAATATTTTATTTTTATTTAATATTTGTATATTATTTTATTTAATATTTTTATATTGTTTAATTTAATATATTTTCTATAAATAAAACACTAATAAAATAAAGTTTTAATTATATGTAAGATTTTAAAGTTGAACTTGTTGAAATATATTAAAATTTTAAAAAATCTTAACATTAAGAAAAAAATATTAAATAAAATAAAATTAAAAAATATTAATTAAAATAAAATAAAAATATTAATTTAAATAAAATTATTTATCCTTTAAAATTGTACATAATTTATAACTTCAAAGTTGAATTAAAAAAAAAAGAAAATAGTCAATTTTTAAATTTTCAATAAAAAATAAGAATCATAAAATATTTTATCACTTTAAACTTAGAAATTATAAAATATCTTTTAATTTATTCATTTTAAATATTTATTTAAAATTTATCTCTATTTAATAATTTAGAAGAAAATTATGCTTTATCGATTTACCCATAACTACCGGTCTACAAGAGTAGACTCAAGGCTCTGTATTTATGTGAAAGTGGTGCTCACAAAGCTTTCTTGTTTGGACCTTGTTTGTACGCTCTCCAACTTGTACATCTGTCTTCTTTGGGCCCCACTGCACACCAATACCAAGGAAATGGAATACTATCTTTCTATCAACAACATATGCTTCCAAAATGTGTGATTGATATGTCACACATCGTATCGCTGCTCAATTTTTAATCAATAATTTTTTATTTATTTTGAAGGAATAATCTTCTTTTTTTATTATTAATTTTTTAAAAGAAATTAATAAAAATGAATAACTATTTTAACAGAAGACTTTCTTAAATTAACTTATAGAATCTTCTTCAAATCTACAACCAATGTCATTGGTGTGTGGAAATTAACTAAAATTATGTCTGTTTATTGGAAAGGGGTCAAACGTCCATTACTGCTTGATGCCCGTTCAAGTGTCCAAACTTGAGCTTATTGTTGTCAAAGTCAACTGAGACATGTTATGAACATTATCATGCTCCTTAAGCTACCTTCATACTAAAATAATAACTTATATATATATATATATATATATATATATATATATATATTATTTTTTGAATCCTTATAAAGTAAGTGAGTTTTGATTTTATTTTTTATAAAAAAATGGTTTCCATCCTTCAAAAAGTTTAAATAATTAGTTTTTCCTCTACTATTAATTAAAATTTGTTAATTATTTATGTGTCTAACGAAAATTTAAATAATAATTTCAAATGATATCCACTAATGTATGTAGTTTTATGACAGCAAATGATACCTTTAATTATTCTTTTTCTAGATTATTAAAATATATGTTATTTATTTACATTAAAATTAAGGTTAATATAAAAATATTGATTTCATATTCTAGAAAAATAAAAATTAAAGAAAAATATTTTACAAAGATAAAATTAAAATTTGTTTATTTCATAGGGAGTAAACATTTATTTCAAATTTTAGAAGAATGGAAAAGAGAGGAACTTTACAAATTTAATCGAACCATTATATTATTACAGCTGCATGAGTCTGATATTCTATTACGCCTGATATTAACTGTATAGAGTTGGACTCATGCACCCAAGTTGATTGTGTCTCTAATAATAAAATCGTTGGTGAAATTTTCTTTATTATTATTATTATTTTTTTTTGTGTAAAGGAGGAGACAAAGACGCGCAGAAAACAAGGTGCCGCAATAAGTTTGGTTAGTGCCGCCATAAGAATTGAGACAAACTGATTTAAAAAAAATGAAAAAAGTGAATTACCATTATTTTTATTAAATCGAGATAAAATGAATTCTTTATTTATGAAAAATGTCTCTAAGAAATGAGTTAAGATCTAGGAGTTTGATTATATAAAAAAGGATGGAGACTGCATTCCACAGCAATTTTTATATTTTTGGTTTTAAAGAGAGAAATCCAACATTGGATAGTAGAAATTAAAGGTTACAACAATTTACATACACAATTCAATTAACTTAGACCCTTTTAGTATTCCACGTCACTCTTGATATATTCATAAAAGTAGTAATCTTATAGTTAAAATATTTCTTCTACCCTTATAAAATAAGAAATTGTCAAAAACCTTTTACAAACTATTAGAAAATAATTTTTAACCTCTATATTTTTCTTTGTTAAATCATTATTGCATATTCATTTATCATAAACTATATAAAAAATAGCTCTTAGAGGATTTAACAATGGTTATATAATTATTCCATAACTATTTATCATAAATAATATGGAGAAAAAATGTTCTCATAAGTTTTAAGAATAGTTAAAGTTTATTGAAAAAGAATCACAGTGGAATGTTCCTCACAGATAATATAATAATAATGAAAAAATTATCTCTGCCTAATTATTAAACACTAAGCAAGAATGTAAAAATATAATAATGTATAAGAATTATAATAAAATGTAGGTATAATTCAGTGGTTAGTAGGGAAAAGAGATTCTTTACATTCTTTTTTTTTAAAAATAAAACATAAAATAAAATATTGAAGAGGAGGGAGAGAGAGATCGAGGAAGTTGAATAGAAAATAAGAGTAGTATATAATTAACTCTATAAAATAAGAGTGTGTGTAATTGAAAGCTATTTTAGTTAAATAAATAAAAGCAAAAACCAAATTTCCTATTACCTTTATTAGTTATAGATAAGCCAGGTTTTACCTAAAATACAACTTGAAATATTTCACATATTAATAAAAAATTAGGAATCCTAATTCCTGATTGAAGAAGAAAAAAGTCATTAGCTATAAGAAAATACAACCAATCAAGGAAATGTAACTTAATTGATTAAACAAATTGCATAAGTTAATGAAAAAAATGCAACGATTACATAGACTACACTTGATAAAATGTTCTCAAGTCCTTGCCTATACTTTTAGCAATAGTTTTAAGCTTTTGGCAATAATTTTATTATTAGCATAGATAAACAACTTTTTTTTATAGATGCTAATTATTAAATCATGACATGATAGTAATTGGAATTAAGCACGACAGTTTCAGTTTGTGCTGCTTCCCATCCTAGCCCACACCACCTTTATAAATAGTGGAAACAGAGTAAAGTAAATTTCTTTGTATACCCAATAGATATTCCATACACCCAACAATAACAGTCTAATATAGTATTGTTATTGTTCTTTATTAAAAGTTTAAATTTGGTATTGGCAAAGTTTGGCACAATTCGCAATCCGTAAGACCATTCCATATTGTCCAATCCATAAGGTGCTTATGAATATTGATTAAAATTTACAAAATAATGATGTATGTAGTTCTCGAACCTGCAACCTTCAAATAATGTTGCTATATATAACCTTCAAAATTAATTGTTAAAAAATACATTAACAACTTTTTCTAATAATGTATTTTTTACATATATAAATTTTAAATAAAAATCATAGGTTTAATAAAAATTTATTGATATTAAGGTACCTTTGAGAAATTCTATTTCAAAATCAAAGATACTTAAGATTGTTTTTTACAAGCAAAAATTGATTTTGATGTAAGGTTTTTAACATCCCATTGTAAAATCTTTTTTGCATATTTAAAATCAACACGAATAAAAAATCTTTAATTAGGTAAATTATATTGAAATTTTGATATATATAAAACAATTGCTAAAACTATTTTTTTGTATGTGGAATAATTCTGCTGAACAGGATTTCAATGTTTTGAAGTGAATGCAATTATTTATTTTTTATCATTAACAAATTGTTAAATCTCAAAAACATGATTTTTATTTGAACATATAATTTTTATTTAAAATTTATATATGTAAAAAATACATTATTAGATAAAAATTAATTGTTATAAAATTTATTATGTAAACTTATATGTGTATTAAATATATATTAGAAATTTTAATGTTATATATAACAACATTAATTATTTTTTAACATAATTAACGTATTAGTTCTATTAGTTCAATTAGTTCTTATTGTCAAATTGCAAATATTGCGACCCAGAGTAAAAGCAAGTAGGAAATCTATCCATTCATTTATTCGGAACGAAACTTTGGTTAACAAGACATTAGATGATCAAGTGTGGATGCTTATTGTAAAAGAATTGAATAAAAACTAATGCCGTTTCTTGTATGATATGAAATTAAAAAAGGTCTAACGAATGTGCTGATTTTAATTCTTAAATGACTTGAAGCTAGCATGCTGATGAAGTATTTGCATATTTTGTCTTTTGATGCCAACTCTCTAGCAAAATCTAAAGATGTAACAATTGTGTGTATAAAGTATTTCAAAAGGTTTATGTATCACATTATTTAATATTACATACAAGCTAATTGAAGTATGGGTTGGGTAGAGTGGACTTATGCATTTACAGTGCTAGCTAACTTTTATGAAAACAATTACCTATTTTAATTTTTTTTCATAAAAAATAGTAATTAGTTTCGAAAATAAACTAAATCATTCATGCACTAAGAGTCAGAAAGGATATCAATTGCAGTGCCTCTAATTCGCTAGAATAGCTAACATGAGCATTTCTGCACAAGCTTCTTAATGACACCAAGTATAGCTCATGCTGACATAGATATTAGATTATATTACTTGGATTCAGGAACATCCATGTACGGATATTTACATCTGGGCACGGCAAGCTAGTAACATACAATAGCAATTCTTTTCGTTTTGGGTGGCCTATACTAAAGATATAGACCAATAAGTGATGTGAGAACATTGAGTACAAAATTTGAAAGTGAAGATTGTTGCTGGCTATTAACTAAAGAAAAAAGCAATAAGTTTGAAACCAATACCTACGAAGTTGCCTCAATTAAAATAATGGGGGCAAAAACTTATCATTGATAGTATGTCAGTGATGGTCTTGGACCCCCGGACAACCTAAGGAATAAGGATTCTGTGGCAGTCCCGGGTTGTGTATGGTAAAAGAGTGAAAAAAAAAAAAGGTAACAAAACAAGCGTCTTAAGTGAATAAGTATTTTTCTTTTTCAGTGGCATCAAACAGGAAAAAAAAAAGTTGAATAAGTGGAAAGAACAGGGTGAGTGAGAGTTTTTTTTTTTTCCATGAAAGATATCTCTAAACCCACATTTGGAGACTAATTTATCTGGAGAGATGAGATTATTGAAGTGGGTAACACATCTATCAACAGAGTTTTTTTCATTTACATAGTCAGGAATCAAATGACTATTAGCTTATTTAAGGAGTGTGCTTTATCTTCACAATTACTAATTGCTCAAATATGTGAATGTCTTCAACCCAACGATCGCTATACCTATGAGAATGGTTTAAGCCTTGTTTGGTAGAAAGTTACAAATTAAAAAGAACATATATTATGCAACATTTGATGGATGACGTTTTTGAGTGTTTACAAGAAATTGGTGGACTAATATAAAAATTACAATTAGCTCCAGCTTTTGTAAATGAAATTTTATAAATCGAGGCTTACTTTTGTGATTGTTATCAAGCAATCATTAGCTACAGCAGTTTATTTTAGGCCTCCAATTTTGTTTCGCTAGGCAATTGGAAAGAGGGTCGTTTCTGTTTGACTTTTGTTTGGGTGGAGAGTTTACCATATGATGATGGCCAAGTTGCAATGTTGTTCTTCTCTTTGCAATATATGAACTATACTTTGACCTACCTTTTACTTGTCTGTCTTTCAATTTCTTTTATCCTTTGTATGCTCATCTAAGTCATCTTGTTTATTTTTCTGTTTTTCCAATCAATTTAATCATAACGAAGGAGCAGTTTCATATATACTGCAATTTCTACTACTAGGTGTTTCTTATTGTTGGATTGGATAACTGTTCATTTGACTTTCGTAAAAAAATGGTGTAATTTTTTCATAAAGTATCAAAATGGATAGATATTAAAAAAATTACGGAAATGAATAAATCTTATCTTAAAAGACAATCTCAACATGAAAAAATTGGGTTTATAAAAAATATTTTTTTTATAAAAATTGTGATGGTCACAACCGCCACAATTAGTAAATGAATCTGTGACCGTTTTAGAATCAATTTGTGATTATTTTTCAGTAATTACAATTTTTTTATAAATAAAAAAAACTGAAAAAGTAATATCGTCATTGGAAACACGATTTTTTTTATGTTAAAATTGTCTTTCCAAATATGATTTACTCATTTATGTATTTTTTTTTAAATTATTCATTTTGGTAATTTATGGAAAAAATTACACACTTTTCGTACAATTCCTAGTAAATAGACATGTTTTGCACTATGTTATTCTTGATTAGCATCCTTTTCTTTTCTGAGTCATACAAATATACGAATAAGGGTTGTTATTTTTTGAGAGGGTGCTGCCATTTTTTTTTCTTTTCTTCTGTTTTTTTTTTTGTGATCATATAAATTCTCCTAAACCATTTTCTTCAAAATAAAAAACCTATGAAATTAGGGTTATTAACTTGAAAAAGAGATTTGATTTCAATGGTAAAAGAAAAAAGATATTTGATTTTCTAGAATAAGGACTAGGAAGCAATGGATAGTTTTATGCCCTTACCAATTTTTATCTATCAACTTTTGACCAAACCTCTGAAATCAGTGCTTCTAGTTGTTCGCCTTCACACGTTAAAAACACGCACAAAGTCCTTTACATGTAATTAAATATCCGGCTAGTTGCGTATCATGTAATAAAGCATCACACAAATGATTTGAAGTACAAATAAGGCGCAACAAAGAAAAAAGTAGATCTCGAGTGTATGTTTGAATACTAATTAAGTATTCCAGCAACATTATTCAAAGAAATTTTTTAGATGTATTAAGTTATTCGTAAAAAATAATATATAAATTCAAATTCAAATAATACATGAATTCAATTGAACAAAATTTTAAAAAAGGATTAAAAAAATTACATACACCTAAAAAATCTATGGAAAAATGCATAGTGAGCTAGCTAACTTCGATGATAAAATGATTTATTGTTGTTATAATCCATTACATAGTGTTGTATGATTAGCAAATAGTTATGTTTCTTATATATGTGAGCAAAAGTTTTTTATTTTTAAGTTAATGTATATGGAATGACATACATCAAGAGATATCATACAATTAAATAGATCTATCTAGAACAATTAATCTCTAGTTCTTGATCAAAAGATACCTTAGATTCACATAAAAAATATTATTCTAATCCTAATTATAATTTGTTTTATTAACTTCCTTGCTAACACGTGAACTTAACAAATCAATAGTTTTACTTAGGGGTCATTTGGTATAAGAGAAAATTTTAATTTTTCAAAAAATCTGAAGTTGGAAAACTTATTTTTCATGTTTGGTTGACTTTTTTAAATAAAAAAAAACATTATCAGGAAATATTGATTTTTGAAAATATTGTTTAGTTATGTTTTTCACAAAATTGTTCTCACAAGAAGGTGAATATCTAACTTTTTTGAGTTTAAAAAAGTTTTACTACGATAAAATACCACGTTACTTTGTTATTATATCATTGATAAATAATTAAAGTTTCAACTAAAAATACTCTTATTTTTTGGTTTCAAGAAATTTATAAAAATATTTATCATCAACCAAACAAATTTATAATATGTTTCGTAAATCACAATAATTTATAAGCTAATATAATCAAACATGTATTACATAAATAATTAATCTTTAGTAAAAATTTTAGGAGCATGTTATTTTTATCTTATGATTTTTTTTACAAGTTATTAAATAACAATTATTGTATATTTATAATTTAATTTTTCTATAAATTATGATTTATTAAACAACAATTATGATATATTAGATTGGGGGACAGGCATTATCAAACTCTTTAATTTGACAATTGGCATGTCGCATTGCACATGATAACAATGTTATTCCATTTTTGTATAGTTTCTACATTTTTCATATTAGCACTATTTAAGAAACTGAATTTAGGTATAGAACTAATACATCTCATTTGACCTCCAATTGCGAAAGCAAATCACGGCCTCCATACGTCAGTTTTTGCTGTCATTTCCAATTCGTATACGTAAAGGATACCTCGACACTAACGAATACGAAAAGAGGAACTTAACGACAAGGAATAAATTAACTCTTAAACTATAATAAAATTAAACATCTTATTAACCAATATTGTAAGGCTATTAGTTAAAAAAATATTTATATTTATATTAAGTTTTTTAATCAATACTATCGAGACATTTATTAATATTTGTATAAAATTATTTTTTTTATGAAGAATAAACACATATCATAATCCTAGATACTTTTTTAAAAAAAGGAAATACCCTTCTTTTAATAGTGTAAAGTACTTAATTATCATTTACCACTATCCTAAATGAATTTGTTAATTAAATGAGTTGAATATTCCTCTTGACATTTGTGGCCACTTTATAGTAAAGTTTTTGTTAAATTTTTTTATCCGTAAGAATAAACAATAAATACAAAATAATTCACACTCCTTTTCAGTTCTTTCACTATTCTTCTTCATTCCGAAGTTTATTCAACCAGCTTTTATTTGTTTATTGGACCAAATCATGGCAGCAACTCTTGATAAAATTTATTTTCTTCTTCTTCGCTGTGAACATAAAATAGAGGATCCCACCCTCTAATTATGATTTATCACCCATCACGCTGTATTATTTGCCTTCCAACCACCACATACCATGGTCCCTTTCTATATATTCTTACATCACACATGATATTCACCGAAGACTTTTTAGAAGGCTCGGGGGTCGTTGGATTCACAACACTAAATTTGGAGGTGAGAAAGAGAAACAATGGATCAATTTGACACAAGAACATTCAAAATTTGACATGATTAAGGTTACTTGATGAGTTGGGAAAGTAAATAAAATATTTGAAATAATAGAGTTAATAATTTTGGTTACAACTAAAGTAAATGAATAGAAGGACTATTCGCACTCCAATATGTCTATACAGTATTTATATTCCTCCTTTTTTTTCTATTTTACTTTCCAAACTTACTCTTGTTTAAGTATTTCATCATTCAAATTATTTCATTTATGATTTTTTTGTATGCATAAAAAATGTCATTATTTATTTATTTATTTATACATTTTTAAAGTATTTCGTAGTAAACTTAAATACTTTTGATTTAAGAAAAATAAGGAATTTTGAAAAAAATGGAAATGAAAGAATACCAGTAGACATTATTTTTACTTGTATTTAAAGAGAAAAATTAAATGCCAATAAAAATGGAAAGTCATATCGAAATAAGATAGTAAAAAGGAAAGTAAATATAACATTGAAACGCGAATAGTCACATTCATGATTACAATAAATGAGTTTGATTGCAACCTGTAAGATGAAAAATGAAATCAATAATTAAAGCTGCCATAATGAACAACCAAAAGAATAAAATTAAAAAAAATGTGAGAAAAGAAAAGCAGTAAAAAGAACAAGGACAGAATTAATATATTTGGGATGCAATCAAAAGACGAAAACGCGTAAAGGGCTCTCTGTAGTCTCTTGTTCAGATCTCAACTAGGCCACAATTTTCACTCAGTGGTAGCCTCTCAAAACGAATATTCTTTGCTTAAATTTTCATAATATTTTTATAGAATCACAATTTTTTTCTTTCTCCAACAGCCACTGCATCCGATGCTGTTTCCCTCATCATCTTGACGGCAATTTTGCTGGTTCCTGTCTCGAACCTATCACCAAAAGTTCAAGGTAAGGAGACAGCTTGTTTAGTTGTATTAATTCATGTTTATCCAAAGTTCTTATCTTTTTGGTTTTCTATTTTCTGGGTGTTCTTTTTTATGTTAGAAATGGATCAACAAGTTGAGAGGCAGAAGCGTAGCAAGGAGATGAAGAGGAAGAGTAGTACTAAAGTGAACAAGCGCAACAAGTTAATGACATGTTGTCGCTGCCCCTGTCGTGCAGCAACGTGCATGTTCCGAGGCATAGGGAGGTGCATGTTTGTCACATGTTACCCTGTTGTGCAGTGCTTGGGCTTGGATGAACATAGACATCGCCACCATCATGGCAAGCACTTTGATTGGTGACACTAACCAAAACGGTTAAAAGACAAGCATTCTTATGGAGGGATTTAGGAAATTTTGAGAAGGATGAATAAATGGTTCAGTTCACACTTCGGTTCTTTTATCTTTCCTCTGGTGATAGTTATACTAGTACATAGCTTTCCATCACTCTTTTCATTATGGATAAACAATTTGGAATTTTGGAGTTGTTCTCAGGTCTTATTGCTCTCCAATATGCCAGCCATCTCTTTTGGTTATAGAAAATTGTAAACAAATTATTCATAGATATTGGATGTAAACGCAATGATTCTGCATTTTGGCAACAGGAAAAGTCTGTATTAACCACCATTTTCTGCAGCAAGAGATACTGATATTGGGGGGTTTACAATTTTATTTTATTGTGGCACTAAAACTAACTTCCTCCAACACCAAGTAAATTAAACATTGAAAAAAAGAACATGAATTATAATCTAGGAAAATAAATTGGAATATGTAGGTCTACAAGAAAGTAAAACATCTTCAAAAACAATGAAATGAAATCCCACACCTAAACTAGTACTAAAATTAGAGGGTAACATTCTGGTTAAGGCCTATAGATTTTAGCAAAATACGGCCATGACAAATGTGCAGGGTTCTGGAGTGCTGCTGACCACAGATTTCACATTACCAGACCACAGATTTCATTATGGTGTTTGCCTTCTTGCTTATAGCTTAGACTGACTTAAAAGTCAAATCTCACTTTCTCAATTCATTAACTGACATGTCAGTTTTCTTACATCAGACTGTTTAAGGGGCTTTAGGATGAACATCTGAGCTCCTTCTTCCAGACACCTGTTTTTCAGCAGAACAATGACAGAGCAGATTTAACAATAGAAAAGTACATCTACACTTCTAGTTCTAGAGACAAATATATGGTACAGCACTATATATATATATAGTTAATGTTAGGAATTTTACTTGTTAATCCGTGTTGGTATGTTCTCAGATGACATGATCACTACTGGAATCTCCTTCATTACAGACGATTCCTGTTTAAAAAATAATGCAGTTTGTGGCTGCTATTAATATCACATGATTGAATGCATCTATAAGCCAAAAAGAATAAAAAGCTAAAAAATACCTTAATTTTCTTTAGTAGCTCGTAGCCTGTCATCCCTGGCATGCAATAGTCTGTGATTACCATATTTACTTTGGATCTCTACAAAGTAGCAAATAGTCTTATAATTAGTTAGCACGTATCAGCTAGGTTAAAATGTATGTAGTACAACACTCTGATTTATCCCTTTTTAATTCATTAAATTAAACTTTAAAAAAAAAATAAAAAAATCCAGGGTATCCCCTGGGCCAGAGACTAATACTTCAGGATATTAAAAATTGGAAAACTATTTAAGGTGTTAGAGATTTTTTGACAAATTTTCAATGTTTTTCCACGCACACTAGTCCAAGAATCAATTATCTAACTAATGTCTAAGAAACATGGTTATCTGTTAACAGTATCACTCATGTTGGTAAACTTTGATTAATCGGAAAAGAAAAGACTTACACCGTTCATGTTGTTCTGTCCACCACTTGTCAAGCCCAATAACTCTAATGCCCTTGGCCCATTTTCTGCAGTTGTAACTGCAGCAAATAAATAGCATTAGCGATAAAAAAAAGGCCCATTGAAAACTATTTTCCCAAACAGAACCCCAAAGGCATAAGAAGAAGAAGAAGAAGAAGAAGAAGAAGAAGAGATAGTGGTTGCTAGCTAGGTGTACCTTTGCAAGAAGAATTCCTCAGGAGTTTCTCAACGAGTTTGCGATCAATAAGGCTGTCATCAACGGCCAAAACATGAGGAACATCACCACTTTCCATGACCCAATTTGAAGAAGAACCTGCAGCCATGCGTAGCGGTTGCTGATAGCTAATAAATAAGCAGAGGAATAAATGGTACAATGTGTCCTCGTTTTCTTCTCTCTCTCTTATGTTGTTTTTTTCTTCCTTTTCCCCCACAACAGCTACACTAGTGATGAGTAAATAATGGTAATGGGGGAAGGAAGAAGCTATGTACCACTAGTATGTTGTTTACACTAGAAGGTAAACTAATAAACGCAGTTGCAATTAATAATATTAATTGCGGAGAAGAGAAGAGGACGAAAAGAAAAAGAAAAACGCTTAGGGTGACAAGACGTATATGTATAAACGAAGAGATAAAACATAAGTTGAAAGTCACAAGAGTTGTATGAACGTAACCGATATCCTATATATATGTAATTTTACCCAGAAAGAGAAAGAGAGTAAATGGATATGAATTCGAAGGTGGTTGGTGGGCGAGGAATTTTAGAAAAACCAGAGAGAGAGAGAGAGAATCAGACTTTATATAAAAGAGATAAAAATCTAGTCACAGATATATCGTGATCCTTTTCGGGTATCTAGGATTTGATTCAGTCCCCACATAGGTCGCGTATTCAAAACAAAGCCTACACTCTCATCTCATCCATCATCAATTCATCTCTCTCATTTCATTTATAGTTTCTATCTTAATTTTTTGTCTCTCATGACGAGATTTCAGCATCACTGTCTGCATTCTGATCTCAGCATTCATGCACGTTTGTGACATGCTCACACCGTCTGTCTCCTCTCCTATAAGATAGTAGTAGTATATCCTTAATACTACCCACCCTGGTCCCTATATTAATTATCTCCTTTAATGATTTTTTTTCCTAGTCTCTTTTTAATTTTTTTAATCGAGGATATTAATAGGTCAAAAGTCAAAAATTAATTTCTTAAAATATTAAAATTTATTTAAAAATTTAACATCTTTCAATAGATGTTTGTTTACGCATATAAATTAAAGATCAAAATTCTGATTTAATATATTTAAGAAATAAACTTATTTATCAACTATATCACATTAAATTGGTTCTTTTCAAAACTCACTTTTTTCTCATTTTTTATTTATTATAAAAAAATTATCTATTTTTGTTGTTTCCATTCATTGAGTGAAAGAATATTTTTAGTTAGTTATCTTTTACGCTTTTCACAATAGTATGTGAAATGACCAGTTTTTTTATTTTATATAATAGAGATAATAAAGTTTAAATCTATAATTTGAATAAATCATCTCTAAACCCATCAATATTTCTCTAATCCCAATATCTTACAACAATATAATAGATATTTTCACGCAAAACCTCCTAAGGTTAAACTAACAAAAATAATAATGACTTAAATAGTTCTTCGCAACTTTTACTCATCAATATTTGAAAGTTTAGATCCATTGATGAGTTGATTTAAATTTTTTAATACTTAAGTTCGATACTTACGAATAAGAAAACTTATATGTAACTCATTTATATTAAACACAAGTTGGTGGCTGATTTGAAATATTTGTTTTTCATCCGTGTTAAGCGATCTCTCAGCTAGTCACTTGACTTCCAAAAAATCTCCATAACGGTATAAAAGATAATTGTCACATAAAGAATTTGACATCATTTTGATTTCTTTTAAAAATATGTTTTAGACTAAAATTTAACCTAAAAATTCAGTTTAATTAAGAGGAATAACTATTGAAATATGCAAATTACAATCGGAACATGCATTAACTAACACAGCAAACTAAGTTTGGCTGCCAACAATTCCACCTTAATAAGAAAGTGATAGCTCTTCTTGTAACTTCATTAGTATTTTCATCACGAAAACAATATTCATGGGACACGGAGATTCATCGGAAATCAAACTTCACTTTTTTAAATGGCCCAAAAGTCAACTGAAAATAATAACGAAAAGAGGCCGAAACAAATCCATAGGTCGGAAAACAAACAAAAAGTGGAATCTGGGAGGAAAGTAGCAGCAATGAATTAAGATATTGATATGAGAAGATGTGATTATTATAATCACTTTAGGTACGCGCGTATAAAAGATAAATGGCATGTGCTCGCTTTTTTTAGGTAGAAATGACTTGTGCTTCTTTGCTCTATGATTGGATTGCACTGTCCGTACCTTAAGTAAATCAAACTGTTTTGAGACATTTGATTTGATGTTTTCATATTTCCTATAGGATCTGTCCAACCCAAAAGATCGTATCTTAAGTTGCTTCCACCAACTAGATTGAATCTATGCATATCAAGAGTTTCATTTTCAGACGGAATTTTGATGTGTGTATATTATATCATATTTGTATATATAATGGTAATAAAACGTGCTATGATTTTAAAGTAGAATTCCAAAGAAAGTAAATATCAACATGTTCTGTGGATCAGAAATCTCTAATTTGTTTTTCCTTTCCTTTCTTTTTTCTGGAATTATGACTCCACTGACTGTTTAACCATACGGATCACATGATCACATCTTAGGATGCAGAAACGAAATCCAAAGTGAGCGTGTGATTGTGTCATCAAGGTGCTACTATACCTAGTTACAGAATAAGAGAGAAATTCAGTCTATAGAATCTAGTATCAAATCCGTGTCCAAGTGTTCTTCCTGCGTCAATAACAGCCATTGAAATTTGAACGTGTCAGTGCTATATATTATATAGGAGTCAAAAAGAGTATCGAAAACTTGGTTTTACTTGGGGAAATTAAATTACTTTAGCTCATGGTCCCATCTATCAGAATCCAGAGCAGACTAGAGTGTAGATACAGCGAGGATGAAAATTTTCTTTTCTTTTCTTTTTTTTCATCAGGCGTGTAAAACTGAGAGTGCATATCTTAAGGTAGTGTTTGATTCCTAGGAATAGAAAAAAAATGTAAAAGTTTGAGACAAGAAAAATGAAATTATTAGTGAATGAAAGAAAAAGAAAGATTTAAATTAAAATAATATAATAGATAACAAAAAAATAAAATTTAAGTAAATTTGTAATTTTAAATTTATCCTTATATTTGTATATTTTTAAAGCTTTAACAGTTTTTTTTTTTAAGTTTTACGTTTAAATAATATTTTATTTTTTATAATTATATTCACATGTTGAGGTGCATAAAACAACAAAGCCTATTCAAATATGGTTGACAGGGTTATATTTGGAAAACCACCGAATCACATTTCTCCTGTAACTTTGAACTCAACCGAACAAGTGAAAGTTCGTTTTTCATCCCTTTTCATTGTTGGAGTTGCTTTCTTTCCTTTTCTTTGCTAGAAAACGAACACGGCCTTAGAAAATATTAGAGACAATAGAAAAGAAGAAAACAAATTAATGTGGGATTTGCATAAATAAGAAAATTATCTCCTTAATTATCTTTTTATCTCTCTCATTTGATATGAAATTAGCCTGATCTTTCTCATTTTATAAATAGGACAAAGAAAGACATTAAATTTCTTATTCATTTTCTTTTGTTTTTTCGTAACCTAGTTTGCAATTGTGACTAAAAGATGGCTATTGATCTGGTCAAGAACAACGTCCATCAGTCTGTGGGATTATGCAGGGATTATTGCTCACGTAAGAGATCTCCTTTCTAGAAATTGGAACATCATATCCTTTGGGAGCACATGTTGAGGTAAGCTAAAAATTGTGCTTACTAGTTGGTAAAATTTGGCATCGAAAATGATTCTCACTTCAAAGTAATAAAAAGTCTTTTATATATGAAAAAGTTCTTTTGATAAGCAAAATTTATAAGATTAGAAGCTATCAAATTATTTTTAATTAATTAACTTTTTTCTTGCTCTTATTCCTCACTTATTATGTTAAGCAAATTCAAAATCAATATTATAAATAACTTCATGTGTTCTTTTTGTAATTCCATTATAAAAAATGATTTTTAAAACAATTCAAATAAAATAATATTTAAAGGACGCAAAATCCAATGAAGTTTTAAAGTAAAATAAATATTCACATATCATTCATTACTTAAAATACTCACGGACCATAATTGACATTGATATGCTCTAATAAGCACTCCGTAGTTTGTACACTGGGGTAAATAGTGGATGAAAAGACTATTGTATTTGCTCTTATCTAAAAAATCAATTTACATTTAGTTTTATTTTTGTTTTTTTTATTTACACCAACATAATCATATTATTTCCATTAAAACAACATTCCGAATACAATAAGGGACATGAATATGAATATTTTCATAAGCAAACAAAATAGAATTCCTAACTAAAGAATGAGCTACCAAATTACTATCCCTTCTACGGTATTGAACAAGCATAGAAGGAAAAGATGTCATGGTTTTATTTTTGATGGAATCTTGAATGTTCGAGTAGTTGATTGAGGTAGAGTAGCACTGGCCTCACAATACAATATGGTCGCGTATATTTTATTTCTAAATCTGGAAAGACATGAAGAAGAAGCGAATAACGAAGCGTGCAAGTGGATGAAATATGAATATATTTGGATTGACATTTTGTGAATATTTGGAGTGACATAGTCAACCTGTGAAAGTAAACTGGCTAACCCTAATGCAATCCAATCCAAACTACAGTTTTGACAGAGATTCGCCAAACAAACACCTTTGAAACGCGGCAAGATATGTCATTCATTCACGGTTTTTCTTTTTCCCAATGTTATGACCAGAATGATACGTACTGCACCCTGGTCCTGTCTTCCAGAGATATATTTATAAAAACTATTCTTTTAAAAGTTTTTTTTTTCATTTATGCGTGACAAATCTATCAATTTGGTTTTTAATTTTAAACGTTATTATTAAAACATTTAACTTATATATTTTTGTTGCTTATATGATTAGGAATGACACCGTTTCACATAACAAAAAATTAGTACAGATGTTATGGTTATTAAAAAAAAAGGGTGAATTGTCATTTATCAATAATATTTTGAAAAATGATTAACAGACATTTCCATACTATTTGGACACCTAAAAAAGATAGAGATAGGCAAAAGAAAAATATAAATATAATATGTATTATAACGTTATAGACAGGAAAAAATATAGATGTCTACAATAATATTTTTCAACTCTTATTGACGGGTCAATTATGTGGAAAGAGTGAGGACAAATTGAACGCCTTTGTTATTTCTACACGCGACCTTTTTTAAACAGAATATGTTGTTCAACCGGCTCGAACATCTTTATCCTTACATATTTGCTACACCTAATTTATAACTTTTGTAGACCTTTGACCAAATCAAGTTATCAACATACCAACTTGACAAAAATTACCTCAATCTTGCAGCCTCATATCAATTCTTCCCCCCCCCCTCCTACGGTAAATTCATCTTAAAATAATGTTTGAATAAAATTCCTCGTAGCCATCTTCATTCGTGCATTTTTTCTTCTTTAATCCAAGAGAATTATTCGCAGCCTCAGATCTTGTATAATTATGAAGAATTGTAACAATCCTGGGCTGCCTAGTTATATAATTTAAGCCTTATGTTCTTTAACATTGTATATAGTTATTGTAGCATTAACTCGACTCGTTGGATTCGATAGCACTGAAGACCTGCATACTAACCCTTGGTTGGAAGTAGGTTGTATAATTTTTAAATAGTCTTTCGTTCTTTTCACAATGTGTATGAAGTAACTATGGTATTTACTCGAGAATCATTGGATTCAAGATTATATTTGTAGCATTTAAGACCATGCAAGTGCAACTGCAACATAAACTTGCCAACAAGATAGTAACCGTCTCATTCACGTAATTAAAACTTCAAATATTTTGTGGTACCAAAAATCTGAGTGGTGAAGAACAATGAATGGGCCATATCTCCATTATTTAATAATTGCTCTGGGAATGGATGATGTGCATGGTCCACCAGACGTCATAAATGGTATTCCCTTGTATGTGGCCACTCCCTTGTCATCAGTGAAAAGATGCTGCATGGAAACAGTATCATGAGCTTGTGAACATCATCACTTTTAGTATGAACATTATGAAGTTTAAAAATGCAAAGTTAACGAGTGCAAAGAAAATACCGGTGTAATCTTCTCCAGCTGTTTCTTTTTTGGGTTTAGTACATCTTCTGGCTTTCCATCAATCCTATATTAGAACGACAAAGCATAGGTATAATGAATAATCTCAAGTAAGTTATATCCATAGCACAATAAGAAAACAAGTGCTACAAACTAAATTTAAACCACATGCAAGTTTCTAGTTAAGTGCTATACAGTTGGAACGAAAAAGTATATTCGTGGATTTTTTTTACCTTTTTTTATGCTTCTAGAGATTATTGTCGCGATACTACACAAACATCGTTTATCTTTCTCCATTTAATTTATTCCTCCTAATAACATCGACAATGGTATGATATACCTTAAAATGAGGCCACTATATATCTATTGTTTGATACTTCAGTTTGACTGATGGCTGGCACGGTGATCCTTACATTAAATTCAATCTTATCATGATTATTAAAGTGATGTCTCCAGACCCACCGGAAGGCATATAGTTATATAACAAAGTGATGAGGTATTTGGCAAACTATGATATGAAGAGGATATATCAAAAAAACTAAATGGGTTCCCAAACATAATTTGTCTCTGCTTTCCTACTTTGCTAATACTGACACAATTGAATAAATTGCTTCAGTTAAGGGCAATGAGAAATCAAACGGGAAAAAATTACCATTGTTCAACCAGGGCTAGCTAGTTTAACCTAGAACCAGCACGGATAGGGACTAGGCATTTTTTTTGGGTCATTAAAACCGGGCAATTAGCATGTCTATGTAAACATCCATGTAAACACAAGTTTACAAACCCGGCTCATTTAACCTGTAGATTAAACAGATTGTGAGCCACTAACCCACCTGCTAACCAACTAAGCGTTAAAGAAAACAATTTTTTTTAAAAAACCGGCCCTCTTAATGATAAAAAAATCTACCACCATGAAATACATTACTGACTGCCTCGTCTAAAAGATTTTTAACAGCTTACCCAGAAAAGGAAATACGTTCACCAATTTTTGCTCCTTCTGGAGGGAGCAAGGGCTCCACAATGGTGGGACCTTCATTCGAAGCACATAAGACCTGTAAAGGGGAGCAGGGAGCCAAATACATATGTCCCTTAAGATTGCTTGAGCATCAAAAGCTACACACAGCAAAACAATTTAACACATGCAACAAGAATGAGCATCAATACCAGTCCTTCAGACATCACATCCCGTAGTTTTCCAGGTTTGACATTTGTTATAAGTACAACACGACGATTCTGTATAGTGAGATCAAACAGCAGAAACATAAAGAGTTAATTACAATGCAAAATGAATACAACCAACCATTGCACGCAGTTAGGAAACTACATTACCGTCAACTCATCAGGACTGTAGTACTTTGCCAAACCACTAACAACCTGCCGCACTTTGGCCTCCCCAACATCTATCTCCTCAACTAGCAAACTGCATAATTTAAGTTCAATGATATTAATATTTACCTCAAACATATCAAAATACAGAAGCATCAGACTCTATTATAAAAGCTTTTCAGATAAGTTTGTCAAAAGGACCTATCTGCAGATGGGTGCTTCCATGCTTTGTGAATTAATCCAACTTGAATATTAAGCAAACTGACGCTAACTTCATTCTCTTTCTCAGCCACTTTGTCAGCAGGTTTTGCCTTGCCTTTGGTAGGTTCTTTGTCTCCAGTTGATTTTCCTCCTGTTGCCTTTCCCTTATTGTCCAAAAATAAATGAAATCAAATGTAAAGCCAGAATAAAAAAACTGTATTTTAATATAACTACAAAAGTACAAGGAGTTTGTAATACAAATCAGCATTTATAACACTCAATTTTCTAGAGTAACATAGATTGTATAGTTCTATCTAAATAAATATCAACCTTGAGGGAAATTCAAATTATGAGTGAAAAAGTTACCAGTTATCACCATTCCAATCTTGTGCATCAAGAATTGATAGCCTAAATTTGTATTTAAAATCAATTTAGTATTCTTAGTTTCTGTCATTCTTTTTTTTTTCCGTATGAAGTTACCGTAATCAGTTTTGACTAAAATTTAATTTCAAATTTAAAAAATAAGAAATTGTTAATTTGTTATACATTATTATATATGGATCAAGACAGATGTTTTACCCAACATTTACAATACTGGTTAACCTACAAATTTTTTTCTCCAGAAAAGGCTTTTTTAATCATTGTCATTGGTCATAACCTCATCCTGTCATATCTCATTATCTAGGTTGTCTTCCTATAGAGAAAAATAAAAGCAAAAAATATATATTGAATTGGAACTGTTGTGAAAAAGAAATACATTAATTTACCCCAGCTTTGTTTTTATCCTTGCTTGAATCTGCTTCAGACTTGTTGACATTCTTTATACTTTGCTCAGTCTTGTTTGATTTTAAATCAGCTTCCACAGCACCAACAGGTTTTGTTACCTTGAAAAAATATCAGGGAAATAAAAAAAACAAAGCAGCTATTAGGCATCAGCATCACAAATCTACATATGCCTGTCTTAGGGTGCATGATTGAACTTCTTAAGGCATGTTGACGGGCATATACACAATGTTCATTTCAAAGTTCAAACAGCTTTCACAATTCTTTAAGGATATTTTCATCGTCTTAGATGGAAAAAAACGATTAAGTTGAAGTGGACATGCTGAGTTTTATTATTTACACTGCTTCAGCTTAGTTATCACTTAGCAGTAGACAGTTCACAGTAGCTTCTGCATGCCAAAATACAAAGGCTATACTTAAGGAACTTAGCACCAGGTCAGATTAAATCAAAATAATACTCCCTCCGTCCCAAAATAATAGACATCCTAGGTTGTTTTACACAGACCAAGAAAAAAACAATAAATAGATGAAAAAGAATATTACTTTCACAAAATTAACATTATATCATCATTAAAGTATGTAAATGCAATCAAGTATATGTATGATGGGACTACCCCATGTGTGAAAGCTTGTAATGGAACAACAAGTTATTTTCCTATCACGGTAAGTGTACACTAAGGTTCAGCTCTTAGTCCTTATCTTTTTGCCTTAGTGATGAATGAACTAACAAAAGATATTCAAAAGGAAGTATCGTGGTGTATGTTTTTTGCAGATGATATTGTGCTTACTGATGAGACAAAAAACGGTGTTAATAGGAAACTTGAATTGTGGAGAAGCACTTTGGAGTTGAAAGAATTCATGTTAAGCCAAAGCAAGACTGAGTATATGAAGTGTGAGTTTTCATTGGTAAGAGATGGTGATCAAGACCCTATACATCAACTTGATCAAGAGATACCCAAGAAAGATGTTTTTAGATACCTAAGATCAATTTTGCAAAAAGGTGAAAAGATTGATGAGGATGTAAATCATAGAATTAGAGCAGAGTGGATGAAATGACGGAGTGCATCTGGGTTTTTGTGTGACCGCAAAATTTCCCTTAAGCTAAAAGAAATTTTTTATAGAACATATATAAGACTGGCAATGTTATATGGAGCAAAATGTTAGCTAGCACATAGGCAACATGAGCATAAAATAGGGGTAGCAGAAATGAGAATGCTAAGATGAATGTATGGTCATACGAAGATGGATAAGATAAGAAATGAAGATATTCGACGAAAGGTAGCAGTAACACCGTGGTTTAGACACGTAATGAGACGGTCCCTAGATGCTCCCGTAAAAACAAAAGTTTGTTATCAAAAGCTCGACACAGAAATGTAGAAGTAGACCGAAACTTATCTGGGGAAAAGTAGTTAAACAAGACTTAATGGAATGAGATATAGATTAGCGGATGGTGTGTCTTAGGATGGAATAGAAAAAAGTTATAAGCATGGTGGAGGGTTAGACCCATTGTTATCTCTATGTTTCAGATGGTCCCTTTCTAGACCTTTGCCTCTTCATCTCCCCTTCCTTCTTTCTCCCTTCTTTTCTTTTATTCTTATTTCCCCTCTCCCTTCCCCTTCCCCTTCCACTTTTTTTTTCCAACTTTCTCATATTTATCATTGGGTTCATTTACCATCGACCCCAATTAGCTTGGGTTAAAGGTACTGTTGATGTTGATGTTGATAGACTTTGTTGTCGACCATTAATATTATAGGGGATATGAGTGGAAAAACATTATTAATGTTACATTGAAAAGCTAAAATAACAATTATTTTGAAATAATTTTTTTCTCCTACACAAAAATTATAATGGGACGGAGGGAGTACATAAAAATCTAGAACTTGATAGTTGATCCAAGCACTCATTGATGTTTGTATTGTCATCAATCTAACCAGAAGATATAATTACAGGGTCCCCAAAAAGTATGTGATTTTCATTTTAGTCCATCAATGAAAAGGATTCAACTGGTTTTTCAAAATGTTTCATTTCAATAGGAATTTGGGACCAAAACTGTCGAGATCTTGACTGACACATCAGCAAATTGTTAGGCAATGTTGACTACCATGTCAATACCATTAAAATTCTTTGTGAATTAGACCAATTAGTTATAAAAAAAATTAAGGAATATTTGTACCAAACTTAACCTATTTTTATTTTGACATTTGATATCTAATTCTTTGATGAATTGTTGAAATCTAAAACAACAAACAAAAATACAAATTTAACTCATTTAAATCTTTTCTTTATTTTCCAAATAATGTTACTAAAGGAATGCCTTAAATGACTACAGCTGAATACTTTGTGGATTACATTTGTTTAATCTATATGAAGAAAATCAAAAAGTAAAAATGGAATGATGTCTCACCAGAGGCTCAAATCCAGGCTTCTGCAACAATATTTTCTCAAATAAACCTACAAATTCTTGCTTGTGCTGGTAAAAGAATAACATACAGTCAGAACAATTAATAAATGGTCTTGTTACAAAGTTGAGAGTAAAATTTACATAAATGCATTTTTTTTGTAAACTCCACATAGCTAGACAACACATGCAACAACTCAGGAAACTTGATGCAAGTATCTCAACCATTTAAAACTATGGCCTTGGGGTCCTACATGGCCTAATGTCCCATTGGAAACAAAGTTGAAAGCATAAAAATGCAAATAAAATAAGTCCATTTATAATGTGGAGGAGTGTCACCTCAGTAAATAACAATCTACTCAATTTATGTACTATTTGAAAGGATAATTTAGCTTTGGATCCTTGTCATCTGTTGTAGAGATGAAAAGATAAAAATGGCCTTCATCTAAACCAACTACAGTCACAGATTCTCAAGATTCCTAAAATTAATTGTGGAAGTAGCACCAATTAGCAGAAAATATCATGTATGAGTAGCAACGTAGTATAATCTCTTACACATAAATAGGCATGAACATTAAGCACATTTAAGGTGTAGCATTACCTGGATGTAATCCATCCATCTCAAGACATGTGGCAGTTTTTCTTTGTTTGTATCTGAAAGGTTGATCTGGCAATAAGCAACCAGAGATATCTAATTAAAACCTAGATGATTATTAAATTATAGCACGATTATCATCAACTCTTTAGTACAAAAGAAGATTAAGATAACATTAGTCCAACAAAATGGTTAGATATATCTTCAACACAAATCAAGAATTTTATACAAATTGATATGTTAGATGCACAAATCTTAACAAAACAAGAAAGCAAGAGCATTAAAGACCAAAAAATCCTGTTTGGCCAACTATTTTAGTTCACAGGGGGTGGGGAAGCAGTCCTTTATTCTGAAAGCATAGTGAGTATGATGAACGTGACAATGCATACCAGGGAAGAATGAACCACTGAATACACTATAACATCAGCTTCAGAGGGGTTCAATCCATTGCCCAGAAGCACAGACTTTCCAGACAGTTCATCATTTAATCTCTTGAGATTCTCAAAACATGCATCAAGGGCCACAGGAAAGGCTTCTGCAAATGCTACCCACTTCAACACCTAAATTTCAATTTGAATAATATACAACTCAGGATAATTAACAGGAAAAGCACAAAACATGCAAGTTCTGGGGAGCATATCAATTTTGTTAAAGGAACATTCAATTATAACATGTTTGGATTAGATTGCTTTTAAAGACTACAGGGCCCATTAAAATAAGGTGAAATTGATTTTCATGGAATTATTTTTGAGCATTGAATGTAATGAGGATTTGATTAATCTCGGCCACCGATTTTACACTCAAACGTGTGTCACAATGGGAGGAATTTATGGAGATTTGCCAAATGGACGCATAACCTGATTGATAGAAGAAAAAAAAATGTTGATGTTATTATTCAAAATGTGTTTAGTAATTTGGACTACGATCAAACATTATAATCTCAACAAAGGAAATAGCTTTTTGATGATAAACAAATTTTTGGAGCTTGGATGAAAAGTTAACAGTTTATATTTTAGCTAACCTTTATTTTTCCATTTATCCCCAACAATTGATTAATTTAAATACAAAACCAACTACTACAAAAAACTTCAAAATCATTTATGTAATTTTACTACATAAAAAAGATTCTTCCAAACAATCCAAATGAAACATTAAACTTATTCCATATAAGCAAAATGAAATAAAAAAAATTCACAACTGATCCAAACATACACTTAGCGTCCAACAACCACAGTTAGCATATAATATTATTTCTGATGGATCAAGGGCACAACCACATGCAGTATTCTTATGAATCCAAAAAACCGAGAAGGGAATAAGCAAGGGAAGCAGAAGCTTGTGACACTGATGATATTAATTGCCTACTCAAATTGAGTTATAACCTGGTTACCTCATCAGAGTGATTAACCCCATGTCCAGAAACCGCTATGATGTTCAAGTAAAGACTCTTAATATCACTGTCTGAACTATCGGCTGGAACAACACTCTGCAAGCAACGCTAGAGCATCAGAATTTGCATCATCATATTTATCATGCTGAATTGGAGAACTCATACTCAGAACTCAGCTAATATTTTTACCATCTATCTAGGGTCCTGTTTAAATCAACTACTCCATAAGCACTTATAGGAGACAAAAAAAAATAAGAAGGTAAAATGAATTGAACTTTTCTTATAAGCTTTAAATCAACTTATGCACTTAACTTTTATAGAAAGAAACTCTCTAATCTAACTCCTCCAAAAAATTCACTTCATTTCACCTTCTTGTTTTCTTTTCTTTTAAGTGATTATAGAAAAAAATATACAAACAGAGCCTTGTCTCCATTTTGGTTGGATATTTCGAAAAGAGAGAACACCGTTTTAGTTTTCTGTAAAATCAAGTCAATAATAACTCAACATTATATTGACAGGTAAATGCAATGCGACCCCAACCCCAACCCCATGAAAATTTTCTGCATTGGTTTTGAAGTGCTCAATGAAAATATGAGTGGCAAATTGGAAACCATAGCATGCACTTACAGGATCCAATGAAAGGTACTTGGAGAGAGCCAAAACCACTGATTTCCTTCTACTTTCAATGGTAGCCATCTCTGATTAGTGATTGAAAATGGTGCTGTTACTATCTAGTAACTTTTTAACTTCAATTTCTCTACTCACTCACTACTAAACTGTAAATTCAACACTTTGCAGGGTTTAGGTTTAGGTTTTTGTTCGATTTCTCTGTCTTCCTTGATCTGGGATTTTGTTCGCTGTGAAAAACGGTGTCGTGTTAACATCCTTTGCATTTCAACAGTGGGCCTGTCCGGTATGGTCATCAGGCCCAATAACATAATTGCATGGGCTGAAGGGAAGGCTTGTCACACATGACAAAAATCGAGATTTTCAGACAGAGAAGGAGGGGGGGTGGAGGGGGGGGGGGGGGGGGGAACAAAGGGTTCCGGAAAGGAATTGAAATTGTAAGGATGTTTTAGGAAAAATAGCTATAAAAAAAAGGGGAAAGGGGAATACTTATTAATTTAGTAGGGTGTATTTAACAATTTCCAAACAAATAAAATAAAGCCCTAAATTTATCAGATATCATAAAAAATAAATTGTATAAAAAAGATAAAATGAACCAAAAAAATAAGAAATAATTTGATTAATTAAAAAAAATTGAAAATTTGAGAATTAAATAAAAATTGGGAACTTTTTAAAATGTGGAGACTTAAACCACAAAAACAAGAAAAATAAAGAAACTGAAATAGCATATCAAGAATTAAAGGAAAAACAAAATTGCAAGTTAGCCTAAAAAAAAACAAGGAAGAAATTTGACTTCCATAAACACAAATTTTATTTCTTACGCTAGATAATTCTTGAGCACCATCTTTGATAACAAAAAAAGAGACTTAGCGTTCTAATGCAAGATTTAGCGTCCAAATTATTCGAGACTTCAAACGAGTTCATGGTCTTCGATGTTTACTCATATATGTTTGTTTTGTAAATATTTAAGAAAAATGGAGACCTAGCTAGATGCTTGTGTATTTAGATGAACCACACTTAACATTTCCTTCTGCATTCACAATTTCATTTATTTCTCAATATACCATGTAAATTAATTCTTTTAGAGGCTCTTTTGTTGAGTTATCTTGACTTTTTTGTTGATTATATTTCATCTAAGAAATAACTTATAATTACTTTTCAAACCTTAGGGAGTAAATATACAAACCCAAGAGTGTCTCCAGTACAAGAATTTAATTTGAAATCTTAACTTCTTTTTTTTAATGTATCTTTTAGTGTTGCATAAGATTTAAGAATGTTTAATTACTATTTTCACTTTAATGATAGAACTCAGTCTAAATTCTTAACTTATTTTTAATGAGTCCTATTTTACCTCTTTACTGACTTAGCAACTCCCTTTTTTACTTTAAAAAATTATAATAGATAAGCAATTGACAATGGTTATTTATATAAGTTCATGTCGAGTAGTAGAATAACGTGGATGCTATAATTCACAGCACAGCTTCTTAATCGACGCAGAAATATATGTCCAACACATGTGACCAAACAAGCATGCATATAATGGATAAAGCAGAGTTTTATTTGTTTTTATTGTTTTTAGCGATAAAGCATAGGTATTGATTATCTATATAGTACATGTTTGATTTATCGTTTTATCATCTCAATGTGCATACTAGTAGAATTGGTTTGGATCCCTTAAAGTTTTAAGTTGTCAATTCACATCAATAAAATGACTAAAAATATCTCAACATGCTTCAAAGGAAAGATACAATTTATAGCTTCTATGCTATTTTTATTTATTGTCGCAGTTCTATTAAGCAATGTACTATTTTATGTCAAAATAAATGCACTAACATGTATTTTAACGCTCATATCAGTATTTTTATTTTTTATTGTTAGGAGGAGTATTCAAACATCGACTTCTCCTTCCATCAATTTTCCATTCACTATCAAATAAACCTTATATTTTTACTCAACTCAATGTGTTTAGATAAAGAGTAAGAATCAAAATAAATACTTCAAAAGATAAAATTCAAAAGTTATATAAATTAGATAATGTCTCATTTGGCAAAAATGTTATTATAAATGTAGTTGTAATGTTTTCAACCATCTGAAGAATGATACTCTCTCTTAAAAAAAATAGTAATAATGTAATTCAAGTAAGTATCTTGTAAAAATATAAAGTGTAATTTATATTCTTAAAAAAATGTTGCCAAAGATTTCCGGTTGACACACCCGACTTATCCTAAGACATTAATTTAACTTGCACTTATAAAAAAAAGCAAAAGCTTCTGAAGAAAGACCAAAGCCCAAATAGTGAAAAGTAAAAGGGTCCTTAGTTTGGACAACGATAGATAGAAAAACAGCAAAAGCTTGACGAGAAATTGCATTGCTGTAAAGCCTGCAAGCGTAAGGATTGACCAATAAACACAATCGCTAAAGCTGTGAGATTCTCGTCCACTTTGATTTTGGAAGTCGCAAATGTTTTTTTTTTCATTTCAAAGGACCCTTAAGGGCACCAGTCTTTTGTCGTTTACTGCTTGGTCGTTTTATCACATCTCTCTTCCATTGACACATTCTTCGGATTTTGTCTCCCTCCACCTCCACTCTTCTCCCAATAAGACATTTACTGCAATTTGTTCGTCAGTAGTTATGTGAATCAAACCAAACAAACTCTTCCTAGTGCATATTTGATTTAGTGTTGAAAAATTGATTATGACTTCAAAATAATTTTAAATACATTTTTATATATCTGATTTCAAATTGGTAAAAAATTTATAATTGATTATGAATTCAAAATTAATTCTAACTTAAAATAAGTTTGAGTAACTTTTAAATTGGATCCAAATTTTTGTAGTATATTTTACTCTAACTATATTTTATAATAAAACATTCAAATATAAATCACATCACTTCAAAATCAATTTTATTATCATCTATACAAACATTAATTTAGTTCCATTTAAGTTGCTCTAGATTCGTTATTTGTCATTCTCAACCAAATTTAAAAATTGATGTGGACTACACATGCTTTGCAATTGAGCTATCATCAACTTATCAGTTGTAACATATAAGTAATTGCCTAACATATATAATAAGTTTTTCATTTTTTATTATAATATTGATATAAAATAGATATGTTTAAAGCAATGATCAATTTTATTGGGAATCATAAATACACACAACATAAATATTTTTCTTTTAATATAATTTATTCAATATTAAAAATATTTAAACTTGAACTACTTAATTAAAAGACATGAGTCAATGTAAGAAGTTATTAATAGCATCATGCATGTCAAATAATTAAAAAAAAAGTGACATTAATTAAAGAGGGAGGGCATGCATTTTGTTAGAACTAAATAAAAACCCACATGATGGGTACCTGCTCCCATGGCAGGAGCAAGACTAAACAAACTAGATGCAAATATAGAATTGAGTTGGGTGTCCTATTGTGTTGGTTGCAGAATAAGGCACAGAGGGAAAGGACATAGGAGTCAACCACATAGCCACGAAATATATATGTAGTGGCAGAGAACGAGCATATATGTTGTTGTTATTGTTGATTATTATTATGTGGCATGAATACAAATATGATGGTGCTGTTGTTGGTGGTGCCTCTGAATGGAACTCACGGGCTTCGATCTTCTTATCTTCTATTGTCTCTTCACAGTTCACATCCAAATAACTAGCGGGCCGATGAGGTTCTGCACGGTGCAAACCAAAGGAGGTTGGAAACGACCCACATAGTTTACACCCTGCCATTGCTTCCGTGTTCTTCACACTTTTACCTTTTCCCCACTCCTTCACGGTTCAGACTACTCTTAAGTCTTATCTACTCCTTTGAGAATTTTGTTTAGTAAATTAAATTTACCCACATTTCATGCAGGTAAAATATATTTTAATCATGCACTTAGATTTCACACTT
The DNA here is from genome assembly GCA_013407115.1 of Glycine latifolia. Lineage (NCBI taxonomy): Eukaryota > Viridiplantae > Streptophyta > Magnoliopsida > Fabales > Fabaceae > Glycine > Glycine latifolia. The sequence goes on along the minus strand of CM023944.1, from coordinate 34,779,652 downwards.
AATCAATGTTTCTATACTTTTATATATATTGATACTTTAATCATGGGCAAAGGTTGTGATAAATTAGTTAATCGGTTACTATAAATAATGTGTATATGGACTAATTTGTTAATGAGTAATAGAGTTTGAAAATCATCTTGAGATTAAATGTCATATTTTAAGGGCTAAATTGTATGTATAACAGTTTGACTATCTTTTTAATATTTATATAATTATGAAATAAATTGATCATTTTGAAAATATATGAACCAAATTGTTAGTAAATACATAGTTTAGGGATTAAATCATTTATTTATCTAAATGTTAAATATATATTTTTATGTCATTCGATATTTATTAACTAACTAATTAACTAATATATTCTATCAGACATTTTTAATTAAATTGATTTTTTTTTTAATTCTTAGCTTATCAATTAATTTTATCAAATATAAGTTATTTTTTTCATTGTCATTTTTAATAATTTATTTGAATTTTCTTATCTCAAATAACCAAATAGGTTTTTCTTAATATCATTTTACATCTATTAGCTAGTTTATTAACTAATCGTTATCAAACTATTTTAATACAATCAGCTGGCTTATAAGTTTATAAATTTTTTTAATTAATTGTTACTTATATAACTTATAAGTTTTTAACTACTGTATAAGTTAAATTTACCAAAAAGATGATGGTTAAAAGATGTTGTATTTATCAATAGCACGTTGAAAGGGAGGGAAAATCTGTATATTTGTTCTATAATAAATTTATTTTAAATATATTAAACATTTTATTCAATAAATTTAGTTTTTATAACTTATTATGAAAAATATTTTTTTAAAAAAATAAGTTGAAAAAATAACAAGATGATTTTTTTGTCCCTATAAGACAAAGTGTTAAGTAACAACTTTATTTTATGACATAGCAACTATGTTTATAACTTATTAAATTACAACATTATAAAAAAATTGATAATATATATTTTAAAAACTCTCATCAACTAAATGAAAAATTTAATTCTAGAAACAAACATAAATAGGTGTATTAATTGTAACAATTTGAGTCTCAAGCATGTTATTTACAATAGGTAGAGATAGTTTATATTTAACAAAAAATTAACAAAATTAAATAAAGAATTTAAAAAGGGAATTTTAAAAACTTCAATGACCAAATTTAATGAAATTATTTCTAGAAAACTAAAATCAATATTCAATCCATTGCAAAATATTATCGATCAATATTTAAAGAATCAAAATAATATTTAATTCATTATAATATTTTTAATACAAAATGTGATGATTATTTTCAATTAAAAAACTTAACTTATTGTTTTTAATAAAAAATTTCTTTTTCAACTACATTTTATTTTAGTACTCCAACCCTATTATATGATCCCCATCATTCTGAGCAGTGGTATGGTAAAATTAAACACCACTTTAGCGATGCTGGAGTAAATTTTGGAACAACACTCTGATAAATGTGAAACACAGTTACTAATACTACTGTAGTTGCCGGGTAAGAAAGAGGAGGGAACCTAACGAAATTTAAGAAAGCATGAAAAGTCGTGTCCCCCTTAGATTTTTGCGCACACACCATTCATCCCCCACCATCTTCTGCACATCTTTCTCCCTTTTCTTTAATTGCACCACCCACCATAGCAACCTACTTGCTTTTATTGCCTTTCTTTTTCTTTCTTACACAGGACACTTTCAACCCAACTAACTTTCACTCTAAAAGCACACTTATAAATGCCCTTCTTCTTTTCCTATATTACTGTTATTACTACTCCCCATTCGAAATTAAACTCACATGCCATCTACAATTACAGTACATTGCAAGTATTATCATCACTATACCCTATGCTGTCTATTAGCTAAACCACAATTAGTTAAAGAGGAGCTTTCTCATGAACTGAAAAATCTCGTTTTCCGTTAAGACATATCTTAAATCAGCGGTAAAGTTCAACGTACTCAACCAAAGGATTCTTGAGCTGGTTCACATTTTCTACTTTGGTTTATGGTAGTCTTTCAATTTTGAAGACAACTACTACTACTACTACATGCTTTGTCGTGGTAGTTCAAGACCCTAAGGTTGAATTTTGTCATTTAGCAGGTAGGTACCTAGCCACTCTAAAAATTTAGTAATAAGCTAGTACAGTATAATAATACTACATAGGCTTTACCAGGTCGTGTTCATTCCTTTTTTTTCCATTCCTGTACGTGAAATAACCATGTACCGCGGCATTAAATTGTGCGTTTTAATTACTAAAGTTACGTATCAATAGGGATTGAAGAGATAGAATTTTAAGACTGTCGGCCCAAAAAAGCAATCAGAATTAAATACAAGATTAAACGAAACATTTTTCTTTTACTAAGCAAGAAAATTCCAAAATATCTACTGAAGCTTAATGCAAGTAATAGTTAAAGTGAAAAAAATCTTCAATTTGGGTTAATATTCAATAACAATGTGTTTTAAGGAGAGAAATAAAAAAACCTTTGGATACTTCGCAAAAGAATACACTACTGTGTCATTTGTGAACAAATACTATTGCTGTAAAGATTTTAAATATATTAAAAAATTACATATTTGAGACTAGCAAAAGTATTTTTTTTAAGTACACTACGTTATGTTTATTTTCCCAGCCTTAAAAAAAAAGTAATGTTACCCATATAAAAGAAGTAATCAATTATCAATGGCTACATCTCCAATGATCAATGGTTACATCTTCTAAATGCTTATAAAAAAACACACTTCTATTCGTGCAATCACGTGCAGCGTTTTTCCAGTTAACTGAGAAAAATATTGTGGTCAATACAATTAGCAATATTCCTTTCTAAGCATAAAGGTATAAAGGAAAAAACAACGTAATATCTCTGTTTTCCACCAATAATTTCTAATTCCAATCGGAAATCATATCCAAGTGACGTCTTAACAATTTTTAATTAACAAAATAAAATAAAAGACAAAGTTGGAATAGAAGGGGCAATGTTGGAAAATGGAAAGCCAGGTAAGCTTCCACATCAAAAGCATAACTGAGATTGATGACGTGTCAGACAAGTGGAACCGGAACCTCGGCATGAATATGCCACGTGGCATTGTCCTAATTTATTTTCCTATCTACCAACCGGTACCCCTTTGTGCCGTTAATAAAAACTGAATGTTACTCACACCACACCAGAGAGAGACACTACGCAGAGAGAGAAACCGAAAGAGTGAGAGAAAGAGAGAGAGAGACGTTGCTTTTTAACGCCGGCGAGGAATTTTCGGTCACTCTCGCCGGAAAACCTGTTTCCGGTTCCGGTTGAACACTGTTCCGGCGAACTCCATTACCCCGTTCCTGCATTTCTCGGTTTCTGGATCGAGTCGTCTACAACACTCTCGGTGCTGTTTCTCTTCATCTTTTCTTTGTTTAACTTTGAAGCTCACCCAGAAAAAAAAAGTACCTTACTTGCAAAGTGGGATTTAGGGTTCGGTTACTCTTTAGTCTTTATCTTCTGTGACCATTTCTTATCTTAGTTTACTTTTTTGGGGGGGGGGGGGGGGGGTTTCTGTGTAACGTTTCCTTGAATTCCCTCACCCGCAAATGCTACTTTCAAGTCGTGTTCCACACCATTCCCTTTTTCTCCCTCACTCTCAAATCTAGCCGTTACCAAAAAAGAACCAGCTTTTTTTTTTTTTTGGCTTGAGCTTAATCTGAAGTTGGGTTTCTGGGTTTTGTTTCCCTTGTCGAAATTTGGAGTCTTTAATCTTCGTTACTTGTTTCCCCCCAGCTTAATTTCACATGGGTGTTTAGTATTCCAAAATGCGAGCGTTATTTTCAAGCATGAGAGTGTTTCTTCTTCTCGTGTGGTTGTTGGAGCTGCTTTGCGGGGCGGTTACCGCCGTGAACCCTTCTCTGAACGACGACGTTTTGGGGCTGATTGTGTTCAAAGCTGACATACGAGATCCAAAGGGGAAGCTCGCGTCTTGGAACGAGGACGATGAGAGCGCGTGTGGGGGTAGTTGGGTTGGGGTGAAGTGCAACCCTAGATCCAATAGAGTGGTGGAGGTTAACCTTGATGGGTTTTCTCTCTCTGGGAGAATAGGTAGAGGGTTGCAAAGGTTGCAGTTTCTGAGAAAGCTTTCTCTGGCGAATAATAACCTCACTGGGGGGATAAACCCCAACATTGCTCGAATAGATAACCTTAGGGTCATTGACTTGAGTGGGAATAGTCTCTTAGGGGAGGTGTCTGAGGATGTTTTCCGACAATGTGGGTCTCTCAGGACTGTTTCCTTGGCGAGGAACAGGTTTTCTGGGAGCATTCCCTCTACTTTGGGGGCATGTTCTGCTCTTGCTGCTATTGACCTTTCTAATAACCAATTTTCTGGTTCTGTTCCCTCTGGGGTTTGGTCTTTGAGTGCTCTCAGGTCTCTAGACTTGTCTGATAACTTGCTGGAGGGAGAGATTCCTAAGGGGGTTGAGGCGATGAAGAATTTGAGGAGTGTTAGCGTGGCGAGGAACCGGTTGACTGGGAATGTTCCTTATGGGTTTGGGAGTTGTTTGCTTTTGAGGTCCATTGATTTTGGGGACAATTCTTTTTCTGGGAGTATTCCTGATGATTTTAAGGAACTTACATTGTGTGGTTACCTTAGCTTGCGCGGGAATGCTTTCTCGGGAGGGGTTCCTCAGTGGATTGGGGAGATGAGAGGGCTTGAGACGTTGGACCTTTCAAACAATGGGTTTACCGGTCAGGTGCCGAGCTCTATTGGAAATCTTCAGTCCTTGAAGATGCTGAATTTTTCTGGAAATGGTCTCACTAGTAGTCTGCCGGAGTCTATGGCAAATTGTACGAAACTTTTGGTGTTGGATGTCAGCCGGAACTCAATGTCGGGGTGGCTTCCGTTGTGGGTTTTCAAGTCGGATTTGGACAAGGTTTTGGTGTCAGAAAATGTACAGAGTGGGAGCAAGAAAAGCCCTTTGTTTGCCTTGGCTGAAGTCGCCGTTCAAAGTCTTCAAGTTTTGGATTTGTCTCACAATGCATTTTCTGGTGAAATCACGTCTGCTGTTGGAGGGTTAAGCAGCTTGCAGGTTTTGAATTTGGCAAATAACTCTCTGGGAGGTCCTATACCAGCTGCCCTTGGTGAGTTGAAAACATGTTCGAGTCTTGATTTGAGCTATAATAAGCTGAATGGAAGCATACCCTGGGAAATAGGGCGAGCTGTGTCCTTGAAAGAACTTGTATTGGAAAAGAACTTCCTAAATGGGAAAATTCCAACGTCAATTGAGAACTGCTCCTTGCTAACAACTTTGTAAGTTCCTTTTCCCTGTCCCATCTTTCATTTTGGCGTTTTATACATGTGCTTGTATTTATAGTAGACACATTTATATTACTCTCACAATAATTTTATGTTTCATCAGACGGATTTAGCTAATCTGCATGCTATGTATTTGGTGAAAAGGTGTTTAACTCCCTTTAATATACTTTTTTATGCATTTAACTAAAGCCAGCCTGTTTGTTCATTGTTTATATGCCCTTGATGGAAGCTTTTCTTTGTATTATAATTTATTCCATGTTCTATTGAGATGCGTTGCTTATTATAATACATGATACATAAGTAACAACACACATCCAAGACAATTGAAACTCTTGGCTTTGATTCAGTCTAGCATGTAGTTTTGGTATTTTGGCATAAACATGCACAATGCAATACTTATTTATTTAGCAGCAGCAACTTGGTTAAGTTCATTTATACTTCTAAGTTCTAAACTTTTGTATACCCTACAAAATAGAAAAAGCAAAGAGGTTGAAGAAAAGATGTCAATAATTCATCTTGGGGAATGGATGGTCTCAGTGACATGAATGATTTTTATTATATTTTTTTCTTGGTACATAAATAACTGTTATTGTTATCTGGCTTTAATGTTTATGGCATTGCAGTTTCATGCATTGTTGTTTTTAGTAGGAGCTATTATGTAGGTTTTGTAGTCCTGAGGTAAATTTTTAAAATTCATACAGTAAGATGAGATCCAACTGCTTCTTTTTTTATTATTGCTCTGACTTCCCTGGATTTGCTTTGTTTTCCTTACCCCTTTCTCTTTTGGTACATTCTGTAGGATTCTGTCACAGAACAAGCTGAGTGGTCCAATACCTGCAGCAGTTGCAAAACTTACCAACCTGCACACTGTGGATGTATCGTTTAACAATCTTACTGGAACCCTTCCTAAGCAATTGGCTAACCTTGCCAATCTTCTTACCTTCAATTTATCTCATAACAACCTTCAGGGTGAACTGCCGGCTGGTGGTTTTTTCAACACCATTACGCCTTCCTCTGTTTCTGGCAATCCATCTCTTTGTGGCGCTGCAGTAAACAAATCATGCCCTGCTGTTCTCCCAAAGCCTATTGTTCTAAATCCCAACACTTCTACTGACATCGGCCCAGGTTCATTGCCTCCAAATTTGGGTCACAAAAGAATCATTCTCAGCATTTCTGCACTCATTGCCATTGGTGCAGCGGCTGTCATTGTAATTGGTGTTATAAGCATCACAGTTCTCAATCTCCGTGTTCGCTCCTCTACATCTCGTGATGCAGCTGCCCTCACATTTTCTGCAGGCGATGAATTCAGCCATTCCCCGACTACAGATGCTAACTCTGGCAAGCTTGTCATGTTTTCAGGGGAGCCTGATTTCAGTTCTGGTGCTCATGCTTTGCTTAATAAGGATTGTGAGCTTGGGCGTGGAGGATTTGGAGCAGTGTACCAAACAGTTCTTAGAGATGGACATTCTGTTGCTATAAAGAAGCTCACTGTACCAAGCCTTGTCAAGTCTCAAGAAGATTTTGAAAGAGAAGTGAAGAAATTAGGAAAAATCAGACATCAAAACCTCGTTGAACTTGAGGGTTATTATTGGACTCCATCGCTGCAGCTCCTCATATATGAGTATCTCTCTGGTGGTAGTCTCTATAAGCATCTCCATGAAGGATCTGGTGGAAATTTCCTCTCATGGAACGAGAGGTTTAATGTGATTCTCGGAACCGCAAAGGCATTGGCACACTTGCACCATTCCAACATTATTCACTATAACATTAAGTCAACCAACGTCCTTCTTGATAGTTATGGTGAACCAAAAGTAGGGGACTTTGGCCTAGCAAGACTACTGCCAATGCTTGATCGATACGTTTTGAGCAGCAAAATTCAAAGCGCACTCGGCTACATGGCACCAGAGTTTGCCTGCAAGACGGTGAAAATCACCGAGAAATGTGATGTATATGGGTTCGGTGTCTTGGTCTTGGAGATTGTTACAGGGAAGAGGCCGGTCGAATACATGGAGGATGATGTGGTGGTACTTTGCGACATGGTGAGAGGGGCTTTGGAAGAGGGCAGGGTGGAGGAATGCATTGATGAGAGGCTCCAAGGGAAGTTCCCAGCAGAAGAAGCTATTCCTGTGATGAAGTTAGGCTTAATATGTACTTCTCAGGTGCCATCTAACAGGCCTGACATGGGAGAGGTAGTTAACATATTGGAGCTGATAAGATGTCCCTCTGAAGGACAAGAAGAATTGGCATGAATAAACTTGCGATTTTCTTTATTAGGAGGATAGACAATGGGTTGTCCGGGGAAGAAGAATCCGGTTTTATTTATTATAAGAGAGAGAGGAATTATTTTGTTGCAAAGTGTTTACTTTTTCATTGTATTTTTTCCCCTTGTTAATTAGTCTCTAGTTGTTGTTTGTTTTAAGATTTCTCTTATTTTATGCTACTACACCTAGGATGCCGGATTCCTTTTCACCGGGTTCCGTTTTGGACCCCCCCACCCCCTGAAAATTGTTGCTCAATTACTGATCTTTCATATTCTAATTTGTCTGTTTTGGTGTCGCACTTATTGTTTCGGACAGCTTTTTGCTTTTCTATATGGCTAGGAATGACCATATATTATTTTTGTCCGTACGCTTTTGGTATGAGGCTTATGCAAAGAGCGCAAGCTCTAGCACTAGCATACACATATGGTATCATTTTGTGATGCCTTTTTATTCCACTTGAGGAGGGAAATGTTGGGAAAAAGTTATTGACATCCAATAATTTGAGTTATGATAGTGTTGTTTAGGTCCATGTCGTGTATAATTGAATTCAAGAGGTCAACTTGCCCCAGAGAAAAATGGAATCAACATTGTATTGTCTTTAGTTTGAAATTGATCTTGCACTGATTTCATGCTGGAAATGTGGTTGTTGCTTAAATGAATTTGACAGATAAAACTGACTAGATGTTTCTATTTATCACAAACTATGGAATCAAATAAAGTGCCAATTTAAAAGCCAAAAGTGATTTAAGAAGAGCCTCGGAACTTACTAGATTCTTAGCACCTAATTTAAAATCTAACCAGCAATGCATATAATGGAATGCAGCATTGCATTTTGCATATAATGGAATGGGAAGGAAAAAGGTCATGGGGGAAAAAAGTGAGCTTATGCAGAGAGCACGCCTAAAGATCACGACGACAGTAGTAAATCTCTCATTGGATTATAGAATATTACCCGATATGATGCTGTCGGAATAGAAGCTCTCTTTTCGGTGTTATATTGCTTCCCATGTTCGTTACTTTTTCTTTTACTTTTTTGAATTCCTTACTTCCTAGCTCTCGTACTGAGCTTTTCATTTAGTTTTTTTTTTTAATTGTGATTTTGGATATATTTGAATGTGCAATTTACTTTTTTTTTAACTCAATATTGTTATACTCTTTTTAGAAAGTAAGGTGTTTTTATAGTCGAAAATAGTGATTATAAAAGTGAATTTTATTTTTTCTAATAAAATCTTCTCTTACGTACAACCAAAAAATTAAACTCCTGTTACAATGTCTTAGTTACATAATTTAGTAGGTGATAGGTTATATCAATTGACAAGTAATTGTGGTAATTTTATTGTAAACTAGGTACTGTGATGATTGTCTTAAATCACACTCTAAAATACGACATTATTAGAATAAAATAATGAAAATATTCTGTAAAAATATACTGATGACAAGAGATTTTTAAAACTAACCCTCGGTGTCTTCGTTTTTATATAGAAAAATATTTCATGAACAGTGTTATATGACACTTAAAAATAGAGAGAGAAAAAATGTATTATAGGATTTATAATGTAATAAGAAGAAAGAGATAAAGAAAAATAAAAAAATATTGATAGGATATTTAAAATAAATTAATGTTTATCCATCATTTTTCTTTTATATATGTCAATCGTTTGATTTTACTCTTGAAGCTAATATCTCTATTTCTCTATTGTTCCTCTTACTTCATGTTTATTGCAACTGAATTGTCGCCCACAATTTTACCACGATGAATTCAATACGTGATTTGATATGGTTTGTTATTTTCCTCTATTTTGACCAAACTAGCTAGGCTTGTTTCAAACCAAGTCAATTTTTTTGTTTGACTAAAAGTTTAAATAAGTTAATTCTCAAAAGTTCCTTTCAAGACAAATCTCAATAGTCAAAGAGTATTTATATAAATATTTATATATTATTTACAAATAAAATTCTCAAATTAACAAGTAAAAATCGAACTTGTTGATATTTGTTGAATCCCTAATGGATAAAAAGATTTATAAAATTTTGATGATAGCAAACATTGATTGTCACATTATTAGATTTATTGCACTAGTGATAATTATTTGATATTTTGAAATTACTGATATTTTGGATGGATTTATGAAGATCAACATAATTGAGAAGATTATTTGAAGAATTTTAAAGATTGATATAATTCAATATGACATGAAATTAAGAAGATTAGTTTCTATTTATTTTTATTAAATTTTATGTAAGGAGATTAGTATAGAAGCATTTGACAAATTTGATTCTTCAACTCTCCATCAGGATTTAAAGATATCTATTTGCTTAAGGAATGAAGAGTAAAGGTAACCATTTTAATTGTATTCTTCTTCTTGACTTTGGAAGAGGTCGCAGCTGGAAAGCTAGGATATCAGTTCTGTCTCTGTTCTTGGTAAATTGAGACGTGCAACTTCTGACTAGGAAACTAAGATACGAGTTTGGCTAGGAAATAAGGATATCAGTCTGTCTCTATTCTTGGTGAATTGAGACGGGAGCTTTTTACTGAGAAACAAGGATACCAACTAGGATAATTGTCGTGTAAGGATAGAATAGGAAGCTAGGATATTAGGAATTCTTGTACACAAAATTATCATAGTGGAGTTGTCCATTGGATTGATTATCCAATTTGAACGTCGTGATTTTTTATCCAATTGGATTTTTCACGTTAAAATTGATTGTGTTTTCTTTATCTTTTATCTCTATATTATTGCTTTGAGTTTGATTTTAAGTTATGAATTATTTTATAAAATTCAATTCACTCTCCCTCTTGAGTTCATCTGGGATCAACAGAACTCATATACTTGTAGGAATATGAATTTCTTCCCTACAAATTAGATCAAATTTTGTTGGCTCAAACTAAGTAATTTATTCATTTGATGTTTGGTTGAGAAAATAAAAATAAAAATATTTTTTTAAAATTAAAATATAATATAAAGGATATAGATTCGCGTGTGATCTACACACAAAAATGATCATCTTCCCCTTAATCAACCATAGCGTCAAAGAAAATGATAAAGGATGCCAGTGATGCAACTATAGGATAATGTACATTTGGGTTCATTTCTTTTACTATCACACGGCTAGCGACGGTAATAAAAAACTCATATGCACATTTTTGTAGCCTTCTGGCGCATATTCTATAGTCCATTCTTCCTCTCAAAACAGAAAAGAGACAAGAATGAATTGAAGAAGCGAAAGAACGCTTTACGGGTAGGATAACCATGTGCATATATAGGAAACAGTGAGTTGTCCCTATTTTCCTAATGCAGTTAGCTATAAATTACTAACACAAATGGTGTTGGGCCCAATGGAACCTAATGCATTGGCTTTCTCACGGTCAACAATTAAGCACATGGACCATTCATTTATTCCACTATTGCGAGATGGAATATCTCAAGGAGTCAATGGATGGAGTTCTATACTTTTGTGCAGGTTTGATTTTTATGTGAAAAAACACTTTTAAAGAAAAAAATTATTTTATCAAAAGATCAGGATTTATTTTATTTTTGTTCGTTAAATTTACATTCAAACATACACGTAATATTTTTAACTTTAATCCAAAAATACATCTAATTTTATTCTACTTTTGTTCACATACTTTATACTAATGGTTGAGCACACCAATTTCATCTTACAAAACTTAAAAAAAACGGTATTCTACGAATCTTTTACTAAAGAGAGAATACATCTCAGAATATAAAGTAAATTTAAAACAACTCTTTTCATTCTTTATCCACTATCACTGTCACTTTATATTCGCAATACACATGACCTTGGTTTTTTGGTACAGATTAGCATTTTTCATTTTTTTTAATTGCAAGTGATGTTGATTATGCATAATTTCGTGATCCATGTTTCTTTACTCTCAAAATTTACTTGAATGTTAGACCGGCAATAGACAACTTCTAGTAGTGTTAAATATTTTTTTCTCTTTCTCGGGACAAGGTAATTTTTAGGCTTTGACTGCAGTTCCCTATAGCAATGGCTCGCGTAGGTTTTTGAATATGATAAAATATGTGTATATTTTATCATTCAAGAATTTCAATGCTCGAGCCAGAACAAGCTCCAGCTTATAAAGAACCCATCAAAGTATTGAGATTCCAAAACATATATGAACTAGTAAAGTACTACCACTTCAATATGATACCGTACATAAGTTGTTTAGTAAAAACCTTGTATTGACATGTACATTGTCTGGTTGAGGAGTGATGAGTTGGCCTAAGCATGAAGAAATTGAACAAAAGCATAAAAGAGTTCCGTGAGGAAGAAGAAAGAGAATTTGGGATAGAAAAGCATGTACAAGGCTCACATTCCAGACAACTTGGAACCATGTACATTATGATCTAATTTTTTAAATTAATTTCTTTCCTTCCCAAGTAATGGATGCAACGATTAAGATGAAAATGGAATTTATGAAGTGACTTCCACATTCATGTATACAAATGATTATTGTTGTCTACAACTTCTCTCTCATCTCTTGAATTTTTTTTAAAATTACACAAAACATACACTATTTCTTTTTATATTTTTACACTAATGTTTAAAAACACTGACATCTCTTTATACATTACATTATTTTTTTAATGTTTAAAAAACACTGAGATCTCTATATAAGAGAGGTTGTTGTAAATATTAAACAATCAGAGATACAGTGTGTAATTAGAAAAAAAAATTCAAAAGTGTTAATGTAATTTAAAAAAAAAAATAAAGGCTTATATAATAAAATTGTGATAACATTAATATCTATGTGTCAACTACCTTATAGAACGCAGAGCATTTGTTATCAAATACAAAAATTAAAATTGTACCATTTTATTTGGTGAATAATTAAAATTGTATCATAGTATAATAAAATCAAGGTATAAATTCATTGAAGGTTACTCGAAAAGATAATAAAAAATACTCTTATTTTAATTTTTGTGTATACCGTCTAAGTTTAACTCCCCAGTCCTACCCCTCTCTCTGACGTGGATATTTTAAAATAAGTTTAATATATATACATTATTAGGTTAAATTGTGATTTTATTTTTATATTATCAACTACAAAGAAATTATCATTGGTATAAATTTTAAACTAATTATCATAAAATTAATAAACTTATGATTTATTAGTATAATATTTGTTTACCAAATATAGCGGTTTATTATTAGATGACAAGGTGAAAACATTCTTATATATTAATTTTTTATTGCTAATTGTATAAAAAAATGAAATTATTTTAGTTGAAAAAGTAAATGACTCCGAATCTGTTTGATTTGCGATAAAGTGTGATATTAGATAGGACAATTTTAGTTATTTTATGTTTGATTTTAAAAAATATAATTGGACAGGATAACTTAATAATAATAATAATAATAATAGATTAATATTAATATTATTGGACAGGTTAAATACGTTGACTCAATGAGTTCAAAACGAGTTCATGGATTGAAGACTTTTTACCTCATTCAAACGAATAGATTAAACAAGTTAACTCAACGAGTTAAACTCATTTTGCTGCCGCTACTAATTTCCCTTCTTTTAAGAGCTTCTCAGGGTATCATCGATAGTTTTCTTCCAAGGTATGATCTACTAACAGTGGAAACATGTGTCTTCCTTTGCAACAGCATCCTTGGGCTTTAGGTTGAACCTTTGCTCACAATCTTAGGATTCTTGCCCTTCTTTTGCTTTCACCCTTTCCTCTTCCCTTGTTCTAAACCATTATTATTGCCTTTCCTTTATGAATGTTTTTGTTTATCAACCTCGTTCATGTGATAATTCATGACAAATTAACAATAATTTAACAACATATGTAAAATAAATACCATGGTAGTAAAATATTTAATTAGAATCTTAATTAAATATTTTTTAACATTTTAATTGAAAACAAATGGCCCTTGTTTCGAAAAATCTCATTGAATTTTTTTCTGGTAGGTCGAGTCTTTGTTTCAATGCAAGTCATCGTCCAACTTATATGTTTTTTATTTAAAGAATGACGAAGGCTAGGGTACGAAAGGCGAACTCCTTCGTAAGTTACGAAAGGCATCCCTGGCCGTTGGATCGAAATCGTGTAGCAGATCTCGGTTTTGGAAACCGTCTCGGGAACCGTGCAGCCGGTTGTTTCTTTTGCTTTTTCCAATTAAAAAATTAAATGCATTTCTTGTTATTCCATATTTACCCATACGCGTTGGGAATTAGCCACTTCTTTCTTTCTTTCGTTTGTTTCGTCCAAAACACTCGTGTAGGTAGCAGCTGTGCACAATCTTGTTGTGGCGACCGACGACACAGCATCATCCGACGACGACGGTATATCATCGACCACTAACTTGTGTCCACCGTCAGGTTCGGAAGAGGTTGGGTTTTTAGCAATTATTTTTTATTTGAAAATTGATGTGTTATCTTGTTATGTCCAAAATTGTTTTGAGTTTGATGGTAAAATGTTTTGTCCAAAATTCGTTTTTGTGTTTGTTATGAAATGTTGTTGTTGTCATGTGTTGTTGTTGGGAGCCAGAGGCGGAACCCCGTTTTTGAGAAGGTGGGCAAGTGCCCACCCTTGAATGTAGCCGTCGACCGTCGTGTGAGCGGAGTCGGAGGCAGTGGCAGAGGACCGGGAGCCTGCAGCGAGAAGAGAAGGAGAAAACAAACAGGTAATTAGAACAGCAATGGAAAGTAGAAACAAAAAACGGCGCACCAGCATTGCGAAGAAGTAGAAGAAAAGCTAGGTTACTGTTACATGGGCATGGCCCTAATTTGCTTTCTTCACAGACTTTTTTCTTTATGCAGTTTTTTATTTAATTTGAGAATGGGCTTTTGAGTTTTCTAATAACTGTTTCTCCGACATTTTCGAAGTGGATCAATGAACACTATGTAATATGCTTTTTGTAATGGTCATCTTCGTATCAGTTACCAGTCTTGTGGTTTGTTTCATTAGGTTATTATTGCATCCTAATATGATAAGGACGTTGTGCATATTCGTTGGCATTACTGTTTTCCCTATTGCAGTTATTCGTATTGGTTTAATAAGTGTTAAACAAGATGTCCACTGATTGAGCATTGCATATTTTTCATGTATGATTTTCAATTTTCGTTGGGTGCTGTTTATTTAGCAGAAATGTCTGGAATTAGTGAAAGTGATAAGGTAATGGCGTTACAAATGAAGTCGTGCCAGAGGAAACCTGAATACACCATTCATGTTATGCATATTAAGGACCTGGTAAACATGTAGAATTTTGTATTTTTTGTACAGTATACGTGTTAATTTGATTATGTTTATGTTTTGTACAGTATTGGCACTAATGTCTCTTTAAACAACTTCATATATAGCCTTATGCAGAACTGCGGAAAAGCTATGTGTTAGCTTTTAAAAAAATGTTGGATGACACATGGCATTTGTTAGATTGCCATGGCAAGCGTCATGTTGTGAAATTCAATAACTCGTTGGAGAACCCGGTCATTGCTGATGGATGGAGTGATATAAGAGACTACTATAGTCTTCAAGGAGACCATTTTGTGACCTTAACCTTGCACGGGAGATCTCTGTTTTTGATGACAGTCCACAAAACTCACCGTTTGCGAAATGAATTTTCACACTGGCACTCATTGTACAAATCAAACCCCAACACGGTGATATTTCGCATCATGTTGACCCAAAACAAAATCAGTAGTAGCAATTTGGTAAGGAAATGATGTTTACATTGTATGTAAAGTTATTATTGTAATCAATGCCAGTGATATATGAAATTGTAACACTTGAGTATGTATTGCAGGATCTGCCATGTACGATGTATAAATTTCTAAGTGAGGCAGGATTCACTGATATTGTGCTTCACGAAACAGGTGCATTCAAAATTATCTTCAATCATGGCTGCAGGCACGCTAAAATCGGTGCTGGATGGAAACATTTTGCAAGGGAAAAAAAATTCAAACCGCACATCAATTTTGTGATGGAGTTTGCTGATCCCTGCATTTTATGATGCACTTCGACTTCCTTACAAATCGCATATACTCCAGTCCTTCTTTTCTCAATTCATCATCATGGGAGCACAATAAGATCATACCGTATACATATTTGGCGTCCATGTGACCCTTTACAGCAGCCATTTTCAAGTGTCCAAGACCATTAATGTTTCCATGTGGAAAATTAAAGAATTCCAGCAATCCTTCTCTATACAAACTTTCAAGATTTCTGCTCTCCCTACAACGTTTTAAGAAGCACAATGCTTTCTCATTAGGAAGCCATTGTGTTAACGGGAAGTTGTCTAAAGAAACTTGCTGCCACACGTAATTATCTTCAGAAGCATGAAGAAAAGCCTTGCAACATTGTTTCACGTTGCGAAGATCAACCACGGAATCAGAGGCTACCCTTGCAACGACCTCTACCAACAAGTGTTTTGGAAGTGATGTTATACGACACGTAGAAGATCCATTATTTTCAATCCGGCTTTTCTTGTTGGTTGTCTTGATTAAACTTGAAATAGTCATGTTTGTTTTGGAAGTGATTGGTAAAATTTGAAGTCTTTCCTTGCAGGATGCTATATATGAAGGTTAAAACGGAAGACGAAGGGGTTGAAACTGTGTCTACAGGTTTATAAAACGTCGACAACGTTTGAAGCCCATCCGTTACAACCAAAAAAGCATCTCGATTGGTGGACATGGCCATTCGTGTGGTGTTCGAAAGCGGGCTTGTGAAGCGTTTTGACTTACACATCGGTATGCGTCTGTGACTTCGAAAGTCACCTAAGCATGTGTCAGTCGGCTGCATTTATGATTTATTACAATTTGCGTAAACCGGGATATTACATGATGACAAGTTATGATGACCAGGTGGTGATATTTAACGTAAATGACAGTAATGGCAAAATCCCTCCAAACGAATTAAATAAGGTTTCCCAAATTCGAAAAATACTAGCAATTCTATGAAAAGCACAAATAAAACCTAATCATTCCCATATAAAAGGCTTCTATTACGGTGCTGCATCCTCTTCTTATTTTCTTCCGCTGCCACATCGTCATTTTATCGCTTATTGACAATTATATCATTTGAATCACTTGTATTTATACACGAAGACCAACAATGATGGAGATTGCAGCCGAAATTTTGGTTCATGTCTATTTTCCATGGTAATAAATGCCATAACTCATAACCACTAACTAAAAGTCACCGATTCATATAATGCCATTTAAATGGTATACAAAAACCAGAACGTGGAAAGTATTATTATTAACAGTTGACAATCATTTGGGATAAGACCAATATATATAATGCATAAATGTATTGGACTATATGTTGCGGCCACATATTTCATGATCATAATCATCGACATTTGGGTTAAACGACAGCAAATATCCACAAAAAACAATTTCATTGGCATAGTCCACTGGAGCGTGTACCTATATCACATATTTTAAACTTGGAAAAACAAATTTCACACACAATGCCGGTATGGCAAAATATGCATACAATAATGAACAATCCTTGGACCTTCATTATTACATTGTATAGGAAATACCATCTGCTAAAGCAAATAAGCTCATTGTCATAAATATATACATATTTATAAAAGTACATTCCGGGAAATTTGCAATCAATTAGTTGTATGTATAAACTAACGGTACTATGAACAATCCTTGGACCTTCATTATTACATTGTATGGCAAAATATACATACAATAATGAACAATCCTTGGACCTTCATTATTACATTGTATAGGAAATACCATCTGCTAAAGCAATTAAGCTCATTGTCATAAATATATACATATTTATAAAAGTACATTCTGGGAAATTTGCAATCAATTAGTTGTATGTATAAACTAACGGTACTATGAACCAAACCGAAGCCATTCCAACCCATATCACAGTTTGGATGACACCTGCAACACCAAAATGAGCCCACCAAAATAAACCACCATTAAGTGCAATACATGTACAGGACAATCCGATGTCCACTACCATGGTACCAGAATAGTATCTACAACAGTAACAAGTCAACATATATAAAACATAGTCACCTTTTTTAAACATTTCGCTGGCTGGTTGAAGGAATAAATGAAGCTGGGTTCTCCATGAACTTCAACAAACAATTAAAAAATATAACAAAATTAGTAGCATATTCTATGATGAAGGCACAACTAACTAATCAAAAACAACAATATCCAACTATATACCATAGCATAATTATAGTTATCACCACCGGGAACACGACTTGTGTAGACCTGTTGACTTGAAGGAATATCAAAACCACCACCTGCATGTTGCACACTTTCAAATGCACCATTACACTTCTGTCTGTTATGGCCTACTGCTCCACACCTGCCACATGTTTGTATCCTCCTACGCCTATTCAGTTCATCATTCATTGATTGACGCCCACTGTTTCTTCCAATAACAACAGGATCTAAAACACCATTAAATGCATTATCAGTTAACTGTTCACACTGTATATTCAGTTGAGAACATATGTTATTGTTCTTCAAGTTCAGTCTCTTCAGATGGTTTGAGAACAAGACCAGAGTATCCTCATAGTCTTCCTCAACACGATAAGCAGCCTCACAAACCTGTCTGGAAAACTGCAGCAATGTTGCATATCTCCCAATATCTTCTAATTCCCAATACATTGATGCTTGTGGGTACTGTCCCTTAATTACTTCGGTTGCAGACTTTGACCATCTATCAGCTAGCAACGACTTAGGAAAGTCTGTGATATTCAAACATACTAAAACAGAAACAATATGATCACATGGAAGACCCATGGATTCCATTCTCAAGCAAGAACAATTGAATTCATATGATGATGGGCAATACGAAACATGCCAAGTACATCCACTGCGGTACTTAACAACTGTGTACACACTAAACATTGCCATCTCTTTGCAGTCAACTACCCTTAGCTTAACTGTCTTTGCAATAGTCGGCCTAAGAAGAAGAAATATCTCCTTAGTAAGGACCTTCGCAGCAGATCTCTCAAGGGACTGAAGATTGGTTTCCAAAACAACATTGCCATAACTAGAAAAGTAATCAGCTACGATCTCCCTATATCGAAAATAAGTCAGGCATCTCTGAATTTGTTCCACAAAGTCAGTCAAATTACACTTGACATTAACGTATTTTGACACATGACTATGGAATGCTTCACAACGGGATGTGGTACGGATGCCGGCAAAAAAAATTGCCTCTAATATGTGCAGGGGACCACATTTTCCTTCTACCATACAATTCGGTGATCCAGGTGTTATCTTCTAACTCATATTTGACAACCATGTCCCTCCATCTTTCCTCAAATTCATACACATCAAAATCACTAAGCATCAAAGTTTTCAAGCACTTCAACACACCTTTGTCTCGTACATGGCTCATTGCATTGCGCATCAAATGCCATGCACATAACCTGTGATGAGCATTCGGGAACACTCTTTTGGTGGCGTTCTTCATAGCTATATCTCCGTCAGTAATGACTGACGAAGGCGATTTCCCATTCATGGCTTCTAGGAACTGCTCCAACAACCACACATACGTGTTCTCCGTCTCATTGGTCACAACAGCAGCAGCAAACACTATCGTATGATTATGGTGGTTCACACCTGAAAAAATCACAAATGGACAAAGGTATTTATTTTTTTTATAGGTCGCATCGAAAGCAACAACATCACCAAACACCGAGTAGTTCAATTTACTTTCACCATCACACCAAAACAAATTCTGCAGCCGTTGACATTCATCAACTGTGTAGGCCACAAACATAATTGGATCCTTTTCAAATAATTGATGTAGGTACTTTAATGCACCAGCAGCATCGGATGTTTTATGCTTCCTCATCCTGCCTTGTTCATTATAAATATCCTTCCTTGTGAAGCCTACCTTATCATATCCACCAGCAACATTTGCAAATGAGGCATACATCTGAGGTGCCGTAATACCAACCTTTTTAAAATTGTAAATCTGCATCTTATCACTCTCTTCCATTCTCCTATGCAACGGTAACAAACTACAATGTAAACTTTCCAACAAATCATGATTATGTTCAAAATTCCAAAATGCCACATACCATAAGCGAGTCGCATAATCAACATGCACACGACACATCGCCTGGCACCCACACCTAGTTACATTCTTCGGTCGTCGTTTTCGCGTGTACCTATTGTTTTGTTCCCTTCTTAAACCAGCCTGTGAGCAAACATACGTCTGCTGGACAATTTCACCATTATTGTTTTTTAAAATGTGATCCTTTCGCACAGAAAACCCAACATTTCTACCATACCAGCAATAGAAATCATATGCTACTTCCAACTCACAAAATCTAAATCTCCTAACATCTTCAATGCTAATTGTATGCATATCAAGCATCCTAATGTCAACCATGCTATTAATATTTATCACATCCTCATCACATGAATTAGAAATATTACCTCCGCCCATGTTCTCACATTCAACCTCCTGATCATCTTCATTTTCTTGACAGTCTTCTTCTAAATCAGCTGACTCATGAACCTGTTCATCATCTTCTTCATGTTCAAACTCATCATGCCCAAATATTGGTGTATCAACACTATCACTCCAATAACAATCTGTCATCTTGACACCGAAACTGACCCAAACCCTGTCAAAATCACATAATAACATTCAATAATTTAAACCTTAATAAAGCAACCTATTTTGCCTCACCACATACATAATCACTTTACCACATTACAATCAGCAATTATATATTCACATACATAAAGCCGATGGCAATACACAAACACTACTACAGATCCCTAAATCAAATTATTACCACCACCACTGTAACAAGTCAAAATTTGAGACTTAAACTGTATACAACATCAAACCTACCAACCAACCCACAAAACTACGAATAATTTGTGGTATCAGCCTCATAATCATTAAATTACATGATTCACAATGTCTTCGGTATACATTGACAAATACAATTAAAATACATACACACTGTTTGCGTTTGTATTCGAAAATTGGTAATCTGAGCTCAAACTCGACAGACTCTACATTCGTCTACATACATACATTCACACATACATACATACATTCACACCAACCAAAACACCAACGCAACAAGCCTCCATCCAATACATCTCACAATCCACTACATCGTTAATCATATCATACTTCCAATCATATTCGTACCTTTGACAACAATCTCGGTTTGTCGCCGCTGTTCACGATCTTCACTGTTTAGTCCTTCGTTTCACAACTTTCCACCAACACACACCCACACAACAACCCGTTCTTCACGCTCACTTTCGACCAACTCCGGATTCCACCTGTGCACAGCTGCTACCTACACGAGTGTTTTGGACGAAACAAACAAAAGAAAGAAAGAAGTGGCTAATTCAGCAAAGTGGTTAATTCCCAACGCGTATGGGTAAATATGGAATAACAAGAAATGCATTTAATATTTAAATTGGAAAAAGCAAAAGAAACAACCGACTGCACGATTCCCGAGATGGTTTCCAAAATCGAGATCTGCTACACGATTTCGATCCAACGGCCAGGGATGCCTTTCGTAACTTACGAAAGAGTTCGCCTTTCGTACCCTAGCCTTCGTTAGTATGTAAGTTGTGTATTATACAACTCACGTATCATCTATTTTTTTTTTTTACAAAAAGACAATTGATAACCCTTCTATTAAAAAAAATCTTTATGCAAGTAGTATCTTAAACATATGACTTTTATTAAAACAAAAAAGCTTATTTTTTTGGTAACAAAAAAATAATTTCAATAAGAAATAATTTCATATTGAGAATATCATTTTCTACCCCTCCTCACGGGAATAAAAGTATAGGAAATTATAATAAAAATAAAAGTTACAACTTGGTTATGAATCAACAATACTTTTGAATAATTTTTCAAAACTTCTAACAAATATAAAAATGTAAGTTTTTCATGTTTACATTAGCAAAAAATGAACTTTTAATTTGTGAAACAGATGAACTAGGTGAAAATTCCATTGTTCAACATATACAAGCTTTTAATCAATAATAATTAACACAAGTGGTAACGACTTATATCTCTTAACCAAGTGATTCAAGGTTTGAATCTTAATATTAGATATAAAATAAATTGTGTTAAGAGAAAAGTATATTATATGTGCTCATAATCCTCAATGAATATTAATTATTGCTTTCAGCTGAACTAATTCGTACCAAATACAATGGTCATAAAAATAAAAAATATCCAGGCCTTTATGAACTAAAGTGTCCAAGGTTGGACTACTATTTTTATCACCTAAATTTATGCCCAGTAGAGATCTGGGGTCGAATTGTAGAATATCCTAGGTACTTGTTAGTTCCACGCCTATTTTTGTTAAGTTAACACCTTAAATTTTTCATTTTTTTATTATAAAAGTACCTTTAACCCCCCTTAATAACATAATAAAAATATTTTTTTTTTGTATTTTTTTTATAAAATGATAAATTTTTGTCAAAATACATAACGAAAATATGTTTTCATCACTCAAAATAATTTCTAAAAAAAACAAGGGTGTGAACTTAACAAAGTTGAGTGTGATAAGATAAAAAGCCCCATCTCTTACCAAGTCATGATCACAGGTACAATTATGAAATGGAAAATCCATCAACTCATCAAGATCTTGCGAGCATGCGGAAAAAAATGGACAACCATGACGACTAATGTCCCATCCCAACACACTTCCCAACGACGTCGTTCCTCAACAAGCCAAAAACGACTCGTCGTACAATCCATCTTCCAGCAGCATCTGGGAGAAAGAAAGAAAGAAAGCACTCTCTCTCCCTCGCGGCGATTGTGAATACCAAACGACGGCGTTCGCAGCAAACAGAGTCTCGAAACCCTAGTTCCCTATTCCTCCCATGTCCTCCGAAGACATCACTCTCGTCCCCGACCAGAGGATCGAGAATGGTCTCAATTCCCCTCTCGTCTTCCAAGACGACCCTCTCCGCTTCAATTGCCCCACCCCGCACCAGCGTCGCGTCGGCGACCCGCCTCCTAAGACCCGCGAACTTGGCGCTTTCATCGGCGACAACAAGATGTTCATCGACCGCGACCGCTTCTTCGCCGCCGCCCAGAACCCCGAATTCCGCCGCTACGCCGACTGCTCCGCCCGCCGCGACCCGCCCTACGCCCGCAATTGGAGCGCCACCGACGACGACGAAGAGTCCGACGACGAAGATGACGACGACGACGAAGCGGATGACACCGAAGTAGGAGGACTCGTCGGTGATGGAACCAAAAGCGAACTTAACATTAATAATAACAACAACAACAACGATGGCGCTAATTTACCTGCTCTTGCAAACGGGAAAGCCCACTCTTACGGTATGAATTAAGAAAATAGAATTGCATCTTTGATTAATTATCTTCAGAATGTGACTTTTTTCTTTAATTTTGTTTTTTGTTTTTGAATGTGGTAGTTTCTGGAAGAGAGCTATTGGTGAAGGATGGTGGTGATATTGGGCAATTGGTGCATAGCAATGTGAGTGGTGGTGATGAAGATCATCGGCAAGAGGGGTTAGGTAAGTCTCAGAATTCAGTTACCGTTGCTGAAACTGACTGTGAGGAGTACTATTCGCACTATCTTCAAGGCAGCGAAGGGGCTTCTGGGCAGAAAGTGATGGTGGATGACAGTGGTTGTGGGTTTAGTGGGAGGAAGGATGCTATGTATTCGAGCGAGTCAGGGGAGTCACTCAGGGCAATTCTTTCAGATCCTGTCACGTAAGTCTTAACTCGTTTTATAGCCTGAGTATTGACAAAACAAACAAATAAATAAATAAAGTTTTAGTGGATAATGGATTCTTTCTTTATGTTGTGATTGTTGAGATTAGGTGGTGTTATGCAAGATAAGAGTAGCTTTCCTGATTTGCTATTCATTTTTTATGCATATGTTCTTTAACCAAGCCTTGGCGTTTAGTTAAATCTAATTGGCCCTGAAATGGCATGCAAAGTTCATGTTTAGAACTTAAAAGCAGTGTGCACTTGTACTCCCATTTTAACCAGCTTGTTCCTACAAACCATACATATATTACTTTCCTTGTAAACATCCCCCCTTTTTCTTTCCTTTAGAAGAAGCTCTTCTCTACTAGTTTGGTATTGTTGTCTTTCACAAAACCTATGTGATGAGAAAAAAGAAGCAGCTTTAGTTCAGGTCATTTACAAATCATGTAAAACATAAAAAGCATTGTGCATTCACATCCCCATTTTACCCAGCCTGTTCCTAGAAACCATACATACTACTTTCCTTGTAGGCATCTCCCCCCACCCCCCCCCCCCCCAAACACCCTTTTTCTTTCCTTTAGAAGAAACTCTTCTCTACCTGTTTGGTGTTTTTGTCAGACAAAAAATTTGTGTAATCGGGAAAAACTGAAGAAGAAGAAGAAGAAGCTTCAGTTCTGGGCATTTTCTAAACAATATACTCATTATACTGGGTACTTGGGATTATCTATTAGCATCAGTTGATCCCTTGTGTAAAAATCTTTGTCCAACTTGTTGAAAATAGGTCCTAGTGTTGTTATTTTTCCCTTTTAATTAAGATTTAAGATCTAATGATGCAGAATATAAAAAATATAAAAAAATTGGTGTTTTTACATGTGTTCCTTTTGTGCAAGCATATAATAACATAAGTTTGACCTGCTGATATCTTGCTTATTCATTCTTATTACTAACTTCTTATATTTGATTGATGCCATACTCTGAAAACAAAGGGGTGCTCTTATGGATGATGCTATGATATTACCATGTGGACATTCATTTGGTGGAGGTGGAATAGAGCATGTTATTAGAATGGTGGGTTCTAAGCCATCAAATGCCATAATTTTCAGCTGACCTTTTCTGTGACTAAGTCATCTGAAAAATGTTATTAAATATGGAGCTGGTAATTTTCAACTTCTTTTTCTCATATATATGCCTCCACACAGTAGAATGGCAGGAGTCTCAAAGCTTCTAGTGACTATATTGTAAATATGTACTTCTTTGCAAAATAATTCAGCTGAGACACAGAAATAAGCCTATTTACTTGCTTTTGTGCATCCTACTTCAATCTAGTGTAACTGATTTGCTTCTGCATCTTACACTTATCATCTATTGGTTTTTTGTGCTTTTGATATGATCTTGATCACATTTTACTTTTTCCACATTGCATGTGTATTTAAGTTTCTCTTTACACAACAGTAAAAAATTTGTCACAATTTTACACTTAGGAAAGAATGGGATAATAGTTCTGTTGTTTACCATGTTGAACTGAGACAAGTAGAATCTTCTGCTTTTCTCATGGCTGAGTGTCAAAGTATTGAAGTTAAAATGGCTGATTTACTTGCAAGAGTATACGGTTGGGAATGCAGGTGAAAGGCCACTTTTTTTGTGTCTGCTACCCCCTTCTGCGGTGAATACAATTTAAAGCCCACATGTCCTTTATTATGGAGAAACTATATGTGGGGTACTCCTTAACCTTGTATGGTTTGGAAAGTGATTTTCAAAAACAAGGTTAACACTCATTTATGAGTCTAGGAGATACGAATTAGTGATGCTTTGAGTAACTTAGATGGGCAGTCCACAAAATCCAAAATGTGATTTTCTTATTTTTTTTTTTTTTTTTTTGAATATGGAAAATTATTGACTGTGTTTTGAGAAGACAGATACTGAATCATTAACAAAGTTGATAAAAAAAATTCAAGTGGAAGAATATAATATAATAGGTTTGATAAAAAATCAGTGAATGGGAAGCGACATTGTATGCAGCTTTATTTTTGTAGTGGATTACCCAAGACGACAAGTTTGGGGAATTCCCTGTATTTATCTGTAATATTAATAGGCTATAAATGCAAATTGATATGGTGATTTCGCTTGTCCGTATATCTGCGGGTTGCTAATCAGCCCAAAACTGGTTGCAATAGAAGTTGAGAGGTACACATGGCTCCCACATGTTAAAATTACCTGGCCTGTTTTGGTTAGTGACTATTAGCTAGCTGGTTTCAACTTAGGTTTCTTATTAGAAAAATTCATTTTTCATATCAGAAATTACTTTTCTTGTTCAGGATTTACCATGTTGTCAATTAGCTAATATAATTGTTGTGTGATGCATTCTCAGAAAGCTTGCTGCACTTGTTCTCAACCCACAACTGAGGAATCAATATCTCCAAACCTATGTAAGCAAAAATTCAATTAGTATTTGTACTCAAATTATGCCCCATTTTGTTTTCCCTTGAGTGCACTGTATATATCCATTATACACTGCTAATTACAAATTATGTATATATTGACAAAGTCTGTGTCCTAGGTTTTTGTACTTAAGAAATAAAGTAAAAGCTATGCAACTAATTCCTTGAATATTGACTGGTTTTGAAAATGATGATGCAATAACACTGCATAAAAGATATCTCAAAGTACAATGCATAGTAATACTATGTTGAGCAATTCTGATTTTCTTTCTTGCATTTTTTTTTTTCTCGGGGTGCTGGGTACCTTGATCAGCACTTCGGATTGCTGTGCAGGCATATCGTCGTGAAGAGGAGTCACAATTTTACCGGTCACCTAAAAGAAGAAGAGAGAGATTTGATCAGGTGTTTATCTCCATTCCCATACCATGTGTATACCTTTATAGAGTGAGAAATGGAGATGAAAAGAAAATCAGGAACCTATTTTGCTGTCTTTAAGTTACATATGTTTTGCCTTGACATTTCCCCCATTTTTTAATATGAAATATATTTTACATTAGGACAGGGTGGTTTTGGGGATTCAGTTGTTATGGAACCATCAAGGAGTAGAGGTGTTCAGTTTCCATTTGCTGTGATGGACCGGGTTATCATAAAGGTAGTGTGTGAACTGGCTTGATTTTACTTACAAGTGTTTTTACCTTTTTTCTGAAAAGGAAATAATTAGAGAAAAAATGAATCAGGGAAATAAAAGGACACCACAACGCTTTGTTGGGCGCGAAGCTATCGTTACAACGCAATGCCTGAATGGATGGTTAGTGACTTTATATATTTTTTCCTCAAGCAGTTAATATCCAATCTTTGTTTGCTATGTTAATTTAGTATTTCTTAATATATAACATGCCAATCTATTCGTTGTTTCATAAAACTGAACAAATGTAATATAGTGGGAGTGAGTTCTGTTGTTATGAATATTATAAATAATTTATAATGAAATATTAAAAGGCATTATATATAAAAACTGAGTGGCCATGGGTTGGTTTGGGTCTAGGAGATATTTTGGTCCAAACCGATCAATGTTAATCAACTTGGATTGGTTTGGTTTTTTTAAAAAAAAATTGGCAACCTGAACCAAACCAACCTCATCACATTCACGTTAGTTTGGATTGGTCATCGGATCACCTAATAAATAAAAAAAAGGAAAATAATAGAGAAAAATTAGAAAATTAATGTATAATATTAAGTGAGAATTATAAAATTACACAACATAAAAAAAGATATTTTTTTAAAAAATAGTATGAGTTTGGGTTGGTTTGGATTCTTCATGTTCAAATCCAATACCTGAACTGATGTCACCAGGCTCGCAATTTTTAAATCCAAACCAAATTGATGATCCAAACCAACCTGAATTTTTCCTTGGTTTGGTTTGGATTCATCATGTCATTGGTTCGGATTGGACCCATGGCCACTGCTATAAAAGTGCTAGATTTAACAATGTATTTTTTCATGATTCCAACTGTCAATTTTCTAGAGGTTTTCCCAATAGAAAAATATGAAACCTGGTACCAGCATGTTGTGTTGCTTTTGGGGAGCTGGCATGCAGAATTGAATTTCATTGTGGCATTTGGTTTTGTTTCGACAAAGGAGAGGGGAGGGGGGTTAATAGAAAATTTTCTTCACGTATTGTAAAACTTAATAGCATATTCGTGGATTGAGATCTGGAAATAATTATGTGCATCATGATTAAAATGTAACGCTGTTACAAAGGAAACATGGTTGACG
>CM023944.1:34736622-34752183 GCA_013407115.1 Glycine latifolia | reverse complement strand
TTCTTGTTATGTTACTTTCAAGGAAATACGTAAAACTTGGTTCTGTTGTTAACAAAGACTTATAACGCTGTTACAAAGGAAACATGGTTGACATTCTTGTTATGTTACTTTCAAGGAAATACGTAAAACTTGGTTCTGTTGTTAACAAAGACTTATGTACAGGTATGTGGTGAAGACATTGGACAATGCAGAGAGTGTAAAGTTGCAGTATCGATCCCTTGCCAAGGTTATGGATTATCCTTCAAAACCTGCAGCCTCCAGCAAGATGCCACCTAATTGGCTTTAGATCTGCACTTCTGCAGCACAGTTCTGTCATCAAATACTTCTACACCAAGCTGATGCCACTAGATTTTTAGCGTTCAATCGCTGACATACCTACAAAAATTCTCCTTTGTAATTTCATTGTTGTATTCCTTGCGAGAAAACTCTGCTAGCTGCTGAGTTTAAATATAGAAACCTTACCATGTTTTGTGCTAGTCAAGATTTTAGTATCTGCGTAATCATTTTGTTATAGATACACTGACAGAATATATATTCTCTTTTTTATTTTTTCTACATGAACAGATAAATATTTGAGTGGAAATGGTTGTGACCATTATTAAACCATATTCGGCTTTAGACCTTGATGAGCTATATGAACATATTTCTTATTATAACATTTGTATTGTACCATCATTAAATTTTAATACTTTTTAAGAAATTAATAGTAAAACATAGTCCTGTACCACAATATAAATTATTTATCATAAATTTAAAATATAATTTATATTTAAGAATATTTATTTATTATAAGTTTTAATTATAATATAAAATAAATATTTATTTTGTGCAATGCACAGGCGAATTATATTAATCATCCATATTTATAATTCTTGTAATAAAAATTACTTAAAATATGCTTCCTATTTCTTTATGTATATATCAAGCATTTCATATTAAAATAACTTTTCATATTCTCATCTTTTTCTACTTTTATCCCATTCTTATATCATATTTTATCTTATCATATTTATCCCATAAAGTCTAACGAATTATATGTTCAAACCCTCTCTGAATATCAAATATTGTATAGCAAAACAACTTATCATACAGTTACCTTATTATATTATTAATCCATTCCTATAGACTTTTTTTTATCATATCATAACTCAGCTTGAAAAGTCTCAAGTAAATTTACAATAATTTATGCATTCTTTTTAACTAATTGAGCTATACTTTTTTTAGACAAATTTTAACTCTTTTAATGATATGTTTTGACTCTTAATATATCAACTATTATCATATAGAATTTTTTTTTTTATCGTATTCTTTATCTTATTCTACTTTTATCCCATCTTATAGAAGAGGGATCAAATTATTCCATAAATATTTCTAAATTATATCCTATTTTATCTTAGCATGGTTCCTCGAATGATATATGTTTTGATTCATTTGACTGGAAACTCTTATGACTGACGCAAGAAAAGTTGAGAGGGGAATGGCTTCACCTGTGAACGAGAGCAGGGATCCAAAGTGGAAGAAAGAGTGGTACGCTGTGTTATCTGATCCTTCTCTTCTGCCACCAGTGCTTACCATAGTGGTCATCGTACGTGGGGTCCTTGATATGGATTTCATCATTTTAACACCAAAACACGTTATCAGCCATGCAGATATATTCGCCAACAACGTGAACTTGTTCCTCCAATTTTTGCCTCTTGTGTTGACCCTCATCACCCTAGCTGAACTTGCTCCTCTATTTTTTTTATAGTGATGCAGAGTCAGAGGACTCAACACCAATTCCATGGAGAGGGATTGCCGCTGCTGTGATGCTTTGTGCTTTCATATGCTACTGCGTTCACCCTATCTTCCTAATTTTAATAGTATTTCTATATATTGCCCTATCTTTAGAATAGCAATAATAATTTATTTGAGTAGCTACGTATCACTCATCAGCGTAAGACCATTTTTTTTATTTTCTCTTTTCTTTTCCTACTTTAATTTATTGGATGGTTTTAGGATGTACATGTTTATCAAGCCATCTGGTTTCATTATCTTTTTTGCTTGTCCCTTTTTCATGTGTATACGATGGATTTTTAATTCCTCTTGATTTCATTAGTAATGAAAAATAGTACTTGTTTTATTTTCCCTGTAATTAATTATCTTTTTTTTATTAATAATCATGTTATTGGTGATGTAAAATATCTAACGGGTTAATTATAAATAAAAACTTGACTAGCCAATAATGTGATCTCCTTTCCTAATTATTTTTTTATCATAAGATTTGAATTTGATATCTTGTTAAAGAAATCAAATTCAATTCTATTCAGATCAATGACTTATTAATTACATTAAATGATATAATAATAGTAACACAATACCAACTGGGGAAAGTTATATACCCACCTCTTGGTGAGAACTATAGCTAAAAGAATCTAGAGAAACCAATGCTAATTAAACTTAGAAAGTTAAAAAATTTCTCTATACCTCTCTAAGTGTTTGTATATAAACATAATTAAAAAAACTAGCAACAAATAAGCAATAAAAGTGAGTTCAAGTATGTGAAATTGGGTCAAGCTGCTCTATTGCAGTATAAATAATTTGAATTCGAATTGAGCTTATGGATTTTTTGCCCTTCCCCTCCCCTATTTTAAGTGACCTATTATGACTTGGTGTAGTGGTTCGAAGTTGGAAGACACATTTTTGGAGATTCTAAGATATGGGGAAAATACGGAATTTGTCCATTTCTCAATTTAAAATGAAATTCTTAATTAGTGAGGAGTCAGCAATTGAGCATTAAGATGCAGAGCAGGCGTCACTAAATGCAAATGGTATCATATGCAAGAGAGCCTGAATGATAGCATATCAAGCTTAAGAAATTTAACCTGACAGAAAAAGACAAGCTATCAATAAAGCACATTCAGAGTGTTTTGCAGGGGCACCATAAGTGTATCTCCGCCTTGTTGTTTTCATCATGAAACCATAGGTATGAGTGTGATGCATGCACATGTTACATAATTTGCATTTTTTTTTGGAGAAATTGGAAATGGGTTGTTGAACTTAATGTAAATGGTAATATCGTCCACATCATAAACATTGGTGACAATTTAAGTTAAATATTATGAACAGATAAACGGGTTATCCCACTTTTCTATCTCAGATCTTAACCCTCCATATTAAAACTCAAATCCTCCATATTTTAGCCAACCTTCACCGCTCCACACATTTCAAATCTCAACTCTCATTTTTTTAAGTTTTTTAAAATATTCTTTTTAATTTAAGTAAAATAATATGATTTGATGTGGCAAAATAGAGATATTAAATTGGTTATCAATGTAAAATAGTTGTACAATAATTGTGTATAGCCATTAAACTCAAAAGTTAATTCAATTTAATACGTAATATACTTTTTAAAATGTAAGTAAATATTAATTATAAGATTAATGTACTACAAATGTCTTGTTTATCATGATCGATGAAATAATATCAAAATATCCAACAGCTAGATAATAAAATTTAATTGAAGAATTATTAATTGGAGGAAGTAACTTCGCAAGAAATACTTTTTAAAAAACTTTTTTTTAAGACTACTTTTTAAAACTTGATTCCTGCTACATATGTTTACTGATACTGTAGTCTGTAAAATACTACATGATAAATGTTTACTTTTATATAAATAAAATTTATAATAAATAAATATATTAAATATATAAATTATATTGTAGATTGATGATATATAATTTAAATTTTAATATAAGGTTATTATTAACTAGTGATATTTTTTTATAAAAAAACATTGAAATTCAATTTTAAAAATAAAGACAAAAAATAGATAGATTGAAAGAAATCAGCGGTTAAAAAAATATGAACAAAGATAAAATGAGAGTAAATTTTTTTTAGTTACAAAAATGAGAGTGATTTGAGATGGTCAACAAATAATTTTTTTGAACTGGTTGTTAAATATTGATAAAAAAAAACTAGTTGTTAAATCTAATTGAATTTGAAGTTAAAATTAAGAAGGATATTTGAAAGAAATTAAATTTTAAAAAATAAAATATGTTTAATATATTGGATTAGCATAAACGAATGACTCAATGAAAGTGATAATAATTCCTAATTAGAAATACTCTAATGTAAAAATAACTCTTAAAAACATTTTCCTTCAAGAATAGCCCCTAAAAGTACTTTCATTTAATTCATATTTATAATATAATTGTGTTGGTGAATTATATTTATAATATAATAGAACATTGGTTTATAGGATGAAATGTATGATATTTTAAATTAATTTTATGTACATCAATATTTATTTATTACTTATTGTAAACGTAAAAAAATGAGTTTAATTTAAATTTCTTTAAGAATATATTAGGTTGAATCGAATTTGAATTTATAATTAAAATAATTGAATGATTAAACTACAAATTTAATAAATCAAAATCAGATAACTTAATCTTTTTACTTTCCATCTTTTCAAAATCCATTTAATCCAATCTGCACTCGGAAGGAAAACCATAACCCTGCCCCTCCAATTAACATCTTTGGCAAGGCAAGCAGATCACCTAATATTTTATTGTGCCACAAATGTCAACACTTTTCAAAATCAATCATTTCACATTTAGGAAGTGTGTATGCATCCTTAGTAAAAGAAAGAAGAAAAAATAATCAACGTGAAGCATATGCACAGTGAGAAGCCGTGAACCAGAATAACAACAATATTCTAGGAGGTTGACACCCTAATTAATTTAACTATCAATATCATCTTTATCACGTTTGCCATCATAATCCATAAATTATTAATTATAAATAACATCATTGAAATGAGACCGGATCCCTACTTGCTGTCCAATAACAATTAACAAGGGAGGACCTTATATGAAAAAAATACAATCAATTAATTTTAAATATAACCAGAAAATTCTTCAACTTATCATAGTGCTTTGAAGATATGTCAATGGATTCCATCTCACATTCAACAATGCAATTTATCCACCCAAACCACCTTAAAAAAATATCTCAAGTCTTATTTCCATTAGTAAATACACAAATTATTCATTAAACACAAACGAAGCCAACAATATCTGCAAACCATCATCGAATATTCAATAAAAGAAAAATCGCCTGGAAATTAATCATATGATCATATATTCACTCGGTAGTGTGTACAGAGCCATAGCAATACTATCATTGCACTATCACGGAACAGCATCTATTCAATCTTGAATTAACCGAATGATTAAGTGTGTATTTGGATTAAATTAATGGTGAAAAGAATCAATTAATTTTTTATAACAAAGACAAAACAATAAATAATTGTTTTTACTTTTTCATGGTGTTGCCATAATTTTATGAAGAACACACAATAAATAAACCAAACAATGGTCAATATCAACCAGATACTTGTAGCACAAAAAAATGCATATACTAGTAAGAACCCCTTCATTAATTGTGATCAAATGAAGAACAAATAATAATTCAATAAAAAGAAACCCTTCTACCAACGGGGCAGTGTAGTCTTAATAATAATGAAAAATTATAGGAACTAGTATTTGACAGTTTGAAGAAGGATCACAGTCCCCTCCCTAAATGGTATTTCACTTCTCTGTACATTTCCACAGTCGATAAGCTATTGGCTATAATAACTGCAAAAACCGTGGCAACAAAAAAATAAAATTATTCAATGAGAAGAAAAAATGTACAATATTAATTGAATATTCATTGATTCACTTGTAGTTATTCCACTGGCACTGGCTCTGCAAAAGCCAAATATTCTTGAGCTGCGACTGCACCGTTTTCCTGAAGTCGTTCACTTTCACCAAGCAAAAATGGGTCGAAAAAATCCCCATCCCATTACCGGGTCCTGACCCGACCCGACAAGTCTTTAAAAGATAACAAACCGGACCGCACCCGACGCCCTTCCCCTGAACCACCACCCCCCCACGCCCTCGTCGTCCTCTCTCCGCCGCCGTACTCCTCCGCGTCCCCGTCCAACTCCTCCACGAATATCACCCCCTCCGGCACCGGCGTCTCTCCGGATTCCCACCGCTCCTTCACCGCCGGCCAGTCCTCCACCACCACCCTCTTCTCCGTCGCCATCGTCCCCGATTTGGGAAAAACCTGCACCAGCAGCGGCGCCTCCTTCAAATTCTTCACGATCTCCACCACCGACTCTCTCATCCACCTGTCAAGCCTCTCTTGTCCCTGAACGGCGTCGTTTTTCGCTCCTCCTCGCTCTCGCTTCCCGAGCAGCTCCATTGCCCCCGTCATCATCATCGGAGTATTCTCTTGCTCCTTTGCCGTCGCCATCGCCGCCGTGATCCTCCCGGCCCTGGCAGTAGACCGCCCCATCGCGACGGAGCACGGCGGCTGGAGAACCTCAGCGCACCGCTGCTTCTGCACACCTAAATTGGCGTTGTTGCTTCCGCCGCAAGCAATGCCCAGAGACGACGCCATCGGATAAGATGACTCGGAGAAGGAAGCAAGCCTTGGAGAAGAGTCGAGAGAAAGTAAAACGAGAAACAGCGAAAGGGTTTTTGGTTTTTCGTTACGTTTGTGTAAAAAATGAGGATTCGATCCAATTTGAAGAATGAGAAAAAGAAAGATTGAATAAGAAGCATAAAATAGAGAGAGAAAGAGATAAAGGTGTTGTTGAGTGACGCGTTCAAAGTCGAAGGCGGATAAATAGTTGCGATGATTCAAAGGTCACTCCAATTCTGACTCGGAATTCCTATTTCGCTTTTTATTTTACCTACGTCATTTCCCTTGCTTTGGGAACATTGGCTTTGATCCTATGTGGGTGAGTCTATTATATGATGCGTTGCAATCTTCTATTAGATAAACGACTATACGTTTGATTTCATGTTTCCGATTTGATTTTTGGTTTAAAATTAAATTTGTATAGATTTTTACATGTTTAGTTTTGATTTAAAAACGAATTCAAAATTTAATTTGAATCTAGAAATTGATCGAGTGTTGAAATAATTTTACATAAATTTTTGTTTTAAATTTAAAATTTTATATTGAATTTTATTTTTAAATTACTTTTATAATAAAATATCTAAATATAAATAACATTATTTTAAAATTAATTCCATCCAAAATTTATTTTATCAACATTTATTCAAACAGTAAATTATTTACTTATTTGTGTGGAATTTGTTGAATGGGATGAGATGGATGGCCTTTGATGCGAGGGTGTATTTAATAGTGTGTTCTGCGTTGTGGTGGAATGTGTGATGGAGCGGCACGAGACCGGGTTGCATGGGAACGTGGCTTAATGGTTTCCTCCACGAGGCTTGCACGCGACGCGCGTGAAATGGTTCTGCTTCGGGTTCCTATCACCACACGTTGTGATTACTTTTGAGTAAATAGGGTCAGAATGGACGGTGGAGATGGCATTGGGGCAAAAGAATAAATAAAGCGTGACGCAAAGAAACGATGACGAGAGTCGCACGAGCACGCACGCGAAAAGTGCATGGATTGCGAAGGCGGGCACACAGGGGGCGTACGCTTTGCGCAAAGCTTGGCCAATAGAGTGCAATGTGGATGCCACGTCGGAACCCTGATTGCCACGTCATCATTTTGCGGTTTTTAAAACATGCAAGCAAGTGTGCGCCATTATTGTTTGCGTGTTTTTTTAAGCCACTACACAATCATTATGAAACAGAATCTAACTAACTCTGTTGCGGAGATTTTTTCACTACTTGATCTTACTGCTCATTAATGCAACCCTTTCTTAGCAAGATAACAGCAACAAACATAATAGCATCTCCCATGGGATAAATTTAATTAAGTTTTTTAATTAATTTTTTGTGATTTTTTTAGTATTTTTTTGATTTCTACATTACTATGTCATTTCTAAAGAATTTATCTATTATTTTATTCCAATACAAAAAATTACAAAAAACTAAAAAAATTCCACATATTTATATTTTTCTTAATAAAAGTTAACATTTTTTCAGTTTTTATAAATATAAATTAAAATAAATAAAAAGAAATGCATAACAATATAAAATAAAATTTTACATAATAATAAATAATTAAACACAATAACATCAAAATAAATAAAAAATCTAAACCTCAAAAATAAATATTACATAAATTTAGTTATTGTTATTCAAACAAAACGACTAAACTTTAATTAAATAGTTTCTTCCTAATATGTTCGCAATACTTTTTCGTGGTCTTGGCGTTGTTGTTCCGACGATGTATCCTTCATGAGGATTTCATAATCCATACGCCGTTCTTGATCTTGCATACGCCTTTCTTGAGTCTCCTTTAACTGAATAAGTTTTAATGTATTTGCATTCTTCTCATTCATTACACTTTCAATGCCAGATAAATCGATATTGTTAGAAGCTTGTTTTCCTTTGTTCTTTCTTTTTGCCGCTTTTTATCCCACTGGGCGAGACACTGGCAATGGCTCATCATATTCTTCGATTTCAATGGGTGTCTCTGTGTTAGAAGATGATGAGTAATTTCCACTTGTAGAAACATTTGTTCTTTTTGAAGAATTTGACATAAATTCTACATCGAATTTTGGTTTATCTTTCAACAACAACCAAGCATGCTCAACCTCAAATTTTTTACATGTATCTTGCGAGTAAATCAAATGAGCATTAGCCATACAATCCTTCTCTGAACTTCCACTTCTCCTATGCTTATCGGCTTATTTGTAGCACCCATTAAATTTTTGAATTGCTGGGTGGATCCTATTCTATCAAGATTTCAACTGAGTCGAGCTTCTTTCACAAAACAACCCGCTTTCACGCACATCGTCATTGTTGTATGCATTTTTAATCCTTGCCCAATATTGCTTTGATGTTTGGTCGACACCGATTATTGAATCCTTTGACACATTGAGCCATGATCGAACGAGAATCACATCTTCTGCCACCGAGAATGCTGTACGTGATTTTTTCCCACTACCATTGTGGTCACCCTCATCTAGTAGAATATTTTCTACACCGATTGTGGATTCAACTTCATTTATAGGGGGTGAAATATTGGATAAAGAAGGTCTATAACACGTGTTTGGATTAATGGGGAGTGATGGTTGATTACAAAATTGTGGATTTTGAGAACTACCACTGGTAGGTGACTCTACATCAGATGAAGGATGCATATACCACATGTGTGGAGGTGGTGGATACATCATATATTGAGGTGGATTTTGCGAATTTTCACTGGTAGGAGGTGGTTGAGGATACATAAAGTATGGTGGTGGTGGTGGATTTGCAGAATTTCCACTGGTAGGGGGTGAATGATTTTGCAAAAAATTGTAAACATTTTGATAATTATACTGATTGGGATCCATTTCAGAGAAAATAAAAAAGATTGAGGATGGATAGGAACAAATTTTGTGTGAAGAAGCATAACAAATCACCCAAATTTATAACCAAGCTTTTTCCATGCATATACCAAACGGTCATTTTTTTTCTAACGGTAACATTACATTTCTTTTCAGCTTTTACAACGTTTTAATTTCATACCGTTTACACTGTAACCACTGTGTTTTTCTTCAAAGCAAACCTTTCACCAACAGTCACTTTTTTTAGCTTTGTACTATATTTTTTTCCATGTAAATCTTTCATCAAATAACCAAACGGTCACTTTTTTTTAGCTTTTTACTATATTTTTTTTCCATGTAAATCTTTCATCAAAAAACCAAATGGTCACTTTTTCCAGCTTTTTAAACCATTTTAATTTTACACCACACCAAGCTTTTACTTACAGCATGGTTCCAGAAATAATGCAATTTATAAATGATCTTGTTTTATTTGTGCTGAGCGTCCACTCCCACTCCAGAAACTTCCCCAAAGGCATCCCTCTCTCTTCCATTTCACAAACCTCAGCCCTCTCTCTTCTCCACTCCCCCCCCCCACAGGCATCCCTCTTCTCCTGCACGCCCGTTGAGTCCGTCGCTAGATCCACCACCGTCGCCGCTCAAGAAGCTTCCTCCTCTTTTGCGGATCTTCTCTGGCCGTCGCCGTTGTCTCTCTTCACTTCCTCTTGCCGTGGCCGTTGTCATTCCTATCATGCACCAACACCCAACACCGTCGTCGTCGCCGTCTTCCTCGACCAACCGGGTATGTTGTAGGTGGTTATTTTTCCTCTTTATTTTTCTGTGGTGGTTGAGCCTGGTAATGTTATTTTATTGTGTAAGAAGTGGTTTCTTATATAAGCATCCATTCTCTTTGTTGGAAGTTTGATTCCACCACGTAAGTTTACTCCAACGCAATCTTTTTTCAAGATACGGGTTCTTCAGGCTAAGCACCTCTGTAAGGTCCTGCGTTGGAGATGCTCTAAATATTTAAATTGTTAATTCAATTTTTAGTATCCCAAATTTTATAGATTTTAACTTTAATCTTTTATTAATTTTATCAGCATTTTTAGTTCTTTTAATCTTTTATTTATTTTATTACTTAAAAATAGTTTTTTTTTATTTTTAATCTTTTTTATTTTATATTTAAAGTTAATTTTGAACAATATAAATAAATAAAAATCTAAAATGAATAAAAAATCTTAAAAGAACTGAAAATACTAACAAAAAATTGATGAAAGACTAAAAGTTATAAAAAAAATCGAAACCTAAAAATTTATATTTGAAAAAGTTGAAGAAATAACATTTTAATTAATCCGTATTTCAAACTTTTATTTACATATAACAGCTCATGCCTAAAGCGATAAGATGAGATTTTCTTTTCCAAGTAAAATCCTTAGTACATGAAAGAGGGACGAAAATTTCAGAATATCAAATTCTCTGCAATTCCCCTTTTATTCGGTTTGTGATAAGATAATAAACTGATAAATACTGCTATAACTTGTAGTAGTAGTAGTTTAGATGGATAGCATGAGGAAAATCTATTTGTTATCGTCTTTTAGCTTTTTTTTAAAGTTCGTTTTTATCTATTCTTTTTTTAAGATATGGAGCGATATTTGAATTTAATTTTTTATTAATGATTAAAAGTTTATCAATGATTTTTTTATATAAAATTATTTTTGAATTTCATTTCAATTTCATTTTCATTTATTGTTAATGAAATTTTTTTTACATTATCAATAAATTAAAAAATTATCTTACACGTGTTTTAAAATGATTATTAGAAAAATCAATCATCTTATTATTCATGATGATTTATTATTAGATTATTGGATATAAACACTTTTGATGTACTATTAATGAATTTTAATAAATTACTTTGACTTTGAAATGTGTTAAATAACTAATTAGTAGTTTTTTATGATTTGATGAGGATGCTTCAAATTGTCGCAATTGTTGGTAATTTTATGAATAACAAATCGAAAACATATCAATATAGGCCGACTAAATTAATTGTGTGATATAACAAAAATTGATAGCAATACCCGTGGTTTTGCTGATTCTATCTCTAAATCAAATCCCTAAAAGATAATACTGTTGAAAAAAATTAAAATCAGTGTAAAATCCAAATCAACAAAATATATAAAATTAATTAATTCAATCTATAGTGTTTGGTTTTAAATTTTTGTTTTGTTAGGGGTGATAAAGTAAGTCAACCCATTTTAACTTGCTATAACTTGTCTAAAGCGGGTTAGGATGGATGGGTTGGTTCACCGATTAAAAACTGACTGAAAAATAAAATCATATTGGTGAGTTAAATTATCAAACTTGTACTGTAATTTTTAATGGATTAGATTGATCGATATGACCAGTCAACTTGTTTTGTCACCCTTAAAATTAAGTAGGGATTGTTAAAAAATTAAAATGAGCCGTCCATGAATTTAACTAATTTAAAAAAAAAAGTTGTATAGTAAAGAATAACGTTTTTATTTACGAGGGGACCAACAAAACATTCAAAACTATATTGATTATTGAAGAATTTTATATGCACATGTAAAACGTGTGTTTGAACATTCCCAAATTATTGTTGTTTAACTTATCCAATTATATTTTGAACAATTTATTGGTAAATTAACTTGACTTTTACTAAGTTTTAAATATTGTCAGATCATTTTCGGAAGAGAAAAAGTTGTTAACTCACATTTTATCTTCTGATTTTTGTTTTATCACTTCACTTTCTATTGCCTCAAAGTTGCAGTGCTCGATAGAGAAAAGAAAGAAAGGAAAGCAGTGACGTTGTGTGGGTTTATACGGTGAGAATAAAAATATGTTGTGGGAGCATGGAGTCAAGTTAAATACTATGTTTGGTCCCATGTTAAGGGGAAATTAACTTGATTGTAGATGGCTGGGTATAAAAGAATGGGTTTAGTCCCACATTAGATAAATTAGTAGTAGCTAATGCTTTGCCTATTTAAACATAAAATTCAAAATTTATATATTATTTATTATTTATTATATTGCATATTATTGAATATTTTATGTTTTTTTACAGTATTTAATATTTTATGTTATATTTGCATTTCTTTTTAAAATGTGATCGGCTTCTACATGGCACAGAATAATTCATTGCAAGGCCCGACGGCAAGGCCCAAATATGGCAGAAAAAGCTACTAATGAAACCAGGCCTCGAACTTTGGGGGGAATTTTGGGCCACTCGGTGTTAAATGGGAAGAAAGCTCAAAACTCAAAAGAAGAAGGTTGTTTTCTTTCAATTTTTTTCTTCTTTTCTGATCATACAATCTTTATCAGAGGTAGTGTTTCTTTTAAAAATAAAATGAAATAGGCGACTTAATGTTTCTTTTAAAAATAAAATCTGGAAATGAATTTGGATGAAGTCGGAATATTCCTCGATTTAAATCAATGGGTAACCTTAAAGGAATAAAGGTAATATTACAATTAAATTCATTCAAAGAATTGATATTTTTAATAAATATTTTTCTATACTCAGATTTTTATTATCAAACCCTTATCACTTAGTTAACAAACAAGGTTATTTATCAAGTACTATGTCACATGAATTAAAATTTTAGAAGAGTATTTTGAATGTTTTAAAATTTAATGTTCAGAAAAGAGCTCTAAACATGTTATGAAATTAAATTTTCGAGAGTCCTTCTCACATTTTAAAATTATATTTTCATAAGGATGTTTTCAATGTGTTTCGAAATTAAAAAAGTGTTTTGAATAATTGAATGTGATACAAAATTAAGTTTCGCTAAGCATTTTAAATATGTTTCCAAAATTAAATTTCAAAATGTTTTATTAGTCACTTCTAGAATTTAAATTCCAGAAATTATTAAAATTATATTATGGAAATTTAAACGTTTTATTATATAATATATATATATATATATATATATATATATATATATCAAGATATTTAAAGAAAAAATAGGTTATGCATTGACAGATAATGTAATAGAGTTTTATACTATCTTCTAATCAAAATCAATTGCATATATAAAGTCATATTAATAATGATTTATCATTAGATTATAATATTAAATTATTTTACATTATTATTACATAACAATTAAACTCATTTTTAAAATATTAAGTGCATACATTGATAATGTTTTACAAAACACATGACAATCATTGTAAATATAATTTTTAAAATAACTAGCATAAAAGTCAATATTTTTTTATTAATAAATGTTACTTTCTTGGGTGATAATCAAATCTACCGTCTTTTCCCTATTTCTCTTCTTCCTTGACCATTATCATACTTGACCAATTGTAATTGAATAGTGATAATGTAAAAATAGTTTATATTATTGGTGTATTATATTGCATACTTTCTTTTGAAATAAAAGTTATAAAAAAACGAAAAGTTAATGAAAAATAAAAGAACATGCAAACTGTCAAAAATGAAAAAAAAGAAAAATGCAAAAAAGTGAAAAACAATTTCCTGAAAGAGCGGATTCCTCTATGTGCAACAAAGCTATTGATGAACTTAAAACAAACGTACAAACTCCCGGGAAAAGAAAAAAAATATCGACTCTAATAAAGAAGTTGCAGGCTCATCGGATCTACAAAAACCAGTGGCCAGTGGAAATTGAACACCCCATTAACATGACAAAATTCACCCTTAATTTGAAAATTTATACTTTGTCTTATCAATCGTGTTTACAATTTTTTAATTTAAATTTACTTAGTATTTTATTTATATACATCATGATTAACGTTATATATATTTGTAAAATTCATTTTCTTATTATTGTTTAATTTTTACATACTTGATATAAATTGTAATATCCCGAGCGCTGACGAGGGCGATGAGTGATTGACGGTGCAATGAGACACGGACAAGGAGCTGCTTCTGACATGTTTCCAGCGGAATGAGTACATGAATGAATCGAATAAACACCCAAACAAGAGAAATTCAGAGGCTGTGCAGTTATGATGAGACTGTACAATTGAGGATAACTTAAAAAAAATATTAGATACTATCTATACCAATAAAATGCATTTACTTTTTGATAACCCATAACTTAAGAACTTTACAGTTAAACGTGCTTGACTTGGAGTAATCCTGGGATGGATGACCTCTTGGGAAGTGTGTCATTGATCCTGCGAATCTTTGATTTTCTTTTTCTTTCAAATAATACATACCAATCTTTAAGAAGAATAAACTAAGAAATCACAAATTTGTATTTTGAAACGTGTGCCCATATAATGAAACTGAAAAACAAACATATTCTAACTCATTCTCACCAATATAAATTTTAATTTGATATATACAAATCAGATATTTTTTCTTCAATTTTTATGATATATAAATTAACTTTCTTCATTGAATTAAGTTTTGAATATTCGTTTTATTAAAATGACTTAAATGTTATTAAAATATCCTTAAAACGAAGTTATTTTTGTACAAAAAGAACTCTAATCTTTTATATCCAAACGAAATGAAACATTAGTTAATCAAA
Organism: Glycine latifolia; assembly: GCA_013407115.1. Lineage (NCBI taxonomy): Eukaryota > Viridiplantae > Streptophyta > Magnoliopsida > Fabales > Fabaceae > Glycine > Glycine latifolia. The sequence continues at coordinate 34,737,396 of CM023944.1, read as the reverse complement.
TGAATAAGTAGAGGTTTCCTCTCTATATGTGTGTGTTTGGTTAATACATAGAGTTTTAGTAATTTATTTGTTTAAGCAAAATATAAGAACATATGTTGTTCGTGAACGAGGATATTGAATGTAGAATTACTCTTCCCAATTCCCACCAACAAATCGTTTAGGAAGTTAGGTAAGACAGGGCAGATGGCTAGATTGAAGAAGCTAGCACAGTTGTAAATAAATGTTGAACCATTTTTTTTGCTTTCTTGTTCTTTTGGAAATGTTAAAATGGGGTATATGGCTAAAGGATTTGACGCTAATCATGGGAAAATGAGACATGGATTCATTGAAGGCAACATAGTTGTACAGTAGTTTTTTATATTTGCAGTCACCAACCCAACTTGTTCCCATTCCATGGTGTTATTATTTGACTCGAGTAATTGCATTTTGGGCCATAATAATGCAAATAATGCCGTAGAAGACAACAAAATTGAGGTGGACAAAATAGTAAAATAAACCGTTTATAGATGGGTTGGTACAATGAACGTTGGCGCTCGTGCCACCTACCATTTCAACTGAGGCCATTTTATAGTTTTTATTTCTTGGACAAAACTATTTTTACACCATTTAAATGTTTCAGTGCTATTCCATTATTTAGAAGCCTCCGTAAGGAAATCGACTAATACTAATTTGTGACCTTTATTCTGTTCGTTTTTTTCTTACTCATTCACCTCATCTTATATCTTCACTATTATATATATATATATATATATATATATATATATATATATATAT
>CM023944.1:34604758-34736522 GCA_013407115.1 Glycine latifolia | reverse complement strand
TATATATATATATATATATATATATATATATATATATATATATTATTCACTTGTTTGTGACATGCTACGGTAAGATTAAACATTAAAAGGATCCAGATTCTCCAGGTCTTACTATGAACTATGAAGGCAGCTTGACGTGATGTTCGGATAAAAGGTTTAGGTAGTGGCCAATCTTAACAAATTAAAAGAACTTAGACCAAATTTAGTGGAATCTTGGAAAAAAATCTTCAGTTGAATATATCTTTTTTTTCAAATTTATCACTAGAGAGAAAATGCGAATCTCTACTTGGAGATCCGGTTCTTTTACAAGAATTCTGAAAATCTGCATAGAATTCAAAAAAATGATTTTTTATGTTATAGGACAAAAAAAAAATAAAAAAATTAAAAGTTAAAATTAATTATATGTTTTATTAATATTTATATATTTTTTCCATGCTTTATTAATTAAAATTAATTATTTAATTAATTTAATATAAATTAAATTAAATTTTAAATATTTAAAAATGAGATTCATGTGGAACCCATTAAAATTATTAAAATCTCAATTTGGGATCTACCAATAAAGAAAAAAATGTCACAAATCTTAATAGATCTTCAATCCTACGTAACACTATAAAGTCCATCAAAAAGTGATCTAAGATTTCAATTTGAGATCTACTAATCAAGTGTTCTTAGCCATTGATAAAAAGACTCATCACCTTGCTCTACCTACCACCTTATTTTCGGCCTTGTCAGGAACAAAGGGTCTAAATAAATAGCCTTGTATAAAGACTCTAATTAACTCACCCTTTTTGTCAAAATCTCTCAACTCACCCCAACTCTTCTTCCAGTCTCTATCTCCATCTCCATCAAATTTAATTAGTAAGATCTCTCTCTCTCTCTCTCTGAATCCAATGAGTTGCTAACTGTTCTTTATTAATTTTAATTAGCCTTTTAGGTGCTTATACCTAAGAGAAATATTGTTTGTTTTGTGAATTTAATTTCAGTGGCTACTGAAGAGGTCTTGGTTGATGAAATCACTTACCCTTCCAAGATCACTACCACCAAGCCCCTATCTTTGCTTGGCCATGGTAAGTTGCTATATCCTCTACTTGAAACTGGGTTCCTACCCTGCTCTTCTATTTTTTTTTTCTTAATTTGATTTTGAAGATGGGATGAGGTCTATATTTTTTAGTGTTCCTATATGCTAATGTTTTCATCCTAGTTAATAATCGAAGTAATAAACTTAAGGCATAGACTTTCAAATTTTTATTCCAGACCAATATAACTACTGGAGTATTTGCTAGGATTTGATGCATTTATGAGTAGCAAGTAGACACAACTTGATTTCCTTGTTTGGCCAGGAATCACCGACATGGAGATCCACTTTATCCATGTGAAATTCTATTCAATCGGGGTTTATTTGGAGCCTGAAGTAGTAGGCCACTTGGAGCAGTTCAAACGAAAATCTGCGAAGGAGCTGGAAGAGAATGATGAGTTCTTCAATGCTCTCATTTCTGGTAAGTTATGATCCATAGTATCCCTGAAGTACTGTCAAATATGAAAATATCTCTTTAATAAGAACCCATCTATTCATTAATCGATATCAATGGACTAATAATGATATAGCTATAATTAATAGGCATGTCCCGTCAATATAGATTTTTTTACACTATCAACTAATCAAAAGTCATTGCAAACCTGTCGTACAGATTGTAATTAGATGACAATATAATAAATCTTTACACCGTTTGTGCATATATTATTTATTCATAATTGCATACTACTAAGCGCTAAGTTATTGAATGACCGATGTATGTAATGTACAGCTCCGGTGGATAAGTTTATTAGACTTGTGGTGATCAAAGAGATCAAGGGTGCACAGTATGGGGTTCAGATTGAGACTGCTGTGAGGGATAGGTTGGCAGCTGAGGACAAATATGAGGAGGAAGAAGAAGAAGCTTTGGAAAAAGTTATTGAATTTTTCCAGTCCAAGTACTTCAAAAAACATTCAGTGATCACATACCATTTCCCAACAAATTCTGCCACTGCTGAGGTAAAGTAGCAGCATCAGCATATTGTTGATTACATTGGAGTTAGTTAACCTTAGCAAGTGGCTTAATTGTTTATTGTGTTTGTTGTACAGATTGTGGTGTCTTTGGAGGGGAAAGAAGACTCCAAGTATGTGATAGAGAATGGCAATGTGGTAGAGGCTATTAAGAAATGGTACCTTGGTGGCTCAAGTGCGGTGTCTTCCTCAACCATTCGATCTCTTGCTAGCACTTTCTCGCAGGAGTTGTCCAAGTGAACATACATAACTTTGTATTATTGTGTACTCTTGGGGATCTGTGTTTTGTGTTGCTAAGTTGTGTAGTCAATGGAATTTTCTCCAGAGTGTTTGCGGATTTCTGCTTTTGAACTTTTAGGAATAATGTTAATCTTGGTATGACTTACCAAATTCTTAAGTGCTCTAGGTATGGTTATTCTTCATGCTGTTAGAACACATGCATAATAAACCAACGCCTACACTACAAGTTTGAGTTTTTACTTTTGATGGTGAACACATTTTTTTTTTATGAGGCAAACAGAGATAATTTTATGGGATATTTTTCCAACACCATCAAAATTTCTAATACATCATATATAAATAACGCATTTCCAAAAATATCCTTCGCGGTATGAAGGTTACGGATTCTGTAACTTTCATACAAATTGACAAATCCGTAAAACCTGACGGATTAGTCAATCTATATAAGTTTTTTTTTTTTACGGATTGGACAATCCGTAGGTGTTTTATTTAACGGATTGGCCCAATCTGTACCTTCATGTTATTAATCCAATGCCTTAACCAACTGAGTTAATATGTCAATTATGTTAAAAAATAATTAATGTTGATAATATAACACTAATTTTTTTAATATATATTTAATACACATATAAGTTTACATAATAAATTTTGTAACAATTAATTTTGATCTAATAATTAAATATTTTTTTACAAATAAAAATCATAGATTTAAATAAAAATTATAATAAAAAATCATAGATTAAATTTTTTTTGGAGACTCACAAATAAAATGCTAAAAAAAATATTATTATTAAATACAGAGTGTTTAATAATTATATATTATCAATTTAAAATTTTTACAATCAACCAACAACACCAATAATATGATTTTTTTACATAATTAATTTTTTAATCTATGATTTTTTTATTATAATTTTTATATGTAAAAATACTTTAATTATTTGATCAAAATTAATTGTTACAAAATTTATTATATAAACTTATATGTGTATTAAGTATACATTAAAAAAGTTGGTGTTATATGTATCAACATTAATTATTTTTGAATATAATTGACCTATTAGTTTAGTTGGTTGAAGTATTGTATTAATAGCTTAGTTGGTTGGAGTATTAAATATACATGAAAGGTATTTTTGGAAATGCATTGTTTATATATGATGTATTATAAATTTTTATGGTATAAGAAGAATATCCCTAACTTTATTGCTAAAAAGGGCAAGGTTTATGTACAAGATGTGCCCAACCCCACCCCACACACAAGATTCATGAAACAAGTTCAGATAAAGCCCAAAAGAAATAAAAAGCCGTTACCCACCCCAATGGGCAGTTGCTTCCCGCATCTCCAATGTTTCTTCCTGTACCTTTTTAAACTTCTGGAACGCCTAATCCATAATGTAAAATTACATTCTGGAAACACCTTTTTCAGAATGTAATTTTACATTATGGTTTAGATGCAAGAAGTAATTTTCCAACTTGTGACACACACGCACACAGGGCACATAGCCAAAATATATATATAAAAAAAACCTGTGAAAAAGCCTTCACCCCTCTACTAAAGAGCTACAAAACGCATCAGGAACTAAACATGCTAGAAGTCCATGCTATAAGATCAGGCCATGCAATTACTTCCTGCACACAATTTTTTTCTAACTGGACCTCCTTATTTTCAATATCCCAAATATGCTCTCCATGGAACCTTGCCCATCCTTAATTTCTAACTTAAGCATTGAAATCTTTGTATGTTGTCACCACCTCCGTAAACTACCTTGATATGAAACAATGAAAACCATCTACTAGCCCCCATTCGACCTCGGACAAGAGCCACGTAAACACTACATTATAATAAAATAAATAGGTTTAAATGTTTAATTATCAATTTGATCTTTTTACTTATTTAGAATGTTGAATTAGGTTCTTTTATTTTTGAAGGTTTCAATTAGATTCTTTATTTTTTTAAATGTCTCATTGTAATCATTTATTTGTTTGAAATGTTTATCATTTTCGTCCAATTAAGGTTGACCACATTAAGTTACAAATTCTTACGGAAAGAATCATATTGAGACATTTAAAAAATATAAAGGACTAAATTGAGGAATTAAATGACTACAATGAGGGATTTTAAAAAATAAAAGACATGATTGAAATTGAACATTCTAAATAAATAAAGAGACCAAATTAATATTTAAATCTAAAAAATATTAATAATATATCGTAAAGAAAAATATGTCATCTTTGTGCAGTGCGGAAGACTAAAAAGGTAATACAGCACATATATTAACTATAAATTATAGTACTAGTTTATATTTTTTCAATTTCCAAATCGAAAACATGGGGGCAAGATCAAGAAGCATTTAGTTTTCTACTTGGAGGCGCTCGTTTCTTCAGGGATAGTCTTGCATTTGTATATATATAAAAAAAAAGTGTTTCAGTCTCAAATCTCAATCTTGCACTCAACTTCACATATGCAAACAAATATTACCTTCGGGTGCAACTGTCTTAGTCATGTAATATAAATAGTTTACCTACTTAATGCATTTGTAGCTGTAAGATTGTGTGCTTAGTGGACCAACACGGTTAATCCAGCCGTAGGCCATAGGACCCTCTTTTCCAACTTAAGCCAAAAGGAAACAAAGGAAAGCAAGCAAAAAATGACAAAAAAAAAAAAAACTTATCCCATAATCTTCAAATTGAAGGAAAAAGAATATAATAAAAAAAGAGCAATTATTAATTCATTATCAAACAGGTACGAGAGGAGGGGAAGAGAGACGATGGTGAGTGGTCCATCTTTGAATAATGCCTTAAAAAAATGTCCATTTCAAGCTGCAGAGTATCCTCAATTCCCATTCATTGATTGCAATCCACGGGTAGTGCTGAATGAATTTTTTTTTTCAAAATGTGGGCCTAAGAAGCCCACAAAGGATATTTAGAGGAGATGAAGAAAGAAATATTGAGATTCCATTATGTGAACAGAAGAACAATCATGATTAGTGGGTGTTTTATATGCTCTTCTACTCAAATTGCCCTTCAAATCAAACAGGGAAAGGAAAAAGACTAAATGGGCAAAATTAAGTCTCCTTTATCTAATGACTAATTTGGACAATGGTTCTCTAGCCACACTCATTTGCCTTCCACTCATCAGATTTCTGTAGGTAAAACTTTCACACATCATGTTTTGTAATAAAACCAACAAGGATTTTAATGTTGGAGTAGACCATAGGTTAATTAATTCCATGTAGTCATGTAGGCATTATGATAGCCTACAACTTCCAGTTCAATAAAAGGTATTGTAGTTCTGACCTCATTCATTTGATCTAGAGAAACTCACATTTCCAGCTATTTTGAGCAGATATTTAGTTCATTCTAATAAATAAACAACAGATTTTTATAGTCTAATTGTCCCAAAAGTTTAAGCTTCTAGGTGATAGCATGTGAATGGATGGAGTAGCAAGGATTGAACTCTAGGACACTTGATTATAGATGGTCTAATACCATGCAATGATCCAACCCAGCACAAAAGCTTCAGCTATTAATTGAACATACATAAATAGATTTATAATCTCTAACATAGGTTAGGTTGGTAGTAACTAGTAAGTCAAACCAGTTCTTGAGTTACTTACAGCTCAGTTGGAGTTCAATTTTTTTATCAGATTGAGTTTGAACTAGACCTCACTCATCTCAGCTACCTTCACTATCACTTCTACCCCAGAGCATAGATGTGTGAAATTTCACCATAAAAATTAACTCGTGTCAACTGCTTCAGCAATAGATCAATCATGAAACAGCATCAGAAGACAAAATCAAAATGTATACATCTAAATCTGTGCAAGTTTAAACAATCTACTCGTTGTGAACCAGTTATTTCATTCTCTCTAAGCCAGTTCAAAGTATATAACCACCAAGGCTAAGGGTTATTATAGGAGCCTCTGTTCAAACCATGCTCAACGTAACTCTTTTCTATTTATTTGCAAATTACTAACCTTGAAGTCCAACAAAATAAGACAAGAGAACTTGACCGCAAAATGTCCCCGACTCATCTTGTGATATGATACTTGTCATCAATCTCTAGTGGATACTAAAGAAGATTTACACATGGGAATTGGGATAAATGCCCGAGTCTTTCAGCCTATAAGTGGTGGGTTAAAATGAGAGAGAATTTAAATAAAGCTTCGCTTGATTGACAGGAGTATTATAAAAGAATAAAGACAGATTTCAAAATTTCAATTGTATTGATGGCATCACCATGACAACATATGGGTTGCCATAATACTCTTGAATCCTGATTCATGAAATGGATGTTGTACTTCAAAGAATGTTGGCGTATGGAAGCTTGACTAGATAAGTAAAGTGAAAAGAAAAGAGATGTTTCTCTTTATGCCTTGTGAATTGTGATCTACATTAAAATGGACAGAAAACTAATTTTGAACTTTTTTTTAAAATATCAAATGAAAAGTAATTTCGAAAGTGTAACAACTATCTATCTGTGCAAACACTTTGAATAATAATTGACTAGAGAGTCTGGCACATGCCTCCCACGTGGAAAGATATAAGTTCTCACTTCTGCTTTTATGCTTATTGCTTATTGACAAGTTTATGATTTAGATTTGGAATCAGATTTCCAACTGTCTTTTTGAGGTGCTTATTCAGGACTTGGTTTAATCTCTGTACTAATTAAGGTTATTTCTATTGAAATATTTTGGACCATGTGAATTTCCCTTTATCAAAGAATATGCTACTCACATGGAAGGGGAAAAGAGCATTGGTGTTTGCTTTGACATGCAGAGCAAATAAATGGTCTTTCATGGGATGTCTGATTGATGGTCTTCTGACATTGATTGCCAAGTCACATGCCATTCGGATTCTGTCATAAATTTAGTTAGTTCTACAATGATCCAAATGCTGCTGATCTTGAACTAAAAATATAATATCTACTTAAATATGCATTAACTACTTCATTAACTTGTGAAACCCAGTTGAGCTAAATTCAGAAGATAAGGATAGTCAAGAGGGAGAGGTGGGAGTAATTAAACTAAGTTTGAACTAGTCATTCATTAACAAGACTTTTTTTTTCTCTTCTACTTTATGGAGACAATCCCATCCTAGTATCCAAGTTTGAACTAGTCATTCATTAACAAGATTTTTTTTTCTCTCTTCTATTTTCTGGAGACAATGCCATTGATCCAAGTATCCAACTAGTTGTGCATAACTTGCTTTTCAATCTATTTACAGACAACAAGCATTCAAGATTGAGCACTATTTCTCATGTCAGGAAAACATGCACAAACACAGAATGGTCTATGAAACCATAATCCAAACGTGCACTATTCGCACACTAATATCTACCCCAATATCTTCAATTCTCATACAATTACACAAATGCAAGGTAAACAAGAAAAAATAAAAGGTTCCAAACTCAAGGCTAAAACCTACTAGTCTCCATTTATTCATCCGCTACTTCTCTCTAGTGAATTCTGAGGGTGGAGGGTTAAGTTTGCAATTAGCCAACCACTTCCACAGCCACAGATAAAGACTCATGTTGATGTCGTCCTCCCATGGCATTCCCTGCATGACGACTGGTTCCTGCAGCTACAGCTACAGCTCCAGATATAGTTGTATGCTCAAGCAAAGATTGTCTGCAGTTAGGACAAGAGGAGTGAGAGAGGAGCCATGTATCTATGCACCTTACATGGAATCCATGGTTACATTTTGGCAACACTCTAACTTTCTCCCCATCCACAAACTCCCCAAGGCAAATTGGACAGTCTGTGGCTGCAATACTAGCACTACCTGAACCATAAACAACTATAGGGATCTGATGCAATGCACTCTTCTTTAGGCCTTTCGCCACCAAACGTGCCGCTGTCTCCTCTGGGGTCTCAAAAGCAAATCTGCGGCTGCATCGTAGAGCACATCTCACAATTGAGTTGAGCCCCAAAGCACATATAAGTGCACAAAGCAACGCGGCCAAGATAATCACCATGTTGGTGTCAAAATTTGCATCACCTGTGAAAGTCTCTCTTGTCTTATTCATGCTGCTTGGTGCAGGTGAGCTTGAATTTGTGTCGACAAGCAACAAGCGGTGGTGAAGAGCCATTATCTTGTCTCAGCCACTTCAAAAACACCAAGAATTGCAATTGTTAAACTCAGAATTCTTGTACCCTTTTGAATCAATTGAAGTATCTATCTCTGCTGCATGAAAAGCTTGGAGAATTGAGCTTGGAAATTTAGAAGCAAATAGACCCACATAGAGGCTTGAAACATCTTCTGGCTTGTGAAAACTCAAAACCTTTCTGTGATGTAACACTTCTTGCACTGGATGATTACTTGAGTGTTGTTGAGGACAGAAGAATTTTGATGCTTGTCAGAGAAGTGTACTACTACTAAAGCAAGCAACAAAAGTTCTGATTTTTTTTCTTCTTTTTCTTATCAACAAGAAAATGAAGAAATAGAGAAGGACCTAAACCTTTTTGAGTTATGGCAATATCTGTCAGGAATCCCACTAGATAAAGGCTCTCAAAGAAGCATCTCTTTGATTACAAGGAAAAGGAAACCACAGATGGGGTGGTGAACACCGAATTCTGAATAGTGTCTGAGACTTTGGAGGATGAAAATTGAAAACCAACACAACTTTGTTATAGATACTATTATACTATTGAACCACACAAAACTCAATCTCTGACTCTCAAATCACTAATGGCATGTCCATTCAAATTCACATAATAATAGACCAAAGCCATCATCATGTACACCACGACTATGTAGGCTGCGGAAGATTTTAATTGGCCTTACCGGCTTGTGAATTGTGATGTTTTCCCAACAGGAGTGGTTGGAATTTTGCTTCACACTATTGAAGAGCGCAAAATATAAGACTCAAAAATTTTGTGACATAAAAGAAGGTGTGGCTGTTTATGTTGTGTGGATATTATTATTATTATTATTATTATTATTACGGGGTGTTGTTTTTGTCTTGAAGTGATTTGTAGTGTTTGAGGAGCTTCAGAAGAAGCAACTGGGACATAGATATTATGTTAGGAAGTGAAAGCAATACAGCTTCTTTGTTGTCCCCTTGCATTTATTATTTATTGCAAAGGAGATACGATATGACATGCAGATAATAATGATTTTAATTTTAGAAACGGAAAAGAGGGGGAAAAAAGCGGTTGGGAATTTTGATTATGGTACCTGAATTGATCCATCCTAATCAAAATTAGCTTATTTAAAGAAGCACTTATTCTCAGCACCAAATCCTTCCCCCACTCAACCATTAATTTAAAGTTGAGCCAATCTGTTCCCTTCGTTTGTTGTGTTTCTCATCCAACGTTCAGTGTTACATTGAGATTTAGAAGTACTGCTGATTATGGGCCCTTTAATTATGAGTTGTGGTGTATCAACCACGTACGGTAAGAATAAAGTCAAGATAATTAAAATATAAAACGTGTTGAGTTATATGTTTTTTAATTTAATAAAGAAGATAATGTTGAAAGAAATCTTATGAAATACAAGATAAATATATATATATATATTTGTAGTGAGAAAATAAGTATAAATTATTAAGGCAAAATGTAAGAGTATTAATAAGTATAATATAATTAGCAAAAATAAATATTATTAGTTAATTTAGAATATATTTCATACTACCATGTTTTAACATAATTTACAATATAATCTTTAAATTTCTGTTATAAATAAAAATTTAGTGATTTTCATTTTATCAGAAATAAAGCCTATCAGTAACTTTTTAACTTACATATCAAGTGTATATGTCAAGAAAATAAAAATATTCTTAAAAACAAATATATAAAAAAGAGAAAAATGTCTTTTTAGTCTCTGTCAATTTTGCCTAATGTTTTCAAGGTCCTTATACTTTCATATTGATAGAAGCAGTCTTCAAATCTTTTTTAAAGAAGGAAAATTTAGTGTTTCTTCCATAAGAATTAATCCAATTTTTTTAAGTTAAAAGAATAATTAAGTTCGCATATTTTTTAAAATTTGAGGGCCAAATTGGTTGATACATGGGACCTTCATGGCTGGAAGTATAGGAGACTATAAATATTTTTTTTTCTTTAAAACATATTTAAAATTTATTTTTAAGTATATTAAAGTAGGTATTTAATACAAATTAACTTATAAAAAAACAAAATAAATATGTATAAATTAAATTTGTATATGATTGATTGTTGAAGAAAATTGCAATCTTTAATTTTAGAAAAAAATAATTTTAACATTTTTTTAAGTTTATATATTTTGAGAAAGAAGAAAAGGATATGAAAAGAAAAATAGATGTAATGAGTATTGTGATGGTAAGGAAAGCAATAGATTATATTTATTAAGCATTTAGGCAGGAAACAAAAAAAATGATAGATAATGATTTTGAGAATTTAAAAATCATTAATGATGCTAGTAAATAGTATTTCAATTATTATCAAATGATAAAGTCAAAATCTACATGACAAAAAGTCATAATGTACATAACAAAATTATGAAACGAATTCTTTCATATATAATATAAATGAACATTACTGATAAACTATAGACATCTTTATATCTCATACACCTTTTAACATTTATTATTATTTTTTATCATATCATATCACTTATTATGCATACATTTTTGTTTCTTTCTCTCTCTATCTAAGTGTTGAATAGAATTTGGTATCTATCCATTTTTTCCCTACAATGTTATATGTTGTTTTGACAAGAATGTTATATGGTTTGCTAAAACTGCTTTCGACAAGCTCATTATTAAACCTGAAAACCTTAAAAGCTTATCAATTTGGCTTGCTATCTGTATTAAATTAAATCTAATTAAACTTTGTTATTCTTATCTTAAATCCATAAACAACACAGTACGCCATTAATTTATGGGAGTGTTTAATATTTCTAGTTTCTATGAGTATACTTTTCTTCGGCATTATGGGATGTGTTAAAAAGACTTTAAAGAAAAGAAACGTTACACCTGAGTGTTACGGATTAGATGATAGCGAAAGAGGCCAACACATAACTGCAAGTATACAAACTCCTTTGTCGTGTTTTTATCGAAGTAACTAAATAAATAATCCCCAAATTAGATAGGGACATATCTTTATGGATTATCACGGTGAGGAGTGTCTATTGTATGGCCAATTTATCTACAATGGAGTTTAAGGTGTGTTCGTTTATAGAGAAAATAAAATAAAATAAGAGAAATAAACAGATAAATAATATATGACTCACACTTTTACTCTCAAGTTTAATTCAAAACTTTCACATTAATTCACTTTTTTTCTAACAAATTTTCATAATGCATCCTTAGTAAGTTTGGTATTCTAAAGAGAGAAAAAAAAGTGGGCACATGGGATGGGGAGAGGTGATGTGGTTGTGATTTCTACATCATGGGCCATTCTCCCCTGTCAGTTCTAATATGAAGTTGTAAGACACTTCCTCACCGGTGAGGAAGTATTTCTTACCTCCTATAATAGGTTTTTAACCTGAAGAATAAAAAAACAAATCATATAAAAAATATTAAAACTTTATTTTTTCTTTTTTGGGAACTTTCTCTTTATCCGTAGAACTTCCACAACAACTGTGCCGGTAGAAGCTAAACTGTAGAGGGCTGTGAAGGGTGAGGAACTGTAGAGCGCTGTCGTATATGGCGGCCGGAAATCACCATGATAGTGCTTCAAGGAGATTTTTTTATTGTAAAAATTGATTTGGAGGGTTTTAAATTTGAAATATATGGGTTATTTGTGAGATGGGATTCAGAATATGAAGTGAAATTGAAAAAATCAATAGCAAAACTTCTTAAATCTATATCACATTCTCGAACGGGTAGGTGTTGCCGAACACAAACAACGGTTGCAGATTGCAAAGTATTTGGGTTGAGAGTTTTGTTTCGTCTTGGGCCAAGGCACTACCGCATGAAAGCAATAAAATATCAGGAAAATAGATAAGATAGAAGGTAGCTAGAAGCATAGGCAGATCGAGAACGGCTTCTTCTCCGGCGGCGACGGCAACGGCGGCTGTGCTTCTTCATCTCCTCGCTGGCTACGACTACCAGATAGAGGAATGACTATAAGACTGACAGCGGGTAAATGGAATTAGTAACCGATAACAGGTAATAAATCTTATCCATCCAATTATTTAATAATATATCTTACGATATTTTTTGTTGTTTCACGGGTGTACATCAAAAATGGGTACTTCATATTAGAATTCACCATTCTCCCCACCCAATGGCAAGAAAAGGGTCCACTCCATGGCGAAGGAAAAGGGCCACACCTTCACAATTGTTCCTTCATCGGATTCTTCATCATTCTCATAGAGTGCCACCTGTCCCTTGGGATTGACTTTACCCTATACACAAGTTCCATCATTGCCAGCAGCAATATATTCCCTCGGCTACTTTACCAAATTTCTAGTCTCTCTCACACAATCGTGTCACGGGAAATTTTAATCTAGATAAATACATTATTGTATATAGTGTGTAATTGACAACTTAGCATACTAATTGGTTTTTTTGATTTGATTGCACCATTAATGCAATTAATCTTTACGTTGAAGTGCCTTTGCTTTTATAGACCGACACAATGGGGTTTGGGTTGAAAAGACAAACGATATTGCAATCACTATCTAGGTGATGGATCAAAGCTGTGACTTGTGAGAGCCCACTTTTAGGAAATATGGAAGGGCAGTTGCTAATTACAGTCCCTATTTATTAATACACTTCCCTTTTTTATTTTTTATAATTTTCCCCCCTAACATATCCTGGTTCCAAAAATCACACTCCCCTTTGGCCTCTTCAACTCATTGTATTTTGATTATGCTTTCCCAGCATTGATTGATATCACTCCATCATGTGTGTCCCATTAAAATTGCTCTTCTCCTCCTTGTAACTATTTTGAGACCACCTCTTCTTCAACAAATTTACCTCTACGTCCCTTTTATTCACATTCCCATCACTGTGATTTGCAATTCCCCTGCCTATTCATGAAAGCATCCTTAGTACACTTATATTTGAAGTCCAAGCTCACCCAATCACTCACTAGCTTACAATTGGAAAATGAAAATCCAAATAATTAAATATCTTATCTCTCATATAAATCAAAAAGCTCCTAATAAATAAATAATGCCTACCTTATTTGTCTCTGCTCTCATTATGACTACAATTCCCATAATAATCAAAATCGTGATCTTGTTCCAGAAGCAAAATGATTGAAAAAAGGGAGTAAGAGAGTGAGTCTTTGTTGGGATTTTTCTTTGTGATCCATGCATTGCAAAGCAACTAAGACGCGGATGAAAGAACCCTATTTCTCTTTTGATTAATTTCTGGAATCAGGGTATTTCGCGATAAAAAGTTATAAAATCAGAAAAGAGGATTGTATTATAAAAAAGAGAGAGAATGGAAATAGCAACTGTCTGTATAAGAAGAAATGATTTAAGACCATAATTGCTGCAGTGACTGACTGAGGTTAGGATGCGCATGTGCTCCTCACCCACTCTTAAAAGTCAATTCTTTTTTAAGGTTTAATTAAGTTTTTTTTGCCAGTAATTTAATTTATTTTTTTGTCCCAATAATTATTTTAAAATTAATGTTTCTATAAATTCTAAGCCTTTTATTTTTAGTCTTTTGGCATCAAATTCCATTAAAAATATATTAAGTTATTGGCTTCAACATGCAGCATGTCAGTAAAAATAACGTCTTTGTTAGTGGTGGCATAGCTAGACAAAAATATTTGGAGGGGCCAAAATAATTAAGATTTATAATGTCAAAATTAGATATAATAATTTTGATAATATTGTTTCGTGTGTGTGTATATATATATATATATATATAAAGACACATTAAGTTTTTTTAGGCAAAACAAAAAATTTATGAGAGTAAATAAAAATATTAAAATTTTCTGTGGATATTTTGACAATTTTAAGGAAATAATCATATTTTTACCAAAATTATAGCAAATTTTGAAGAAGAAAAATACTAGAAAATCACAAATTTCTTAAAAGAAATTTGTATGAAAACACAAGAAAAAATCGTATGCAAAAAAAAATACAGAATTATTTTATTTTATATAAACTTTCCTACATAATAAAAATATAAAATTCATAGTATAAATGAGTTTGAAGGATGAAAAAAATTATTTTATATAAAAACAATTAATTGATGAAATATTTAATGCATAGAAAGTAATATTAACGTTTGAAATCAGTCATAAATATTGATGTTATCAAAATCAAAAGCTTAACTTCAAAGTCTAGTATTAACATAAAATTGTCAATAATAATAATATAATAATAGATAATTTTAATAAACATAAGGCCCATGAAATAAAAGTACTGCCCCAGTTGGAATTAACATGAAGGGTTATAACTTATAATTCTAAAAAAAAGGGGGTTAAAATTACAACTATAGTAAGCCCGAGCCCATGAAGCCCTATCCCAATTTAGATTCACCGGAAGTATATAATTCTATAAAAACAAAAGGCTGTATACATTAAAATGAGTGATTGTTGCATAAATGAAAAACGCCCGTATGTTAGGAGAATGAGAAAAGTATATGAAGAGAGATACACTAAGTGAATATAACAGTAAAATTTGGGGTTGGGTGGGACCGATGGCCCCTCCGTCCAAAACAAGATTCATCCCATAATATCATGTCATCATTTTAGTATATAGACTTTAAAAAAAAACAGAGAGTAAAAATAAAATAAAATAAAATGATTTTACATAAATGAAAAATAAAAAAATACATAGACTAAAGAAAAAAGTAATATAATTGCAAATTTCAACTACGAAAAAAATATAATGTATAAGTTTAATTGAAAATTAATATAAAACTATCACTTACCATATGTAATATTTCCTTTATGTTGAACACACACGTAACTAAAAAAACATTATATATACTCACGACACGAGCACACACATTTGAATAATCAATTTATCACTTGCTCTCTTTTTTCCCCTCACTCAACACTCACATTGTAACACCCCGTATGCATCCGGTGTATTAACATATTACATAATCAGATAAGCGCAGTAATTAATATAAAACCAATTAATTACTACCACGGAAGCGTTTTCGAAACCATATTCCTTGATTCATTATGTATGGTACGCATAAAAGCAACAGAAACGAATGTCAAAACATCACAAAAGTCTTAGGGATCCAGATAACTCAAAAACAACGGCAGATGAGACTATAATATCTATACAGATATACCAGGAGAGTCAAACATATGTACATAATACAATATACTCTGTACATACTCTATATCGGCTCAAAATATATGCACATGCATATCTTCCCTCGCAGGGGTACAAAACAATAACATAACTAATAAAAACTGAGCCACAATGCTCTCAAAAAGCTGTCCCAACAGCTACACAGAGTCTGTCCCTACTGGGGCCTCCCGCCCTGGGACCTGTCGTCTCTGCCGGCAGCATCACCTGAAAATAACATCCCCAAACAGGGGTGAGATAAAAATCTCAATAAGCTCAGGGCTCTTGGAGGCTTTTCCCTCCCCCTGGCTCACTTTCAAGGCACACAGCATCATAAGTATCACAATAACTAGGCCTCTCGGCCCTCACAACAATACATATACACATAGCACATCCAATAATAGGCTTCAACCGCAACGGGACCACCTATTTCTTGGTATTAAGGGATCATCATCACCCTTATCAAAAAGATGCATCATCATCAGCATCTAGTGTGAGACCGGAACTCACACCCCGTGTCATCTAACGGGAGCTACCCCTACACAAGGATGCACGACATATGGTACCTCCGAGAATAGGTCTCATCCGCAACGGGTCCACCTATCTCTTGGTCTTAAGGAATCTCTCCTATGGAGCAAACCAAACTAGGAGGTGCGCTCAACTCCTAGGGAGGTCCATATCTATCTACTGGCCAAAAGATCTATCCAGAACACAATCATACATACAAAGCATAGCATAATGCATATATATCATCATGAGAATATTGTAATCACCAATGCAATGCACATGCATCATGAATGTAACCATCACTCCCTCGGAGTATGGTGGAACACAGCAGTGGGAACAGTCCCAAGAACAAAGAGCTTACCTGACAAGGCAGTGCTCTGCTGTCCAATCCCTGGACCGTGGGCTACGCCACCAACACCCTCGGTGTCACGCCCTATATCAAGGCAACAAGCATATATCAATAACCTAACAAGGCATTCAAACACTATATAACGGTTCTCGACCGTCAGAATGAAAAGAAACGCAATTTCTTTCCATTTCAACCTCTCTGTTTTCTATCTTAGAGTTATCAAAGCTAACCACCTGATTGGCGGTTTACAAACCCTCAACGGATTCATCTCAGCCTAATTAAGGCATCAGAGTCCCTACAAGACTCGGTATGAGCCAATTCAAAGGATTCACTGGCCTTAACCAGGTCAATTATCCATACTTTACAAGTTTATCAGAACGGCTATTTCAACACATTTTCACCGTTTATTTAGCCTCCTGAACATCTTTTGTAAAGGTACCTAGGCTCACACTCATCATTATATCAACATTCTTCCTACTCATATAGAGGTCAGAGTCAAAACTAAACTTCATCAATACTCAAGATTCAAGGCTCAAACTTCCTCAGAACAACCTCCTGAGCATATATCTCTAAAGAATCCAAGCCTAGTTTCGACCCTAACTCACTCATTTATCCAAAAGTTCATCAAACTCATCCAGAATCATTTCCATAATTCAATCGGTTAAAGATCAAGTTTCTTACCTCTAGACTGCCGAGGAAGGTCAGAGGATAGCTTTTCCAAGCTTGAACACCTCTGAAAAGACTCCTTTCTTCTCAAAATCCAAGCTCTGAGGATACTCCCTAGAGAACGGGATTTCTCCGTTTGGTTATCTTTTCGAGAGATTGAAACTAGGATCTAGCTCATCTCGAGGTTTCAATCACTTTCCTAGTTGGGTAAAAGATGTTTAGATCAAGGGATAAACGACCATGAAGCTCTCCAATTTCACCAATGGAGGAAACCAGTTTAGGGAAGAAGGGAAATCTGATTTTTCCCCCAAAATTCGTAAAAATGGCTTTATATAGGGTGCCTGCCCGAGATTTGGCGCTCTTGGCGCCATTCTGGAACTCCCGGCGCCAAAAACCCGCACCTCTGGCGCTCCCGGCGCCAAAAACCAGTCCTCTAGCGCTACCGGCGCCAACTTCCAGTCCTCTAGCGCTCCCGGCGCCAACTTTCAGCATCTGTGGCGCTCCTGGCGCCACTGTGGCGCTCTTGGCGCCAGAAAATTCGTCACAAAATCCGTCGCTAATTCCATCGCAAAATCCGTCGCTAACGTTTTTTCTGACGGAATTTAGAAAATTTTAAACTTTCTTTCTTTTTCTCTTATTTATTAAACCTAGGTTATTATACACATATTCTTTTTTTTACACGTTTTCTCGTTTCTTTCATCATTATTCACAATAAATAAAGGTAATAACGGCCTAGGTGGCCTATTGAAGACTTACGACCTAGCCTATGTAAGTTAAGCCTTATTTTCTTATATGCGGTAAATTATTGGTTTGAATGTAATTGGACTATTACATTTTAATTAAAATATCATGTTCGAATTTTATGAAAAAAATGTGATTAAAAAAGAAAAATTCATTAACTGATTATTGATTTATTAATCAAAATATGTTTCACATCTATAACATGGTTATAAAAATCATTGTCATAAATAAAAAATTAACATTGGTTATTAAAAAATAAAAAGACTACTCAAAAGCTTTTATGTCGATTTTTATTTAGAAAAGGAATTAAAGTTTTATAGAAAACTAAAAAATATCAATTAGAATGATTTTTTTAATACTAAAGTGTTAATTATATAAAATTATAAAATTGATTTAATGATTAAAATGGAAAAAATGAAAAAGGTTATGAATTTAAATTTTTTTAACTAACCATTAACATTGAAGCCTAATTTTTTTTTTGAAAGAGTACGAATGAAACAATGTCTTAGTAGTCTTTGTGGGACAACTTTATCCTTATCTCTACTCACCTCAAACTTTTGTTAAAGAAGTTTTATTTACTGAACTCGATTAATTAAGACAATATCAAGTTAACTTGATTTGCATCCATATTAAGATGTGAACAAATGAGCAATTACAAATTTACAATTAAGAGATATTTACTTGGGATGCTCTTCGCTCCCTCTCTTTTCGACGTATGTGAACAATTACAAATTTACAATTAAGATATTTTTATTATATATATTTTAAAATAAATGATATTAATATAAATTTAATTTCATATCATATACAATATTATCTGTTTTTTATTACATACAATATTATCTAATTAAGTAAAAAAATTATATTAATAGTATATAATTTTAAAAAAATAAAAAATACTACTTAGACGGAGTTGAAACGAGTAAACGAGCCAATGACAATCTAATCTATATTGGTCCTAAAATAATTTAAAAACTAAAACGAATGAAAACAAAAACAATAGGGCGGGTGGTAAACAGCACTAGAAAGACTGACGGACAAACGATAACACCGGGAGAAGAAAAACACAAATGAAAACGGCAGAATGGAGGAGGATTCATTGTCGTAAATTTCAATTTGTAATTGACAAGCCTATACGACGCCGTTCGGAGTGAGAACAGAACACCGAGAGAGGGGATGGAAACGGACCAGTGACCGGTTCAACCCATCGTCATCATCGGAAGGTCACTCATTCATTCCCCTAAAACCCAAAACGATGTCGTTTTCTCACCACCGTCGATCTCAATCGGAGATGCATTTCCGGATCACAGACGACTTCGACCTCGAGATCGATCTCTCTCCGCCGCATCATTTCCAAGATCCGACCCCGCTCCTCCACGATTCCGGATCCATACTCCAATCTCCGCAACCCGAAACCGCCCGCTCCGCTCACCAGAGAAGCAACTCCGCCGACGCCTCTTCCTCCTCGTTGGTCGACGGCATTGAGGCCAAGAAGACCTTATCCCCTGATAAGCTCGCTGAATTGTGGGCCGCTGATCCCAAACGAGCCAAGAGGTACGTACGTCTTTCCCCATTAGCATCGTTGCATTCTCAAATTAACCTTTTCGATTGAATCGTGCGTGTGATGATGATGATGATGATGATGCAGGATTCTGGCTAACCGCCAATCCGCGGCGCGCTCCAAAGAGAGGAAAGCCTGTTACGTGTCGCAGCTTGAGAGAAAATTTCAATCTCTTCAAACCGAAGCAACCGCTCTTTCTGCTCGATTAAGTCTTTTTCAGGTTCATATCTGCATTGCTTCATTCATAAGGCATCACCTTGTTCAACAAATATTATTAGCTGCATTTGTCTATTTTAGGGTGTGTTTCGAGATACAACTTAGTTAAACAAAATTTATTACATTGACATCCAATTAACTATATGGTCACATCATCTTATATGATGTGACAATAAGATGAATTCTTGTTGGAAGCTTATGTGAAAAAAAATTACACTAATGGGGCATATGAATTGAACTCTATTCAATAAGCTTTAATCACATGAGAGCTTATGTCATATTTGACCAACCAACATGGTGTGACATAGTTAACAGATAACTTTGTCATTTAAGCATGTGGTCAAGGGTTTGGTCTGTGTGTGGAGAATATTTGTTGGGAGATGTTAGTTCCTTAAATGAATCTTAATATTTCGAATTATTACCCTTGATTTCTGCCTGGGATACCCTGAATTCAATCAAAAATTTATCTTTGACTTTGACCACGTATAGAATATTTATTTTGATAATTTAAAAAGAAGTTATGATTCTCAAACTATTTTCATAAGCTCAAATAAGCTTCCCACAAGTTCTTCAAAACGTCCCCTTGGTTGTTTCTAGTGATACATGTACTTTTCTCGGTTGTCCTTGTGTTTTGTTTTTTTGGAATTTATTGTATTTTTAAGATGTGAATGTTGTTATGCATAGAAGAAATGCTTACATATTTGCATGCAAAAGAACTCTTATATCATGCAATCAATATGTAATGCTTGAAAAGTCATACTCCCTTTCTTTAAAGTCAGGGAAGGAGAGAATCAATGCAAATAATTACTGATTACTGTGCCATGAGAAATGCTAATGACTCTCCGGTACACTCGTGTGAAATGCATGCAGGACCTATTAAATGTCGATAAGATTGTGTATTTATCATTCTTGTGTTATTTATTATTCCAGTATCCCACATTCAGTTACATAATGTCACATCACTGATCACTAACATTTGCATCTACATGGTAGCTAGCTGGTCACACCTAGTTTTATCGCCTCATGCAGGAATTCGATTGCTTGCACTCCAGATACAATTGCATGTGGTGCAGTTTGTATTTGGACAGTATAAATATACTTAAGATTATTGATGGATGTGGAATTAAATTAATTGGATGAATGAGATCATGTCTATTTTGTAAAAATCATAGACAATCTTGATACCCTCATCCATATGCAAGGCAATGTGTTTGGTTGTAATGTTCACTAAGCATTGTTCTACACTCTCTTATATTCTCTTTCTGTCACTTTTTTTGGGTTAAATGTCACATGGGCTTTTTTATTTCTTATATACATAAGATACCTTTTTTATTTTTTCAAATTGAAACACAAGGCTTTTAGATGTCTATTCTACATCATTGTCTCATCAACATGATTGTATTGTAATATTACAGGATGCAATGCCTGTAGGATTTGCTTTAATTGCTTGCTTTACAGTTTGAATAGGCTGCCTTGTCAATGCCAGGAATAGTAAATTCTCTATTTTTTCTGGTTTGAGGTGGCTTTTTCTTTAAATAAAGATTCCTTGTTTCCTGTATTGCACTTTGTTTCCAATTCATTAAATTGAATTGGATATATGTAATAGCGGCATTCATATTATGCTACCTGAGACTTATTCTTTCTGAAACACCTTTTGCAGAGAGATACAACTGGTCTGACTACTGAAAATACAGAGTTGAAGCTTAGGTTACAATCCATGGAACAACAAGCTAACTTATGTGATGGTACGTTTCAACCATAGTAATTCTACATATTTTAGTCACTGTACATGTTTATCTTTGACACCAGTTACAATACATGTATCCTGAGAAATTTTGCTGGTTTTTCCATCAGCAGGAGTTGAATTATTTACCTACAGAGAAGTTATTGGAAATTGTTTTCAACTTTTGATGCTTTTCTAAATGTCATTTTATAATTGTTAGACTGCATCATTCCAGAAAACGAAGTGGTCCTTGTGATCAATAACCTATTAGTAGTGTTTCTGTTTTGTTAAAAACTTCAGCTAATATATTGTTATTTACAACTCATTTCCATGACATCAACCCTCCTGTCTCAAAAAATTATAAAATATATACAGCTATAAATGAAGCACTGAAGAAAGAAGTTGATGGGCTCAAGATTGCAACTGGCGAGATAGTAATGCATACCGATGCATATGGTTTGGGAATGCATCCACTTACATATTCTCAAGCTCCATTCTTCTCACATCAGTCACAACATGGGCAGAGTGAACTTCAGGCCATGCAAATGCCACAGTTGCATTCACTCTCATCTAATGTGCCTACTTCCCATGAGCCTCTGTTTGATCTAGACATTCCCTATGATTTGTCAGAAATGTTGTCAAGTGAATCTATCGGCCAATTTCAGGGGCTGGACATAGGCCATGGGGTTTCGCATAATCTGGCGCCAGATTGTCCCTCCATTTCTGTTAATAATATTAACAATGCCTTTTGATGCAAATTAGACTGACCAACATGTCACCAGCCTTTTTATTGGAGTGTTCATAGACTGACATGAGTGAGACCTAAAGGTATTGATTTTTTGTTTTCTATTGGCTTAAATTAATTTATGTATATAAAAATGTGAGAGGTTCTTTCAAGTTATATAATCCATTCTGGTCCATTTTTTACATTACTCGGAGAATTTGTACTTAATTGCACCTTCCACGCACACAACTTTTTTACTTGTGTGTACACTTCTTGCACTTAAGATAAACTAGCAGGTGTTTCTGACAGTTCTCGTTTTCTACCATGTTGCACAAAGAATCATTTGTTATCAATTTTAATTGCAACTATTCATACATATGGACATGGTGTGCCATGGATGGACCATCATATTTATATTTTTGAGGAAACAGAAGTTATACATGTTTTGTTGGCTTACTCTCCTGTCAATTTTAAAGAAGCTATTTGAATGAGGGCCTCAAATGTCCACATAGTTTACTCGTTTGGCATCGTGTTAGGCGAGAAATAAATGGCAAGCGCTTCTTGTTATCATGTCATGGTCCCTTCTATCTTCTCTGCTGTCTTTTCCCTAAGTTTTTCATTTTAATTTCCCCCTTCTTATGTATTTTATGTGGCAGGTTTGCTGATAAGATTGCAGAAAGAGTTGTATTGCGTTATAATTATCTACATTTTGAAAATTAGATTGTTCATTTAATCAGTGGAAATATGTAGTTCATTAGTTTGTTTTAGTTGAATTATTGATTGATAATTTAAGTATAAATATCTTAAAATTTGCATAACATATTAAGTAATAAATTAACACTAAATCCTTAAAAAGCTAAGATTTTAAATTGAACTTATTCTATATTTTGTATGATATAAAAGAAGTCAATATCAAGTGGTTGAATAATTTGTAAATGAACTTTATATTGTATATTTTTGTTGCTTGACATTGGGTCTTAATTGACTGCAAAATATTTATTTGAATAAAAAATAACAAAACATAAAATAAAACAATTAGTATAGTTTAGTTTTTCATCATCAATATTGTATCAGTTTTCAACAGATTCTATGTCAACCGGTTTTTCGATTTATGTACATCGAGCATCTAATTAGTTAATCAATTTTCTGATCAAATCGATTGATCGGATTCGAAATTTAAAAAAATTTAAGATTTATTCAAAGAGAGATGAACTAAAGTTACAAAACAGGAAAAAAAAATAATTTCACCATATATTTCTATGAGTTAAGTCAATGACCGCTAACGTGTTTGGAAACCACTTTTATAAGGGAAATGATAACTTTTTTTTAAAAAAAAAATCTCTTCATGAGTAAATAAAAATAATTAGTTTTTTAAAAAATAAATTGAACTAAATACACCTTTTTATTTATAGTTTTAAGACAGACAATATGTTTGCTTAGTTTTATTTCCGAGAAAAAAAATGACTTGTGAAAATATGCCCAGTATAAGAGGTTCAAGTGCGAAATCTTTTTTATCACTCGAGTTAATAAGTAAAACTAGACATAGTTCCCGTATACTTTGCACGAAAAAAGTTACCATATAATCACAAATAAATAAAAAATTTAAAAAATAACAATCACAATTCACAGTACTTTCAGTAAAAAAAAAATCACAAAGAAAGGCATGAACTAAAGCACCCACACATACACCCGCATCGGGTTTGGCTAAGTGACTCGATGTCTCGATCAATTATGTGCTTTTTCAATAAAATTTTATCATATAGTAAGAATTTATGTAGACAATTTGACCATATAATTTATTAAAATTAAGTAAAAAGAACTTATGTTTAATAAGATTTATCAAATTGATTGAAATAAAATAAAAACACGTATAAGAGAGTTATAAATCATTTTTCACAAGTCTAAATAAACATTGTTTAAGCTCTTGCAAACACCTCTAAATAGAGTTTTAATACATTGATTCAATCTTTGCAAGTCAAAAGGCAAAAAGGAAAAGAACAACTTAAATAGTTTATTATGAGTTCCACATTGAGTATTGAGTATTGTTTTGGATCTTACTCGGAGGATATAAGTCATAAATAAACGAAGTCATTTATTAGTCCAATACTATTAGGCCTAATTGGATAATTGTAGACACAGATTCCTGTACGAGTTGAGAATCTTTCGACCCCACACCAATGTCCATGCAGTCGCATAGCATGTGATTCGATATGTAATTCATCGACAACTTACAACGCAAATCATAAGATTCATCCTAGCGATGCCTTTCACTCATCACTTAAGAATTACTATTGTAGCTTAGAGAATGGTATAAATTACAGAGGCCTTTGGTATATTTTCTAACTTTACACCCGCAAATACTGATTTGAGTATTAGAATCTTTACAATACATCATCAGAGTTCTAGTCTAGTCTTGTAGACTACAAGGAATTTTGCTTGAATATTCTGCCCCTTAGACTGGTGTTGAAGAAGTATAATACATTCTCAATGTGGTACTTAAATTTCAAGACTCTTTCATCAAATAAACAAGTCTTTTCAATTGGGTTCTTTCTATGTGCTTAAATCATAAATCATGCATATAGTCTTAAATCACAAATGATCATAAAGGGATGCTTGAAATAGAACTATTGCCATGTAATCATCATTACAAGAGCAATGAAAATGCCCTAATGTAAATTTGGAACCAAAAGACAATTCTATTTAACTTGAATAAAATTATTATACGTGATAAATTTTTTCCTCGCATCAAGCATTATATTGCAGGTCTTGACATCTATGTGGATGATTTGTCTCTCGCATTCTTCGTGAAGATACATACGTAAGAGCAAAAGCAACCCTCAGAATTCTATTAACTCTAACATTCCGATTATATACATTAATGTAAGACCTTCAACACATTTTTCTCATGTTAAGGATTAGACTTCTCAAACTTAAAATTTGCATGACTAAACATTTGTGGGTCCAATAACGGGTGACCAAACAAGCTCAATAACAAACTTTAGATTGTATTTTATTACTATCTTAAAATTTAAGTTTGAATTAACCAATGATATGGATAAAATAGTAACTCCATGTTGTCCAACCTGAATCCTAACGTGCATTGGTTCCTTTGAGACTTGTTACCATAATGAAGTTTGTCTAACAATAACTTCTATGTCATTTTCACACAGTAATGATTAATGACTATCTTGGATTTCCATTATTAACAATAAGAATTTCATTTAAGTTCACTAGCATTTCATTAGCTGTGTTCAAATTCAAATCGATCAAAAATAAAAATTAAAAACTGCTCAAAATATCAAAAATTAAATCAAACCAATTACTTTTTTATTTGTTTGAATGATTTTTTTCTCAAACTAAGTAGTTTGGGGTTTGGATTTTTGAAATCAAACCAAACTAAATCGTAATACTTATACTAACATCTCTATTACTTTATTATTATGCGTTTTATGTATATACCACTTAAGTTTCACAATTTTTATAGTATTATATGTATGCAATTTTATATAATGTATATCACTTTATTTTTCATATGTCTTTTTTAGCATATATTTGATTTGAAATTGATAAAAATTTGATAGATTTTTATTGTAAAAAATTTAGCATATTAATAAGTTTAGTAGATTGTTATTAGGAATTTTTTTAATGCGGTTTAATTTAAAAGTTGAAAGAAAGTACCTACATTTTAATGAAATAATATTTTAGTAAAAATTAAAAAAATAAATCGAAACAAATCATAAAATATTGATTTAGGTTAAATTTTATTTTAAATAAAAATGAACCAAACTGAATATAAAACATATGTTTTTTAAATTTAGTTCTCATGACTTTTTGATTAAAAAAAATCAAATCAAAACTGAATCATAAACACCCCTAAATCCAATCCAATTAGGAAAATTAATGCATCCATTCTTTTTCTTTTTACCTAGCTTCAACTAAATTACAACCTCTATACCTAACCGAGCTCTTGAACAACTTATATGATCCAAAGCAGTTAACCCTACATCACATTCTATCATCTAATAGACCCCATGCGACACATCATTTCAACGGATACACGGGCACCTAACTTGTAACCAAAAATAGTCTACTTCTTATGGTTATGGATGGCCTATTAGGCTACAGCCCCCAGCATCCAATTTTAATGCACATGGTAGGGTTGGGAACATGTTTGAATTTGTTGTACTTTGAACAACACAAAAGAAACTAACTTTTGAAAGACTCTACATATCTTCCACACATATGACCATTGCAGTTAACTACCAGTGGAAAGGGACACCATCAAATCCTTTGTTAATGGTTCATCTTCAGTCCATATTCTGGGTTTTGCATGTTGTCCAAGTGGAACTAGGAGACAGGCCTTGTGGATGGCAATTTCATATGGTCCCTAGACAAATTAACAATGTATGGATTTTTATCCATATGCCCTTCTGTGGATCTCATTTCTAGAGTCCTTCAGCCATTCACCTTAAGGAGATTCTTTTGAATTTTCTTTGTTCGATCTATCAAGCATTAACAAAAAAAAAATTCTCATCATTTTTAATTTCATTTTTGTTGTCATTATTATCATCCTTTTTTATTTATTTATAGATATACTCGATTTTAAGAAGTGGTGGAATGTTGCATGGTCATAAATGCACAAGCAAGGAACTTTATTGTTTTCCCTTTTGGTCTTTTTTCCAGTCCTCTATCAAAATCTGACACTAGTTTTGGCATGCCCCCTTCATGTTTCCTTCTACTTTTTTTGGTTTTGTGGTAAGGCCATTAAATCTTGATACATTAGCACCGAAAGAGACAGTGGCCAAAATGCCACACTTTTTTAAAAAAATTTCCAGAATGCCACGCATCCAAAAAAATTTGTCAAAATGCCACGCCACCTATTTCGTTGGCCACATCAGCGAAGTCCACGGGCTGACGTGGCGTCAGATGACATAATTCGCTACACAGTGTAGCTAATTAGGTACGACACGTGGCAACACGTGGCATGACGTGGTAGACATTCAAAATTGCGTATAAACTTTGAACGGTCATAACTTTTGACTGGAACATCCGATTGAGGCGTATAATATATCAAAATGATCGTAATTGAGAGAACTAATTGAAAAAATAAAAAATAATATTAAATTAACTAATTAAAAAATTGAAAAAATAGATAAAAATTAATTTTTTGGATAATTGAATCTTAAATCCTAATTTTGAAGTACTTAGAGGCTTTTTTTGGAAATTTTTTTGACCAAATTCCCTATAGGTAGGTATTCTTCTCTCAATTATGATCGTTTTGATATATTATACGCCTCAATCGGACGTTCCAGTCAAAAGTTATGACTATTCGAAGTTTATACGAAATTTTGAAAGTCTGCCACGTCATGCCACGTGTTGCCACGTGTCGTACGTAATTAGCTACACTGTGTAGCGAATTATGTCATCTGACGCCACGTCAGCCCGTAGACTTCGCTGATGTGACTAGCGAAATAGGTGGCGTGGCATTTTGACAAATTTTTTTGGATGCGTGGCATTCTGGGAATTTTTTTTTAAAAAGTGTGGCATTTTGGCCGCTGTCTCAGCACCGAAAATCGGTACACTCAAATGGCATTGGCTCTTTCATAAAAAAATGTTTTAATTTCTTTTTGGTTAATTGCTACTTTTATATATCTACGGAAACTAACCCTGATAGGACAATGATGAAAAAAACAAAAGGTAAAAACATCCTTCACGAGTATGGGCAGAAAATGCTGCTTCGATTTCAGTGCTTCATATATATCAGAATCAGATCACGGGAGTGATTAATTCATCAAACCATACACTGATATTATTATTTCAATCCCTAGCAAGACAAATTAGCTGGTTTCATGAAAAGATGTTCCTACAGTGATTTAAAAGGGACGTTTAATCGTGTCCTAATAAAAGATTGACACAACGTAACCAAATGATTTGATACCACCATACCGTTGCTGATCTACATTAGTCCTTTTGTTCTTACTATCTCTTAAAATTTAATTTTACTTTTTCAAGTAATACTCGGGAGGAGGTTTCCTCTTATTATATATTCTTACAAACACTTTCATGTTATTAAGATTCCATATGCAATGTCTACATAATATACATCAGAAATGTGTCGGCTAAAGTTTCAAACCAATTAATCTATAGTGAAGCAAATAACCAAAATACCATATCTCAGTCTGATTACACTGACCTTATTTAATATACCATTTTTAATTTCAATCAACATAAACATGTTCTAAGTGAGCATTTTTTTTCTTAAAAATTTTCTCCACCGTGTAACAAGCAAAGTAGCTTCCAGTTGTAAGCAAATTGTATAAATATTGATTAAAAGTAATCCACGTCTCGTATCATAATAATAATGCATATAAATTGATCACTACTGATATAACAAGCCACTAGATGATTAATTTATTTATGTATAAGTCATTATCCAAATTTGTTGTAATTGCTTTCCATTTTTCTTTCGTCAATATCCACATAAACAAAACAACACAATTTTTTTCTTCTGAAAATGACACTTGAATGAAATGGGCCGTAAAGAACGGGACGGGCATGTGCTCGTAACGTGGTAGGACCAATGTGAGATCTTAACACTACTTTTTCTACAACACCGTCAAAAAAGGAACGTACAGAAAAGTAGCACCTTAAAATGATGGTTGGAAGCATCGAAAGCTTAGTTTCATTAAACAAAAAATTAACCACTCTCATTCTCTTTGGTTAAACTTCAAGCCCGTTCATTAATCGCCATGTAATAATTTATATGCTTTTTATTAAGCCCCAAGTCCTTTGATTAAATGCAACCACATGTACTCGAAACATATAACTCAATTAAACGAGCAAGATATATAAGTTATTATAGTATTCTTAGTATTATTTTTTTTTATTTTTACGAATAAATAAAAAATACCACGGCGTGTCTATGTGGCACATTTCAAATAGTACAAGGCTAGTTGTTACGTTCAATAATTTGACTGTCACTGTAATGGTTAGATCAATTTAATTAACACAGTACACAAAGTTGTTACCTCCTGATTCTTTATGTAGGCTTCTAGTTATATGCTTAAAAGATTGAATCTCTTCTAACCAAACTTGCTTATATCAATACTTAAGTTAGCAAAAGAGATGTATAAGTGTGAGAAAAACATTAGAAAAAGTTATTATGGTACTTGGGAATTTGCCTCCTAATATGGAATGTGGCATTGTCATTCAAGGAAATTAGAATCTTCATAATAAGAAATATGTATACCCTTTTGATGAGGTAAGGAAAAAACGGATGAGTAAAATCTTGTAATCTTTTATATGGGTAAATTCGTTGGAAAAAAATGGTCCACAGGACCAGAACAAAAGTATACTGTTATACTTACTACTTGGACAAGTATTTCAAATTTTTTTAAATTGTTAAAAAACCTTAAAACTATATAGATATAACTCTACTAAAGTAAACTATACATGTTTCTTCATTGTAGAGAAGTTGAAACAATGAGTTAGTTTGATATGACTGTTTTAATTCAAATTTATCTGTGCACTGTGTTATGAAGAGTGGGTAACCAAACTTTGATTCACCATATAGGTGGACATATATAGGGTAATTTATTTTAGCAGCGGAGACATTCACATTGGTGCCTTGTCGTTAAATTATATTGTAATTTTGCTTAATTAGAGTATCATTTGTCATTGTAGCCGACAAATAAAATATAGGATTCTCTGCAAGTAATATAGTCATCTGAAGTGACTAATATATGCGAGGATTGTAATTAAAAAGTTAGGCAACCGAAAGAAAAAGACACAGAATTTGTAAGTTCTCTTCTTTTTAGTTTGTAAAATTTAAGCCGTATCGATTTTTCAAATCTTCTTAACTGGAGATGCCACACGTGTAATCAAAATACTTGAGCTCTTGGTTTTGATGGACTGCTACAGTTTCATGTCGGTTATTTGCTAAGATACTCTACAATATTAAATCCTTCGGCATACAAATTTCATTATAAAAATTTAACTTTGTCCTATTCATATGTAATAGGGTAGAACCAAGCAGAACCACCTTAGAAAGGGGAGAGAGGACAGGGGGGGAACGGGGGATTGTAGCATCATTCACAAAATATAGTATATTTTAATTTTTCTTTCTAAGGGCCGAGTTCACAAAATGGTTGGTTTTTTATTTATTTCTTACAAATATCTTATTTCTTTGAAAGATAAATTTATTTGAGACGCTGTGAGATATTAAATATAGATACTTCTTTTAAGGAATATTTGGATTACCATTCGATATGTTGTGAGAGACCAGTATCTTATGCTAAACCAACCCCTTTAGTACATGTGAGCTTCAACTCTCAAAGAAAATTTCAACCTTGGTTCAATACGATGGAAGATACTAACCTATTTAACAAAAACCAACCCTATTAGCAAATAAAGTTGCTAACTAGTAGAACTTAGAATGGTCCATTGCATGCAAATTGCGCATAAGATGAGAAGTGAAAACGGGTTATACTATAGTAATAATAATAACACTAGCAGTCTAGAATACCTTCACATAAAGAAAGTAATAATTCTACACAGTTTGGTGCGGCCCTCAACAGCAGCACACCATGTTGGACGTATCTCAAGGTCAGGGTCAGTGACCCAAAATTAGTGGCCCTTTTCCGCTATAGGCCGTGATTTAAGGGAAAGTTTTAAGAAGAGAATACATACCACACTTCCATAAGTAACGACCACATGAAAATTAACATATAAATGATAACGAATATCTTTAAGATATTGGTTAATAAATTTAAAATAAATAAAAAAATATTTAAATATGTAAAATTATACTGTTTATTATCTTATCCTTTTACATTATCCTATAATTTTTTATAAATAAATATTTTTTAACTCTTTAATCAATGTCATAAGGATAAAGCTGTTGATACAATATCCATCTCCATTACATTCATACAATAAGAGTCTCTATACAAAGAAATACTTAATTTTTAATCAATATGATAAGAATCTATTTTAAGACACTTATTCAAAACACCTATATAAAATTAGAAGAGAAACAGTTGAGAAAAATACATGTGACAAGTGGGTCCGTAGATTAAGTAGTTGGTAGTGTAACCGAAACACATGCATGTGCGCCTTGATTCTTGCTCGACGTTCCAAAAAATGTGAATCCGTTTTTGTGGCTTTGGCTTATCTATTTAGACCTGAGAAACGCTATGCTGTCTCATTCGGGCATGGTACCCCACATCTCTCACTCTTTACTGCCTCCAACCTATGCTTAACTTTTCCTATATAAAGCAAACCAAACCTTAGCTAAGCATTAAGCACCAACGAGTAAGCCTCTCCTACTATCTTTAAATCCTTTTGTACCCTCAACTTCCCTAAGCACTAGTACCGCACAATGCCCATTGTAGCAACCTCTCTTCTCTTCTTTCTTAATTTATGCCTAAGAGGCACTTATGCTGATTATGGAGGTGGATGGCAAGGTGGTCATGCTACATTTTATGGTGGGGGTGATGCATCTGGCACAATGGGTAAGTCCATTCAAAGTGTTACATTTTTAGAGTATTTCAAAAGGTTTTAGTCTCATGTTACCTAATTTTGCTAAGTTTATATTTCAACATGATAATTACACAAAGTTCAAACAAATGCCTTGTTTTTTCATTTGGGCACATTTGGAGGGTTAAAAAGGAAAAAAAATACATAACTTTATGTCACGGGCACCTTAATGTTGTGCATTACTTTCACTCTCTCTCCTATTATTATGAGTCAGATATTTTTCACTTAGGATGTGTGGTTACTCATGAAAATATTGTTGCTTTTTTTACAGGAGGGGCTTGTGGTTATGGAAATTTGTACAGCCAAGGCTATGGAACCAACACTGCAGCACTCAGCACTGCTCTATTCAACAATGGCATGAGCTGCGGGTCTTGCTATGAGATGAAATGTGACACTGACCCCAAATGGTGCCTCCCCGGTAGCATAATCGTCACTGCCACAAACTTCTGCCCCCCCTAATTTTGCATTGGCTAATAACAATGGTGGCTGGTGCAACCCTCCTTTGCAACACTTTGATCTTGCAGAGCCTGCTTTCTTGCAAATTGCTCAGTACAAAGCTGGAATTGTTCCTGTTTCCTTCAGAAGGTAATAATAAATGAAACATTACAAACACCTAAAGTATTTTTATTTTACTTCTTTTCCTCCATTTTTAGCTTTAAGCTCATTGTGATCATCTAGAAGATTCCAACCAATAAGAATTAACCTTTTATACTTACATATACTAAAACTTGTCTACTAAGTGAGTCTAGCTCAATTGGTTGAACAGGTGTGTGAGTTGTTTCGAGTTGTGATAAACTTTTTAGTATTTGTCTTCAATTCCTTCATACGAAAAAAATACTAAATCTTGTCTTTATTTAATCAATGTGAGACTTTAATTCTCCCACATAGCTTAACATGCTTTTGTTTTTGGCCTAAAACAGAGTCCCCTGTGTGAAGAAAGGAGGGATCAGGTTCACCATCAATGGTCACTCTTACTTCAACTTGGTTCTCATCACAAATGTTGGTGGAGCTGGAGATGTTCATTCTGTGTCCATCAAAGGCTCAAGGACTGGGTGGCAAACCATGTCTAGAAACTGGGGGCAGAATTGGCAAAGCAATTCTTACCTCAATGGCCAAAGCCTCTCTTTTCAGGTCACTACAAGTGATGGCAGGACTCTCACTAGCAACAACATTGTGCCTGCTAACTGGCAATTTGGGCAAACATTTGAAGGGGCACAGTTCTAAGAACCTTAATAATTTTAAGTTCACATTTTGTGTGTAAAATATGATGGCATTGTTCACTTGTTTTTGTTATAGTTGGAAAGGGTGGGGAAAGAGAAGAAAAGGTAGAATAGGAGGAGTTTCTGGCCAACATGGCCCCTAATGCTGTGGTGGCTATATGGCACCCGCTAGGACTAATATAATATAAAGTCTTTTATCTTATATCTATCACATTGATCAATGCCTTTTGATGAAGTAAAAGGTGTTGATGATCTCAATTGCCTTGTATATTTGATCCCCCACAATGGTACAAAAACCAATTTGGGGGCCATTTAATATCAAGTTGAATATGCTTTCTGACTACAGGTCTTTTTCCAACTCTTGCATCTTCAGTGACTACATTAAATTTGATTAATGAGTAATAATAAACCCTCAAGGGAACACAGAAAGAAAGATAATTGCACCGACTTCATTTTACTAGTATTTTCACTTCAGTACTCCTTGTCCTGCGCTTGTTACGCATGTGAAAAAATAAACCAGTTTCTTGTTCCATGTTTTAATATTGAATAGGGTTGTTGCCTCTATATACAAAGGCTAGATTACCAAGTAATATATAATTCTTAAAGTCAATAATTTTTTTATCCATTTTCCTTTTTTTCTACTTTTCCAATTTCTGATTGCACTGGGACGAGGGCTTTGGGTTGACTTGGACCATCAATAGCGATAGCAACTATAAAGAATAAAAATGCAACGTTTTTCCCATCCCAAAAGGTGAGTCACTGACTAGCTAACTTCTTCGGGTATCACAATTGTGTCCCAAAAAGCTTCTCAAATTTAAGAGTTAAGCTGTTATAAAAAAATATGAAATTTAAATTGTTATAGTTGGTCATCCTAGTGGCGGTGCTGTTCGTCCTGTCTAGATGGTTGTGATTTTTAATAACAACGAAAATGAATTGAGAACATGCCATATGTATATAGACACATTTCAAGGTCAAAATTTGATACCATTTCGAAGTTTAGTAATGCTTTGTAAATTGTAATGAAGCCCTATTTTAAATCATTTTTTGATATATAGATTAGAGCTATTTTAGATCAATTTTAAGCAAAAGAAAAGGGTACTTAATCATTTATAACTGGAACCATTGATTGAATTCGATTATAAGATCTTGGCTTGTAAGATAAAGCTTAAAATTGCTTTCTCAGCACTGATTTTGACTCCTCCAGAAGTTCTTCTCGGTTTGCTAGCTGGTCAGCTACTAACATGGTTTTTTTTAAGACCACGATATTTATACATTATTATTGCCATGTGTTAATTCATCTATCTATAAACTTTAGAAACTTGCACTTCTAGCAAACTTTAACGGCTACTATGTATTACTTTTTATCAATCTCTTTTAGTATTAGTTCTTATTTAATCTTTTTTTTTTCGTTCAACTACAAAAATAAGAAATAGAACAAATTTTATAAAGAATTTAATATTTTGTATTATAAACATTAAGATTTTGTATTCCAACATTATAAAAAAAACAATATTTTTGAAGGAATAAGTCATTATCGTTTATTTATTAAATAAACCATAACAACCTATTCTTCCAATCACTTGAAACTTTTTAAATAAGTTCTAGTGATTTAAGAGTATTTCATCTACTTATAAAAATAGTGACGAAACCCTAACTTTGACACCCAATTAGAAATGATGTTTAGTTAAAGACATCAACACCAAATAAAGTACTATAATTCAGAAACAATTTTAAATTATAATTAGTCCAGAAGGAAAAAGTTAAGGCGCAGTTCCCCACCCCACCTCCCCCGGCTGCGCAGCCCTAAAGGCCTATGGCGTTATGCCATCATCAATCATAAATGACATCTTGTACGGATCTTTACTTCAATCCAAGCTAACCTTTCTATGTTCACAGCCATTTCACAATTTATGGCTGAAAAAACGCTTGGTGCACTCGCTTCTATGCACATATTACATTTAGAACTTGTGCATATGAAAACAGGATATCTACCTGAATACTAACAAAGAACAAGGCAAGAAATCCGTGCAAGGATTAGTAAAACGGCCTTATATTGCATTTTACTGAATTCACAACTTACGGAACCGGCACTCTGTTTTTTAAGTATGCTGGCCACATAAGCAACCATAAAGACAATTCTGGTAATCAGAACTAACAGCCAGACCCTTTGAACTGCACTCATTTAAAACCTTGTACAAATTGGAACCACTTGTGCTTCCATATTTTGTCTCATTGTAGCCTCTCTCTTCGCAGCCTCTCTAGTTCCTTAACCGTTTGCCAATGTTCTAGTGACAAGCTGGTCTCACCATAGCTCAATGACATGAGATGGCCCATTGTTACCAATCTGTCGGAGAAGGGAAACAAGTGTAAGAGGTAGGGGAAAAATGATTCAATAAAGTTGTGCTATGGAAAAAGAAAAATGCTACCAATACATGTAGAATAGTCACGTACTAACCTGCTTAAGTCTTGGGAGCTCAAGCTCCTGTCTGCTTGTCTTGCTGCAACTAGATCAGTTTCTACCACCTGAAAACACAAATGCGCAAAGGCTGTTATGCATTCTTCATCATAATATTTAATTATGCACTAGAAGTTATGGTTAAGCTAATAGGTGGTTTCAACTAAACCATGAAGGAACTAGAGAAATCAGCAAAGAGGAACTCTTAATAATAATGCCAACATTATGTTCCCCCCCTGGAATGTATTCTTGTAAATATAAATAGTGAATTATATGTGTATCTTCAGCTGAAATATTTATGAATTGGAGTGGAAATGGAAGAATAAACCTAAAATGTCACTTCTGGTGAGCTTAGAAATTTGTTAGTTGCTGAGTATGTGTAGGCTAACGGCTAAATAAATTATTCACAACTAGTTTGACCCAGAAGAACACTTGTTCGTGAATACTAGTGCCAAGGACACTCATACCTTCTGCATTTCTGGTTCAATAGTGTGTGATAGCTGTCTAACAGTGGCCAAATACCACCTCCAAGCCTCCAAAGCTTCTGCAGTCACAGCTTCAGAGCAACTGGTTGCAGAAGGCCGGAACGGTACAATTACATCAGCTGGCAAGATATTTGATTTCCCCTCCGACAAAACTAGCAGTTGGAAATCAGTTGCCATATCCACTTTATAGTACTTGAAATCATATTCAACCTGAAACACATAACAAGTGCATGTCATCTTTAATTGTAACTCCAAAAAAATAATTGCAAACAATCAAACTGTAAATAGAGATTGTTTTCACATATTAGCAAGTTCACAGCATATAATGGTTGATAGAGGTTCCCAACAGTTGCACAAGGCACGGACAAATTATCCCTCAAATCACGAGATTTCAAGAAGATAAAAAGGCTAGAAAGGCAAACAATTACCTTTTGCAATTCCATTAAATTTTTCAGCAGCCTTGTATTCTCTACCCCTACAGAGTTGAGCGTTCCAGCTTCTAGTTCGGTCTCATCAACAATCAAGTGTGAACCTTCAGCTAGTTGAAAGACTCCAGTTTCCAGTCTGGAGTATTAACACTAAAAGATGTGAATATATTTGTATACTGGGAAGAAGTCCATGTTCAGAAGGACTAATAAAATGTAAGTACCTGTTAGTATCATAATTTTTTTTTTGGCACAAGTGAGACAGTATTCAAATATTCAACTGTAAGGGGTATGTAAAATGTGAATGGCAGGAGGTTCTTCAGAGCAGCGCTTAGTGGTTTTCCAAATACAGACACAATTTCTTTGCTAAAACAAGTAAGATTTAATGAAAGCTTTCCCACAGCAAGATCATCTGCTCTAGCATGCACCTGTACAATAACGATCCATCAAACAAATACTCTCAAAATGGAGGGTGGAGGAATCAGAAGCATACAAAGAAAAAGTACGAGTAGAAATGGGAAATAAGCAATATAAAGAACAATAAATAGAACATTTATGGTGCATAAAATGACTAAAGAAAATGATCTATTAAGAACCGCATACCTTGGATAGAAGATGCAGCACCATGAAATGAGTAGCCAAATCATCATTGCCAAGAACAGCCGTGAGATGCCTTAGCAAAGCTTCCCTGATTTCTCTGACCAAGTTAGGTCTTGGCTGTGAGATCAAACAAATAATTTTTTCAGCGAGGTGTTTTTAAGTTGAGAGAATGATCCAACTCGGGAGCTAAACAGTAACACAACAAATACTTTGGTCAGATGAATAAAAAACATTTAGGTACATAAGAAAGTTACCTCTACAATAAGGTTATGCTGAAGGAAGTCGTGAACCGCTAATTTCCTGTGAATAAAACAATGAAGGTGTGGCACCTGCAGAAGAGGGGGAAAATGCAAATTTAAAAACCAGATGTTGGGCGGACATAGACATGATACACTAATGCATATGCCTCTTGGTGGTTGTTCCTAAAAGAACAATATAGCCTCTTATTATTTGCCATAGATCAAGTGGCCCTGCTCAAATGCACATCAAAGTGCATACCTTGCTAGGTGGGAGATGGCACAAAGGATCTTGAGAAAACCCATCTGATAAATCACTATCTTCGTTGTCCTCTTCAAGCTCTTGATCAGATGTAAGGATACCCACAAACTCAAAAATGTCATTCAGTTTCAATTCAGAATCTGGAGAATCATATATCTGGCATAATACAGAGGAAAATGAGGAAAGAAAATTGCAATAATTCCATGAAATTAGAATAATAATAAATTATCTTAAAATATCAATAAAATATATCCCCTAAGAACTTAGAAGTAAAAGAGACTAATTCTTACCTTCACAAGACAAGGAGGTGAATTGCTATCAAGACCAGACACCAAACTGGTACCAGAGCTGGCAATCTCAGTTGCAGCTCCTCGAGAATTAGAAGCAAGGGAAGAGTGTTCACCTTCTCTCTGTAAAACAACCATGAAGATCAATTCTCACAAACCATAATAGAAGTATGCAAGGAGCAATAAAATTAGACCATCTGGTAAACACATTCATATCATAAATTGAAAAAATACAACCGGACCTAACTGTCTCTATGACTTATAAACTTCTCAAGACCTCATAATTTGTCATCTAAATATGATACTGACGACTTGGATGAAGCTTGGTATGGCTTTACCCAAATTAGGATCACAGATATCTTAGTTTGAATAAATGGAAACTGAGAAATAAAATTAAAAGTAAACCACCATGGAACAACAGAAATTAGCACAGTTTTCAGCGAACCACTTTAAACAAAATATTAATTAAGCTAATCTTTGGATGATTATTTTCTGCAAGTGAAATCCATTAACACAAGGTCAGATGAAAGCTTAGTATACCATTCTTTTAGTATTTGGAGAATTCTGAACCTCATCACCAGAGACCTGTGAATAAGCATAGACCAGTTAGAAAAATGAAAAGAAAAAAACTAATCGTCCTGTATCAGGGGTTCATACACCCATCACATGATTTAGTGGAAGCAATAAATCAATAGAAGCAGTAACACAAGGCCAGAAATTACAGGCATATCAGAAGACTCGTCATCTTCTCTCCTCCGCTTTTCTCTATTCTCCGATGTCCAATCCATAGATAGATTGCCAAATTCTTCAGTTGAAACTTGAGTCCATGGACTCAATCCCGGAACCTACATACAAATTAACAACGCTAATCCTTCAAAATTCTACTATTTAACCAAAATCATCAACCATTTATACAACAAAAAACTGAACATGGGTGAGAAAACAAACAGGGAAAACAGCAACCCCAAATGCCTCACCGGAACACAATAAAGCAGTCGACGTTCCCAGATTCGCATATCCGCCGAAGAAGCCATAGGAGATTGAGAAACATCCATAAACTTGTTGGTCCTCCACATCGAACCATCCTTCAATAAGCATACACCCAAAACAAAATTTTACATTTTCCCTTAAATTAAACCTAATGCTCGAGGTAACTAATCTTTAATTAACAACACGATAGAAAATAAAACCTTATAAGCGCCAACGTAAAATTCATTCCCGAGCATGTCTTGTATCATCCCGCGAAACCGAACGAGAGTATTGGGCTTCACCCATCGGATGGTGGCAGGGGTCAGAAGAGGAACCTGTTCCATTAATTAATAAAAAAATTTGGAAATATTAGTATTATAATTAAAGATCAGGGTTTTGTTTTTTCTCTTGGAATTTTGAGATTGAACCTGAGAGAGCCTGGACTGGTCGGAGAGGAAGTGCTGGAAGAGGGGTAATACGCCCCAGTCGCGGCCGCCGAAGGCGGAGGGATCGGGAACGGAGGCTACGGCGGTGTCGAAGGTGGATCTGACGGCGCCCAAAGGGTTTGCCAGAAAATCGTACTGTGGGCCCACCATTGCTCGCTGAGTCGTGACTCACTCGCTCGCTCGCCTCACTCTGTAGAAAATAGAAATCCGAACGAGGAACGGTTTTTAGCCGAAGCACCCTTTTTATGTCATCGTTTCCCGCCAAATCTTCTTAGCCGGTTCCTTCCCGCCATTTTGCTCTAGCATATATTTTAATTTATTATTTCATTTCATTCACTACACATATTAATTCTAATTTTGTTAAATATTTCTGAACTGTAGCTATCAATAAGCTGTTATAAGTGAAGTTTTTATGTATAAAATCAATTAAAAATCTTTAAATAATTGCTATAAAAATAATAACAGATTTATCTTATATAATAATTTATAATTAATTAAGAGTATAAAATATTTGATATTATTAGTATAATTTATATAAATTTTTTTTATTATAATGTGTGATTACTTTACTATAAGAAAAAATTGTTATAAAAATATTAAATTAATAAAATTTAATATATTTATCTTTTTAATTTTATTTTGATATGAATCAAAATACCATATTGCAAGACTAAGTTCAAGTAAAAATTATCTAACTCTAAGTGACGACACATTAAGAAGAGAAAAACTCTAAAAGATACCAGAGGAAGTAATTGGAGTCCATGTGAGTACAAGTCAAACCCAAGAAAATAAATGAAAGAGGATTTAAGGTGTGATGGTACTTGTTCAGGCTTAAGGAATTTGAGATCCAAAATAATGAAGCACTTAATAAAGTGTGAAAAACAAATTTAAATATATTTGGAGATATTTCACATTTATTATTTATTTTATTAACGACACATGTGGTTTAGATCATAATCTTTTTTTCTGAAATAAGGAGCAAATTCCAAGGAACAAACAAACTAGAAAGTAAGCATAGAACTTACAATACCATAATGTAAAAACGCAAAAATAAAAGGGGAAGGGTCCTCCAAAATCACTAAGGAAGGGGAAGCTTGACTGCCTTCTTAGCTAATGCATCTGCAATATTATTATGTTCTTTAATGATATGCTAATAGAGAACCCAACCCCCACTAGAAGATATGAAAGCTTTATAATGGCTTGCACAAGCCAAACATGTGAGTAATTTATGATACCAAAATTGACAATCAGTTCCACAACTTTAGCTGAGTTGGACTCAACCAAACTGCGAGTCTTTGTTTAGGGCTAGCCTAATGCCATTATAATGTTGCACCAATTGCAGAAGCTCCACCAATACTGGTTTGGAAACCCAGAAGGAACAAACCATTATGGTCATGGACTACACCACAAGTTGCCTCGAACTCATAATCCCTTACAACACCATTGACATTTATTTTCACCCAACCCAAAGGTGGTCTCAGCCAACCCAAAGAAGGATTAGCCAATTTAACACTCAGGGGAGGAAAATCCTCCATGAAGCTCGAGGTTGCCTCCCAGTTAGACAACACATTCCCTACGTGGTATTGCAGTCAAATCTCTTAACCAAACCTCCTGGAATATGAAGTTATTTTTGCTCCTCCATATTTGGTCCAGGATGGAGCCGAATTGAGTATTCCAAAGAGATGATATAAGGTGTCCTCCATTGAGATTCTGTATCATCCAAGCACTCATGTCACCTGTAAAAAATAAATTTAAATGAGTTGGAGCTACATAAATGTGCTAAATACGAGCCACCGTCGGGAAATCAATCATCGAATGGATTGAGGATTCTTCCTGCACTTGGCATATATGACACATCATATCTTGGGTCGGTCCCATATAAGTCTGCCTCTAATTTGTCATCAAACACGATCTCCACATCTTCCATAACAACCCTTTGATTCTTTCTGGCGCTTTCCATCACCATATTAGTTGGAACAAAGGTAACCTTTGTGGTGGAAAACTAAAAGCAGAGGCACCGTATACTGTTCTGGTTGTGAAACTCCCATCCCTTGAAACCTTCCAAACCAGTGAATCATTACCACGTTCAATAGTTGTGATAGGTATAAAAGTAATAATATGATTATACACTTTGACAAGCAACATACTGACAAGATAACCCATATCACAGTTCTCATCATTCTTAATTAGACCCATAGATTAAATATTTATAATTTTGTTATTATTCACGGCTTATATTTGAAATAAAATGATTTTAGTATTAATGACTTTTTTGTTAAAAATTAACAACAAAAGTTTAAAATGAGGTTAAATATTACATTTATTAAATATTTAAATATATGTTTGATCTTTAAAAAAATGTCAACTTTTTCATTGGATCAAAATATACTTTTTTTTATTCTTTATTTGATGTTTGAAAAAAGAAATATTTTACATTTATTTATTATTATTACATTGACTTTATTAGCTTGACACATCTAGTCATACAATGAAGAACACATAGACGGTCATGATATAAAAAAAGTGACCAAAAGAAAAGTTATGAAATATTTCCGGGACCAAAAGGATAATTCCAAAATATTTAAAAATCTAGTTAACAAAGTCAACCTAATTGTAGAGATGAAATATAAAATAAAATATTAGGGACCAGGCACAAGAGTTTTTTTTATTAAAGACTAAATGCAAAACCAAAAAATCTAAGTGATAAATTCATATTTAAATCTTTATAAAATATCATATATTTATTACAAAATAAAAATCAGGATGATAATGATTATACATGTTTATATATTATATTAATATATTTTAAAAAAAAAATATGTTTTATCAACTAGTTCTTTTAAACAATAAAAATAACAATTTTTTAATGTATTAAATCATGTGTTTTAGTTATTAATTTTAATAAATAAAGAACATGATAGAAATGTGTTGTCACTATAAAATAAGTAACAAATGAGTATTCTTTTGTTATAATTATGAAAAACATATACCTATTTTAAGAATAAAAGGCTTTGATTAAATGATTATGTAAATAGTCTTCATATTTTCGGTGCATGCATTATCTTTTCAGG
This sequence comes from Glycine latifolia, assembly GCA_013407115.1. Taxonomy (NCBI): domain Eukaryota; kingdom Viridiplantae; phylum Streptophyta; class Magnoliopsida; order Fabales; family Fabaceae; genus Glycine; species Glycine latifolia. The sequence goes on along the minus strand of CM023944.1, from coordinate 34,694,561 downwards.
AATATACTAAATTTCAAAATAATCATAACTAATATATTATTAGTAAAATTGTTTATCCAGGGACATTAAATTCTATATTTATAAAATAAATACATAGTCAAATCATTAAATACACGCCTGCACCGGCGTCCTGCTCCGACACCCCGGCGATTGTGATCACCGCCGGAAAACACCGCTGTCCCACTCCCAACACCGGTTCCTTTCTTAGGCGCTAAGGTGAAAAAAAATAATTCGGAAGAATCAACTTTTTGCTATTCCATTATGTTGTGGTGTATGGGGACTGGGGAAAGTAGATTAATGCTAGATACCTTTTTGCTGATCTGAGAGTTGAGAAGTCAGAAGAAAAAAATTCATTGACATTGTCACTTCTAAGAATTTTAATTCCTTTTCCAAATTGAGTTTTGGTTTTGATTAAACAAGGAAATAAATATCAATAATTTTGATCATTCTTTCGTAAAATGCAGCCAAGTGCATGGAAAAAATTCATCTATAAAATAATATTTGAAGCCAAAGGAAGATATAGGACTTGGACCATATATATCTGAATGAGAATCGTGGGGAAAAGTAGAATTACGTCTACTTTCAATTGGTTTTGGAAAAGAAGAGCGGACATGTTGGTCTAATTGACGATACTCACAATATAACATTTGCATATTTCAAGATTTGAGACCATATGCTTTGATTTTGACAAATTTGGATGACTGAGATCATCATGGAGAATCTTTGGGAATGTAGTGGTAGCAACACAAGCCATAGAAGGAGTTGATCCTATATAGTAGAGACCTTAAGATTTACAATCATTTGAGCCATACTATGTTCAACATTATGTTACTGGACAATTTAGAGACTGAGTTAGTTGACTTAAAGAGATTAAATTGAAAGGACAATTAGGGATGAAAAGGACATATTTCAAGTTTAATGAAGGAGAGGGGTAAACTTGACCAATTCCTTTGGAAGTAACCTTAGACCCATTTGCTAATGAGATGAGGATATTTAGAAGGAGAATGAAGATAGGTTACTAGAAATGTTATTGAGGCACTCTAATTGATTATCCATGGATAATTAGCAGATAGTGAGACACAAGCTGTTGAAGCTATAGTGGCAGAAGATAATTGAGCTTGGTTTGTGGCTTTCAATTGAAGATATTCTTCTTCAGAGAATTTTTGTTCAAATTTCTCAGACTTGTAAGACATTTGCCATCTTTTCTAAAAAGCCATGAAGAAAGTAACACATTTCTTGAGTATGGTCTATTCTTTAACCGTGTGAACTTGGTGTTCGGTGGACATGGCGAGGAACCAGTTCAGCAACAAAGATCTGGTTCAGATCTAGATGTCATATGGTGGAGTGTTGTGGTGGAGATTGATGGTGATGGCATACGCAGTGGCGGTGGAGTACATGCATGCACTTCGATGTCCAAGTTAGTGTATGTTGAAGATAGGGAGTAGATTATGAGAGTTAGATTATGGAGTACTTGCATGCACTTGGGTTTCCTTTTATACATGCAAGTTTGGGTTGGAAAGTTAGTTAGTGGTTATGGTCACATGGTCAGTATGACCTGTACTGGGGTCACACGTTCTACGCTTGCCCCCTTATTGGTGTTATGTGCTTCTCAAGTTTTCGGTCCAGGTGAACTGGATTTGTCTAGGAGATCTCGGTTCGGACTGATCCCGAGATACTATTCGAGAGCACTTGGTATTGTTAATTGTTCTCTGGTAAATAGTTTTGGCATTAATTATCTTTGTAATGCTCTTGAATATAAACAAGTCCATTATGCTGGCGGAAAAAACACTTGAGCACAATCAGAAAAATTTCCTTTCTCATTTTCTCTCAGGAGTAGAGTGTTGAACTTTTTTGTCTATCTCCATATAAAAAGAACTTCCATCATAAATCCGTTGCCTCTGCCCCTTTTCTATTCTTTCCATGCGAACTCCTGTTTTCTGGTCACTTTTGGTCTGCTAGTCCACTTTGCATGTAAGAAACCCTACTGATAGTGTTCTCATTATTTTGCCCTTTCGACTATATGTCATGAATTTCAATTTATTTTGAAATATATGTTTCAATTAGTCAACTAAATAATGAGTTATTTGGATTTAAAATGCTAATATATGGATGTTTGTAATGTTTTATTTTGATAAAATATATTTTATGCTATTTCTAGTCATTTATCATAAATCCTACAATTTATTATGCATTTCAATTCACAAATAAGCCTTCCCATTCATTTTGTGTTAGGATCCAATTGCAAGTTATGGGACTTGTGTCCCTAATTGGAAGTATGGGATTCTAATATGGGGTTTATAAGGCCTTGGGCTCTCTAGTTAGAATAGCTAGTTTTTGTGTGTGGTTCTCCCAAGGTTATTATCATTTGGTTCATGATTTTTGACTAAGTCAGACAGTAATGTTGTTTGTGTACTTATATTATTTTTATTATTTTGGACGGAAAAGAAACTTTATTATAGGAGAGAAGAAATACAAGGGAAAGAGGGGATGAGATGCCTTAGGAATGAAAGTACAACTACATTAATTCAAAGAGCTCTTCATTAGTGCTGCATGGTCAGATATTTAAGTTATTGAGAGATTAATATTAAAGTTGCCCTAATATGAGCCGGATAAGTGTGAAAACATGCTGCTTTGTTTTCTTCTCTTCCATACTGTATTTGACCAGTGCATGCTACTTCTTGAGGCTGAAATAGCTTTGGTCTTTGTGTATGCACACGCCTGTGAACTTGTTTTTCTATTTGAATTCTCCTTCAAGTAATATTATTTGCTTGCAGAAGACGAGGATGAAGATGTTCATCTAGCTCCAAATAGTGCTGATGATGCACCTAGAACTATTCCTCAGCAGGGTTCTTCTGAACAATTAAATGCTGTGCCCAGTCGTCCTTCTGGTCGTATTGTTGGCATTATAAAGAGAAACTGGCATTCGTAAGTATATTTTTAATTACGTGGAGCATGTTGGAAATATGTAAATAGTGTTTAAGTTCATTGTATAGGCTAACAAAATCATGCATTTATGTTAATTAGGTTAACAACGATTTGTGTGTTTACGATCTTTGTCATATAATTGAGCCCTGCTGTACAGTTTAGACTTTAGATGCATGAGATTCATCTGACGTCTCTTGTTTTCCTTTTCCCTTAACAAAGCATTTCTGTTTTACTTACAAACTGGTATTCATTTGATTGGAATCTGAATTTACGTTTTTTTCATTAGAGGAAACTAATATCTCTTTATCTCCATTAATTAAGGGATGTTCTGCTATTGTCATTGTTTTATATCAGTTTTGGTGTGAATTAGTAAGAACTGGTAGAGAAATGTAGAGATAGATCTGAACTTAATTACAAAAATATAAAAGATGAAGTGTACCGAAGCGGCAATGTAATTTTGAATTTTTGGCTGTAGCTGTTGACCACATTTCTTCTAATGCTAATTGGCACCATATGTGAATGAGGCGCATTCATTTTACTAGCATATGAGCCTATATTGCTTTCTACATCATTTTAGCACCAATCTATTTTGGCTTAAAAATGTTAAAAAGCACACAAAGGCAAACATTTTGCAGCAATGTTTTTGTGAACATTCTGTAGTTATTTTTTCTTATATTAATAAACAATTTCTCAATGAGGAATTGCGGATGCATGTGGAAGGACTGGTGTAAGAAAGAATTCCACAAATATAAAAACAGAAATAGGATAAAAGGAAAGTGTTCTCTCATTCTTTTGAGGGATTTTGGCATTTAAATTATTAAATACTTTAATTGGATGATGAGATCTATTTTTATCCCTTTTGAACTGCCAAAACTTTGTATTGGCTCAATCTTGAACTAATAATTCCTTTAAAGATAGAAATGATAACCTCAATCTCAACTTCGGTAAGTACCGGTGATAAATTATTCATTTTTGGCATTTCTTTTTGAGGTTGTAGAAGGTGGGCAATTGTGTATTCTGATTATGAAGTTCTGCTGGTGTCATTAAATTATGCATTATAGGAGCAATGAGTGTCATCTATTGGTTCATGTCACACATTCCTGATGGGAGATCAAATATGTCCTTTGTGATTCAAAGTCTCATTTCATTCTTGAAATATATTTCTCTTATTTTATCTAATCTGTAAAATTTCAACAGTAATTTATTTGCTTTCTCTTTAGTATGTATAGTTATACCTATAGTTAAATTGGATATTTTGTAGGAGAGTGACTAAGTTTGATGGTTTTGTTTTCAACTTTGCTTTTTAGCTATTCCTTCGGGGAGGGAGAGGGAGAAAAAACAGTTTTCCCCCCCTCCTTTCTGATTTTTAAATTATTTATACTGTTTGATGTTATTTGCAGGAATGTACCAGATCCGGGAGGCCAACCAAATGGTGGAGGAGTTTATGCTTGCAGCTAATGTTTCCGTTGCACAACAAATTCTTAAAAGTTTTCCATTGTGCTCATTATTAAGGTTTTTTTTAATCTGACTTTTAACTTTAGTTTTGTTATGGTGTTTTTCCATTGTGCTCAACAATTAAACTGCACTCTTGCCTCTATCCTGTGTTTTTGCATGCCTTTTTTTTTCTCTTTCCCTTTTTTGTTTGCTTGTTTTTCCTTGTTAGCTACTAGAATTTAATTGTTGAATTGAGGATTACAAATGAAATTGTATATGCATTTAGTACGTCAATAGTTTTTATTGCATGGGCTAGTGCGGTAGTGCCTAGTACAAAAAATTTATTTTAAAAGAGTTTTGGTGGATATAGTTGGGGAAAGCAGAATGAATCTTATAAAGCATAACTGGCGTAGCACACTTGCACCCAAGAGAGCCAAGAATACGCTAGAAATGACCTATATTGGCTAGATGTTTAGTCTCGGGTGTGTGTTAAGATGTCCTATATTGATTAGAGATATGACCAAAATACTCCTCCTAAGGCGTAGGTAATTCTCACCTCTTGAGTTAGCTTGAGGTAGAGTTAGGCTTGATGCATTTCTAATGTTGTATCAAAGCGTTTTCAGTCTTGATATTTAGACACTTACAAATGTCTGGTCTTGCAAGCTCCATGCTCAGGTTATTCAGTCTTGGGAGCGAGGGCTGTGTTAAAATGCCCTGCATTGGCTAGATATATGGGCAAAATACTCCTGCTAAGACTTAGGCAATTCTCCCTCTTTGAGCTAGCATTTGGGAGTTTGAGTTAGGCTCATACATTTCTAATACCAAGCATGCAAGATCATTTATTAGAAGTGTTGAATGTTCCTACATGATTGAAACTGTTCAAAGCATCTACACGTGGCAAGACTGTAATTGCTATTCTGGTATTTGTTGGTTGGTTCCTGTGTAGGCGTCATCCAACACCAACTAGAGAGATGCTTGAACCCTTGCTACGGACTGCTGCTGCAGTTGGCTTGCACTTGGATGTCTCGTCATCAAAAGTGTTGGCTGATTCTCTTGACCATGCTGTGGTAAATATTTTATCTTGCATATATTATTATTTTTTTCATCATTATTGTTTTTTAGTTGTTTTCCATCAACCATAATTATAAATATGCTTTATGGATGATTATTAGCTGTAATGATGCAATGATTTTGGCTGCAGCATCTTTAATAGTTTACTTTTTATAGCTCACATAGCTAGCGTAAGCACTTATTTTTTTAGGGTCTTATTTGGTCTCATGCTTCTCTCTCTTATATGAAATACTTTTTTTCAGGGTGATGATCCATACTTCAATAAGTTAATCCGTATACTGGCAACTAGGTGCATGACTCAGGTAAATTGAATTTGAATGAGAACCTAGATATAGAATTTACAAGAAAAAATAAATTGAGTTTTTGTTTTGTTTTGTTTTTAGGCAGTTTATTTCTGCAGTGGGGATCTTAGCCCTCCAGAATATCATCATTATGGGCTTGCAGCTCCTTTGTATACCTATTTCACATCACCTATAAGAAGATATGCAGGTAGGTATGCCATATTATATTAATATGTTTACTTGGTCAATTGTGCAAAATATTGTGAGGTGAAACTTTTTTTCCCTGCAGATGTCATTGTGCACAGGCTACTTGCTGCTTCTTTAGGGATATCCAAGTTACCGCCTGTATTTCAAGACAGTCTCCAGCTTACTAGTATTGCAGACAGTATGAAATCTCCTTCATGATCCAATAGAACTTGATCGTTTATGTTTGTCTTCAATTGTATCAATGCCTTTATGGAAGTTTTCTCTATGTTAGCTATATTCATTAGGAATCAAATATGTTTTTCTTCATGGGTTTATTCCTTTGATGTGGCATATATGTTAATAATGCTTTTTACCCATATATGTTAGGAATCAAATAATAATTTTTTCTTCATGGGTCGTATTCTTTTGGTGTGACATCTATGTTAATAATGCTTTATACCCATATATGGTTCAGATTTAAATTATCGGCACAGGAATGCCCAATATGCAGGGCGGGCATCTGTAGAGCTACACACTAATTTATTTCAGGAAGAGATATGTGACATAACTTCTGCTCCCTGTTGCTGTTATTTTTATCTACACTTAGCAGCCCATTCTAACGTATGTTGATCTTTGTTCACACAGGCCTACAGACACGGAGGGTAGAATAGTGAAAATAAGATCTAATGGATTTTTTGTGTTTGTTCCCATGTAAAGCATCTTATTCTTACCTCGTCTCGTTCCTTTTTATTTTGCTTTGCTATATAACAGAAGGAAAGGTGAATACGGATAACAAAAAATAAGAGAAAAGAATTATCTGATTTAATCTGACCAGGAGATGGTTATTTCAGAAATGTTTAGGAAGCAGCTATTTCTGTAAACTTTCAGTGAGTTTGTCACTTATAGTCTGTATGACCTTACCCCTTACAGATATGGCATAGAAGGACCTGTATATTTGACAAAAGCAGAAAAGGGAAGTGGAGAATGGTATGTAGATGAGCAACAGCAGAAGATTAAAAAGATGGATGGTCGCCTTTCATACAGTGTTTTGTAGACAGTCCAAATTCACATGGAGGTTGTGGAGCCTCAGCCTAACCGGCCAAAACTTCAGCTTACCCTCATCTAGAGGTATATGAGCATTGAACAACCAGCATGCGTTCGAATATAACTCCTATGTAGATTGCCATTTGCATCTCAGAACTTTTCAATGAAGGTTTCTGGTATTGGAATTGACCGGCATGAAAAATTGTCAAATGAATGAAACATTGATGGAAGATTTTGATTGGAGAAATTTTTTGTAGATGGAACTCAAGATTTTTGGTTGACAAGGTAAGTTTTAGTTAGTCCTTTTACAACTATTTGCTTTTAAATTGTGAAGTAAGACGTGGAATTTTTATACATGTACGTTAGCTTAAATGTGCCAATATTGTATTTTGAAAGAATATCAGAACTGTTGCATTAAGAAATATGGAATCATTCAAGAGACTCCACCAAAATTTAGTTTCTTAAAGAGAATTGCCCACTTTATTTTTTCTCACCAGCATAGGTTACCCAGTTTGGGTGTTATATTGTCAATTTTATCATCAAATGAATCTCATGTTTGTCAGTGGCACACCTCTTTTAGGTGTGCACGAATGATATTCATAGAGAATAATATGCAGGGATATGGTAGTGAAGCGTTTGAGCGAGCAGCTTTGGCAAATTAGTGTATGCTGTATTTTATTTGAGAAATGCTAGTAATGATCTGAGACACACTCTTTTAAACACACTTTCTCATATTGGTTGAAATTTATTGAAAATTACAAACAAATATGATTCCCACATCTTATTAAATGATTCTCTCATGATTTTGTAGTTTCCATTAAACTTCAACCAATAATAGAGTGCATGTTTGGAGGAGTGTATTAGAGTGTTGTCAGCACTCATTTTATTTTATATACTAGGTTGAGCATTTTTCTTTCTGGGAAAACTGGAGAAATGTTGATTGCTGATTAGATGGAATCAATGTTTTGGAAATTGAAATTGGAATGAGCTGCAATTCTTGAGATATATGTAAAAATTATAGGGTGCTTGAAATAGGAATAACCTGCGCCACAGAAACGGCCATAAAAATGTGAACTCACGTCACATACATACACGAGTCAAATTTCTAAATAGGCCGTCAAATTTGCTCTAGTATCATGTTTAGGTGATGGATTGTACTTATGGAATTCATTCTCGAGTTCAGGAGCTCAGAACATGATAACGAAATAATAAAAGTAATGGGGTGAGGAGGAATAAACATATGCACAACAAATTAATTTTGTAGAGAAGTTTGAACCATGAAAAGCATGTGAAGCTGTGGTTGGGTATGCAATTTAACTATTTGTTTTATTAATGAATCATAGATGTTATTGTTTGGCGGTTGATCATAATAGTAGCAGTAATTTAAAAATTGCATTGCCGTTGCGTTATACCTATTAATTACTTTTAATCTTTTTTTCTGCATGAAATTTTCTTTTTTTTCTTAGCCAGGCAGAAAGCTATATCCAAACTATTAAATTCATATATACATTAAGATTTATTCTTAGTACATCAAAATCAATTAATATATATCAGCATTTTACTGTATAATAATTAATATGTTGATTTTCCAATATTTTTAAATCAATTCATCTTCTAATGAATACTTACAAAATCATTATAATTTTTTACCAAGAATCAGAGAAATGTTATTGCCGTTCAGAATAACAACGGTTAAAGGAAAATAAAAAAGTTATAGAGATTCAGATAATCCATATGAAAAAGACAACATCATGCATCCAAATAAACCATTGCGGAAACCCTGGTAACTGATGCATAGAAAACATCGTTGAAATGAATGGATTTATAAATGAATCATGGAACGTTTCATGGTTCAACCAATTTCGCTCTTTGCTGTTGAAAATAAAATACTAAGTCAATTTTCATATATTTACTCCTCTTTTTAGACGAATAAAACTCAGTTCAGTGATTTCTTTCATTTAAAAATATTAGTTTTTGTCTATTGATTGAGAAGTCTTTAGTAAAAAAACAGAAAAACTCTAATTTAACCATTACTTTCCTTTGTCTTTAGAAACTATCATAATCATATATTATTAGATGATTTAAAGTGAACATATTTTTTTTTTGTACACTCACATGTATTGCTAACCAGAAAGATTTTCACACATGACATCGCTAAATAAATCTTTTCCACAATGTGTGTGAGTGCAAGATTGCCAACTTCTCGGGTTAATTCAAGATGTTTTAGTTAAATTAATATATATTTTTAAAAAAAATCTAAAACTAACATCTTTAATATATATTGATTAAACCCTTGATTATCTAATCGGTATGTGTGATGATACAATGAGATCTTCTCTAGATATTTTGGTAAAGGTAGTACGTGTAACCGTCGAATTCTATAAATGAAGACAGTAGTATTTTCATCTTTCAACACATAGTCCAAGCATAGTTTTAGCAACCTTTGTATGATACCATCCATTCTTCCACCGCTCGCTAGTTTCTTTCTCTCTCTACCTTTGCTCAACAATGGTGGCTGAAATTATTGATCTTTCAGACTCCCCTCCATCATCACCCAGGTCATCTCATAATAATGCAGCAAGAATTCTCAATTTTGATTCTGTTTCTAGTGGAAAAATTCAATTTGAGAAAGTTATTCCTATATCCTTAATGGCTTTCACAAATACCAACCAGCCACAAAGTACTCTATGGGCAACTTCAGGACATACCAATGAGCACTCTCAGATTTTGCTACTACATTCCAACCCAGCATGCAACAAATGGTTGCTACAGTACTTGAACCAGTACCTGAATCAATCACATGCATGTTTCCTCATGGAGCTAGACTCAAGGAGCCCTGGACTCACAGAGAACATGAGTTTGTTTCCTTCTAACTTCATTTATTTAGCATTCTCTCATTTTGCATTCTATAATGATGAAGGTTTTAAATTGCGATTGCGATCATAGTTTTCTTTGGGATTCTTAAGATTGTGGAAAACTGCTGATAGATGTGGCTGCAATTACAGTTATAAATACTTGAAAAACCTTAACATTATGGCCGAAATCACGGTCCTAGATCGTTTTTTAAAAACCTTAATTACTTTCAACTTTTTTGATAAAAAGAACACGAGTTTGTGTCCTTCAAACTTCATATATCTAACATTCTCTCATTTTTCTTATACTATTGAATTGCATTTCAATTCCCATTACACTTCTAATCAATGTTTTAAATTATGGTCGTGATTATAGATTCTTCGTAGTTTTTGTGAAAAGCTGTAAACAAATATAACTTCAATAGTTGCAAACACTCTAAAAGCCTTAACATTACGGCCGAAATCATGGTTAAAAAAGTTTTTTAAAACCTTAGTTTTAACTTTTTTATTAAAAAAATATTGAAGAAATTAAATTTTAGTAAGTCATTCATTAAGTGGTGCTTGTGTTACTATTTTTTCCTTCTTAATTATTTCTCATTACTTTTTCTTTTTTTTTAATTTTTGTATGACACTAAGGATCTGTACTATATACTACATGCATTTGGATTTTAGGCTATTTTTGATGGGGCTAATCAAGTATGGAAGAGGTCACTGGAGCAAAATTGCTAGACACTTTTTGTTGAATAAGACACCACCACAAGTTCAGAGCTATGGTGCTAGCTTCTTCAGGCATCTACCATCTACACACCTACATGGTTTTAGGAGAAGGAACCCAACCTACTCAACATCTAGCCTCATGTCCAAAAACAACAATCTTATGGCCGCATCTGTCTCCATGCCTATGATTGTTAATGAGCCACAACAACAAACTCACATGCTTTTCCCAGAGAATGATCCTTTCCTTCTGGCCCCATCACATGGAGAAGCAAGTAGCAGCAACAACAACACCATGTATGGAATCCAGATGCAAACAGGTGGTGCAAGAACGTCCATGAATGCTAGTGCTAATGGAGAAGTTGATTTGGAACTGCGTTTGGGTTGATGCCAGTGAGACTCAAATTTGTATATGATGATGGATAAATTAATATAGTTAGCTAGCTATAGGTGTGATTAATTGTGTCACCATTATGTGCCTTTATTTCGAAATTTTTTTTAGGTCGGTTGTGGTGTTGTCATTTATTTATAAATGTTATCAAAGTTATGTGTCTTCCTTTTCATGAAATTTGCCTTTTATGTCATAAGACTACTGATGCCAATGTTTCCTTTTTCCATATATTTTCTTCAGCAATCTCGTCTTTTATTGCAAACGGCCAACATCATATTCTCTTTCCTGTACGTACTTCTTTTGATTTAGTTTTGAGTATATAATTTTACTGCTGTTGAACCACTATATATGTATACCTAGTGCTCGAGTATAAAAAGGAACGAGATTCCATTTTAGAATCCAAATTATTTCAAATAGTTAATGTTTAGTGTTGATCATAATATTATTTGAGAGAATGATTTTTTTTTTCATTTGTAAGAAATCAAACTTAAGAATAAGAGAGTTTATAACAATTAGACAAATTTCTCAATCAACTAAGGTAGATTTCTTGGTTGTTTAATTTGAAAGAGAAAATTTAGGGTCAAATAACTGATTGTAATGTGTGAAAATTGACTGTAGTTTATGAAAATTGATAATATATGTTTGTGACTAGCGGTTATAAATTGTTGGTAAATGAAAAACCTTGCCAATAACTAATGCACAAAAGATGTGTCGATTTCTAACTGAGAAAAAGAATCGACACTGAATACAAGAAGTGGCCAGTAAATGCACGATTTCTAGCGTTTCCTAATCACCACAAAATGTGCAAGATGCATTTTTCAAGTTACATTTGGCTGCATATCAGTGAGGAAATAAAAAAATGCGGGTCTGGTACCTTTTCATTTCTCTTTCCACTTATTTCCACACAAACAAACCATCTCAATTTCTCATTTCTCACCTATTTCTTGTTTTTCCGCCATTTACATTCTGCCAAACAAAGTGTTAAATGACACTTCCTTTTCTCAGCCACTCACTAACACAAATGCGTGTGGCTGTATGGAATAAAATACACTTTCCATGAGGCAATAATACTCTTTTTTTTGCTACCATGATAAAGCCTTGAGATAGATAAAAGTTTGTAGGGTTGAAATTACTCTAGTTCATCTGACCAACGAGGAAACTACAATTAATTCTCACTCTTGTATGCAACAATACACAGAAGCTGAATATCTAATGTAATAATTAGATGACTAAATAGAATCATTGGGTATAAAAACTATATGAGAAAATGAGTTTTCCCCCCACCATTTCATGCCATGACTCTTGAATGCTGCTCTTTATCTAGAGAACAGTCTTGTAAAGAAGTTCCCTGTGTTGGCCTTCTCTAGACATGCTACATGAACATATCTTCCAAATTTGTCCACTTGTCTTGCCTCTCCCTTAGTGTCCTTCTTGCACACCTTGCATGTTTTGTCAACCCAGCCCTCTTCAACATATGCCCCATCCACTGCTCAATGGAAAAATAATTTCAGTTTTTATGCTAATTAAGACACTGATTCAACTAACCATATTGATCTAAGTGCATGATCAAAAAATGAAAAATGCCAATTGGTGATAGAATTGACAATTGAGTAACCAATGCATTTGTGTCAAATTAACACCAATTGGGTCAAGAAGGACATGAAATTCTCCTTCCATTATTAGCTGAGAAAAAAGAACATTTTGTATATAATAATTTCATTAGCCAAAGAAGAAAATGAAGATTGAAGAATGTTGTCTACTTAAAAGGAGACTAATTAAGGAACAGACTAATGTCTCATTTGTTTAAAAGGTAAAAGTATATATTACTATTATACAAGAATAACTATTTTGTACCTTCAACGTAAGATTTGAAAAAATCCGTGTATGTACCACCAATTTTCCTTCTAAGAGCTCCATACTGCATTAAAAAAAACAATAAATTAGTTAGCAGGATTATTAAGAAAATATTTACTAAATAAACAATATGAGTTGGAAGAATACAATATAAATACCTGTTCCCTACTCATTCTTTCTCCTGATTTTGTGGCTTCTCTAGCCTCTTCTATAAGCTGAGCATCCTCAGCGGATCTCACTTGAGAAAAATCAAGAGCTTCAGTCACACTGCTGAACAAAGATTGCTTTTTCTTCTCTTCTTGCTTCTCTTGTTTTGCTGAAACTCTGAATTTCATGCTTCTATTGACCCTACTGTGATTGGTGGTGTCATGTATAAGTCCTGAGTTTGAAGAGAAACCGCTGTAAGAAGGGGTCAGTGGCAGAGTCCCAAGTCCCATTTTAGCTTTCTCTTGGTACTCAGCACCTTGCTTCTCAACTATGCTCCTAATGTTACATTTGTGTGTGTATTCAAGTGTGCTTTTCTTAAGTTCTGGAGCCACAAAATTGTAGCCACACGTGGCTGTCAAATTTGTCCACAGCACTGTTGCCACTCACAAAACCTGGTGGTTAATAGAGGACTATGCGGCACCTTAGGGAACTCATAAAACGAGAGGATTTCTATTATCTTCCACTTTGCGCCACGTAATCATGTAATTCATGTTCATTATGATTGACTTAAATATCTTGCATGAAGATCACGTAGGATACAGGATGGAATACTAATATTTGCGTGGCACTTCTTCAATGAATTTTAGACAACTACTATTATATATCTCCATAACATCTAATTTATATGTAAAATTTTAATGTGTATGCGCCATTTTACGTATATTACATTATTATGTATGATTTAAGGCTTTCCTGCCACATACAAATAATGGAATATTTCAGTACATGGCGCACGGTAAAAGGAGAAGGAAGAAAATAAAAGATAGTGTATTTGATTTTCTGTTAATAAAATATTAATAATTAATATTCGTTTGATAAAAAAAAAGACATTTTTACATTCAATTGTTTTTTTTCAGATTATGCCAATTACACTGGGCGGGTGTGATTTGATTTCTTTAGTTGCAAATGCTGTTATTAATGGATATTTTCTTATTCTCAAACATAATTATGGCCTATATATGTTTGGACACACGATTCCGTTTGTTCACCTCTATTCTTTCCCTTACTCCACGCGTAAATAGGATGTTTTTGGTGAATTTCTATTTCATGGAGATGATCTTTGTTCATAGTTTTATAAATTAAAAAGTAAAAGAAATTACAAGTTTATAGCTGTTACTGTACCTCCTAATCTGACAATTTGGAAAACATCTTAAGAGCAGCATCAAAGACAGGGAATGGTAACATACATCTATATAGCCTTCTGTCATGCACTCAAGCATCCTAATTCTATATAAATTACCCTCAAAAAAGAAAAGAAAAATGAAAACATTCTATATAAATTACGTTAAATTTTAAGGGTAGAGTCACTCCCCCCGTCTCATTCACAAAATCCTTTGGAAACTGCACACTGCTATGGCATTGAAGCCTATGTCTCTATATGAGAAAAAAAAAAAAAAGAAGCTAATTACAAGTTAGATATTCTACACAATATAAACCATGCCAACCTCCAAAAGAGAAACTGGGGGAACCTTAAGTGCCACATCAGGGCCTCTACAATTCCTTCTCAAGAAATTGTAGCCATAGTTAAGTGCCAATTTCTTTAGTACAGATGAGCCTTGCTTTGCTCTTACATGAGAATGTCCAAGAATGAAGGCAATCCCAGCTTCTTGTGCAGCATAAAGATCTTCTAACTCTTCCTGCATTTGCACTCCTGCCTCAGACCTTGCATCACTCTCAGGCTCATCATCAATTGCAAACCTCACTCTCCTCTCAGTCACGACCGGTTCCATCTCAATAACATCGGTCACACTTTGTACAGTAGGGAAACCAACAGATACACTTGCTTGCTGCATACTCTCCCCACCACTCTCATATCCTGGTTGGATAGTGAAACCAGTTGTTCCAATTACGGTTAATCTGTAACTTGATGATTCATTGGAGTTTGAGGCATCATCGTCAATGCTCATGCTACTCCTCCTAGACCGGTACCAATCATATTGGATGAAATCAGCAAGTCTTGCTACTAGTTCAGACTCAAAGGAATCAATATCTTGATGAACATCGCGATATCCATATCTGACTATGCACCGGTAGGACCGATGAGCAGGTGGTCCTACACGGCCTACTAGATACCTCTCAGCAGCAGGGACATGAGGGACAGGCACTGATTTCACACACACGAAAACAAGGATGCGGTGATATGCAGGAAGGTTGGTGACAAAGCGGGAGAAGTTTGCAGGGATGCCAGTGGTGAGGTCAGTGAACACTAGGCCTATTCCAGGGACTCTAGCAATTCCCAAGCTTGGACCCAAGGCTAGAAGCCAATCTAGTGATACCTTGTTGTGAAGGTCATATTCATATTTTCTGATGGTTGCATAGTGCCAAAGGAACATTATAATCATGAGGAATAGAGCCAGCAGGATAGGTAACCAGGCACCCTCACAAAACTTTGTCAGTGAAGCTGAGAAATACAGCAGTTCAATAAAGCCAAAGAACAACAGGAAGCAAAGGGCTATAATAGGGGGTTTATGCCAACAAACTACGATTACTAAGGAAGTAAGACATGTTGTCACCAGCATCACGGTCATCACTGCTAACCCTGCACCAAATAAAGATTTACTTATTTGTCTTAACACCAACATATCTTCTATCTCCAATTCACCTAGCTGAGGCTTTATATTAAGAAAGTAAACGTAATGTTATGAGTCAACAATAAGTTGGGTAAACCCAAAAGATCTAGCAGAAAAAACAATGATAGTGCAAAGAACACTTCAAGCTTTAACAAAGGCAAAACCATGATTCAGTTAATCATGCATAAATTTACAAGTTACCTGAAGCATTTCCCATGTGTTTTGTGTCCCTAAATCCAATGGTCACAGCAATGCAGAGGATCATGAGTAACCAATTAATTTCAGGGATGTAGACCTGACCATGTATCTTGTCAGATGTATGAACAACCTTAACTCTTGGGAAGCAACCCAGAGATTGGCTCTGGTTTATGATAGAAAATGTTCCACTGATGATTGCTTGGCTTCCCACAACAGAAGCTAGAATAGCTAAGATAAGCACTGGCCACCTCACACTTTCTGCAGCCAAAAAGTTGCATAATGTTTTCTATAATATGCTATTATAGAGGCAAGAAAATTCATATGCTTTCAGGAAACTAATAAAGGCACTAGATATGTTCATATATACTACCACCACATTGCCAGGAAAATTTTTCCAGCTAGTAAGTAAATGTCAAGTGAGCTGGGACAATGAATACCTGGAACTGAGACATAGAAACTGATTTGGAGTTCGGAATCATGATGATGTGACAAATAAGCAGCTTGACCCATATATGCCAATATAAGCGCAGGATACACCAGAAAGGTGAATGCAATCTGCACATGACAAATTGTTAGATCTTTCGTGTTTAAATGACCTTTCCCAGGCCCATTAGAGCTTGTCAATATTCCAGAAAATATATAGGAAAATAGAAAATGTAATTAACCAACCTGAATGGCCATATATGAGAAATGGCCAAGATCAGCAAACATAGCTTCTGAGCCTGCACACAAGGTCAACACAAGAAGTCATTCATATGGTAAACAACATTATGTTGAAGCAACCATAGATATTTGTTTCAAAGAATTTATGCAATACATCACAGCAATCTAGTATTTAATAATTCCTAAAATAATGATTCTTAAGAGTGGATTCATCTGCGGTCATTTTATTTTGTATAATAAAAGAAAGATAATAAAGAGAATAACCATATTAAATATTAAATAGAAAAAATGGCCCGATCATTTATCAAAGGCCAATCTTCGGTAGAAGAGAAGGTTCCTTTGGAACACTTATTTATTTCTATTTCAGGATATCGGGTCTCTTTCTTTCATTTCAAAAAATTTATAAAATTTATATTTTGAAATGAAAGAAAAGTGTGGGGATAAATATAAATGACAAAAAGATATTGGAACATAATCTTGGAAGAGATGATGGAAGCAGGAGTTCATTTTGGCCATGGTACTAGAAAATGGAATCCTAAAATGTCATCTTATATATCTGCATAAGGGTATTCATATTACAAATCTTATTAGAACTGTTCGGTTTTTATCAGAAGCTTGTGATTTAGTCTTTGATGCAGCAAGTGGGGAATGGAAACTGATATATATTGGGGGCAAAATCTCTTGGTTATAGTGAAATTTGTTAATGTAGATAACACCATGCTGTTGAATATTTTTAGGGGAATAATAATGTAGCAGCGGATAAAAATAAAAATTGACTCAAAGTAAATGTGCACATAGAACTTAATCTATGTCCTAATTATATAGAAGTTTTGACTTGGAGCTTGCAGAAGAGACAACTACACAACATATGTGATTTTTTAGAAAAGCACAGGTTGGGATTTAACGAATATGCTATGTAGGAGTACAGTGCAAGAGATAAGATTTAACCATATATATGAATTTTCTATGATTACCTGTTATGCACAGCAATATTCCACCCAAAGACATCCATCCACTTATCCTTGTCTTCTTCAAGAACTTGAACATATAATATGGTGAAAGAGCTTTATATACATGTGGATTCCATTTGAATATATTATATAAACCAAGTGTGCTGATGCACAACAGCCATGCCAACACAATTGGAGCAAAAAGGAATCCCACCCTATGTGTACCGTAGTGTTGCAGTGCAAACAAACACACCAGTATGAAGCAAGTGATGGGAATCACAGCATCTGCAAACACAGATCAATTGGTTCAAAAAATAAAACAAGGAACAAAGCCAGCAAACTAACCATTTCAACTAATATGATAAGCTATGAATGAACTCTTTCATCATTGAATTCTAAAATGATAAATATTACTTTAAATTTTTTCTCAGTTATCTTCATGTGACTATCAAACAAATTATTTTTCCATTTAATTGGAATTGAAAGATGGAGAATGCCATAAGTGAAACTTACACTGGTGGTGTTTCTTGGACATAGATACCTCAAGACCAGACACTGCCGAGAAAACTACACAAATGGATGGCTAGTCAACAAACTGATGAGATATTATTTGAAAAAAAAACACAGTTACGATTAATCCAGTGGAATCTTACCAGAAATAGCTGGGGTAAGTAGTCCATCCCCTATTACCATACAAGTGCCAAGAAGAACCACAATTAGGAGAGCTGTATGCAAGCCCTTATATTTCTCAAGCACCATCTTCACTTTAGAAGTATCTTTCTCCGGAGCCTCCTCCATCTTATATGTAGAAAGTGCTTCATCCGCATGTTGTCGATTTGGAAGGAGACTAACTTTAGCATGCCTACAAATCAAGGAATATAGAGCAAAAGTACCTCCTGCAGAACCACACAAGAAAAAACCATCAACAAGAGCAGAAGCAGCATATTAGCTTCCTTCATTTTACTCATTCAAATGCTTACCCTCTCCATTATCATCAGCTCGAAGAACCACAAAAACGTACTTGAAGAGTGGCACCAGTGTCAGAGTCCAGAAGACAAAAGAAAGGGCACCAAAAATCTCTTCATTGGTCTCTGAATGTTCAATATCTTCAGCAAATGTGCTGGTGTAAACATACAATGGAGAAATGCTCAAGTCCCCATACACCACACCAAGGCTTTGGTAGGCCAAGAGCAGAATTGTCTTCCAAGAGTCCTGAAATGCAATTTAGCATCTTACACTTTAACCATTCATTCTAAACTAAAATTTTACCAACCCCTTATCAGCCAATGAAGAAACCACATCTAGGTACCACCATATATAATTAATATATATATATATATCAACGTTTTCTTTTTGCAAGGGTTTTCCAAGTTAATGCACTAACCTTTGAGGTGTCCCAACACTTGCTGGATTCAAGATCCATTAGCCTCACTCACTTGTGAATGTTCTCCACTCGGAGAGTATCAGCTTAAGCACACTTGTAGCTGCAGATCTACACTGAGGAACAGCACCGACTTTGTTACACAAACCAAAGGAACATGCACACTGTAACAACACAAGAATAAAGGAATCTCAGACCAGCAATTACAGCCACCCATCTTGTGTGCCCACAATCAGAGGTGATTAGAAGAAGGAAGACATTCGCTCACTTTTGGATAAACACTCACATGACATCCATATATCTTGAAAAGTGGACATACAATTTTTTATTTCCTCAAAAATTAAGGACTCAAAAAAGCAGTATTCCTAAGGTGATACTTTTTTCATTAAATCACAATTTCATCTCATATAATATATTAAAAGGTAAGAGATTAAAAAAATAGCATTAAGGAGAAAGAATTCACAAGTTGTGTTAATCAGACACACTAGAGCAAGAACCACCCAGGCAAAGAAAGAAGCAAGTGCATCTCATCCATCCTATAAATATTCATTCAAAGAACCGGTTGTATAACAAATGATCACATGTCACCTTATTTGATTTGGCTTATTGCTTCTTCATTGAATTTTACCTTCCAGACATTTATTTTTATTTGGTCTAGACCATAGAGAGGTGTGAGTAAGGTAATAAAAACAAAAGGCTTCACTGTTTGTTGGTAGGTCCAACACGAATGATTAAACCTTAGAGGGAAAGGAAGCACCTTAGGAAATTAAATGTGTATTAGAACTCATAAGAGAGAGTTGGGACATTGATGGGGATGAAGACAGAACAAAAAGAAGCTAATTTAACGGTACATTTGTATTAAGTTAAAATTGATATTATGTATAACTTTTATTGCGTTTAAATTGATATTATGTATACTTTTTATTGTGTTAAAATTAATGTATCTCGTATTCTAAAGGATGTGAATATTAATTTGAGGTAAATTATTTTTTCCTAATTTAATATATTTTTATTATGTTATTGCATTTTTATTGTCTTAAATTTAATATAGTGTAATGATTTTTCTTATTATACATTATAATTACATAATAGTAAAACTACTTAATAAAATAAATTAATAAATTACAATGTGAACTTGGATATTTTAAATAGGAACGAGTATACTTATATGTTTCTATTATTTATCATCATTACAATAAAAACTATAAATAAATAATATAATTGTATGTATATATTTTTTCTAATTCAAAAAATTTTATCACAAATATCCCATATCATTTTCCAAAAATTGTTTCTCTATTGTTAATTTTTTGTCTTTTTTTCATTATTTAATTATTGGTACTTCTTTTTCTTTTTTATATTTAAAAATCTCATTTTTTCATATATTTTTAACAAAATAATATAAATTACTAAATTAGTTTAGGACACATTTTTGAGGTGTTTTATAATTTCTCATATTCAATTCATATTTTAAGTATCACTATTATAAGTTTATTAAATATGTTGTAAAAATATTTATTGACTATTGATCAATATTATGTTTGTTTCGAATTTAAAGACATAATTCTTCTTATATGTTCGTATTTATTATCCCAAAGGGACAAGATAACATAAAAATTCAAATTCAAATGTAATAAGGTAACATATATTAATGTAGTAATTTAAATTTAATTATAATGTCAATGTGATAATATGTGTAAACTTAAATAAGAAAATATTACATGCAAGAAATAGGTATTACAAATTTTCAAATAAAATAAGCAATTTAAATCAACAACCAATTCTTTTATCCTATTTATCATCTATCTTATTTTTCCTTTTCCTAATTGCAACACTTGTGCATCAATTATTTCCACATTTATAATATAACATGTCTTTATTCTAGCGTTATCAGAACCTATATGACATAACATATGACACATGCATGATGTTCGTTTTCTTTTTCTTTGATCTACAAAAGGAAACCAAAGCATTAAAAAAAACTAAAAACTACCTTTAAAAAAATTGCAAACTATGTAAACCAACAAAAAAATAAATTAAAATAATTAATCCCTAATAAATGTTAGTAATCAAACACTAATAATAAGAGAAATTTTCAAGCAGACAAATATAAAATCAAAATCAGTTTTAAAATTAACAAATATCTAAAAGTAAATTAATTCTTAATTTTTTTAAATGAGCAATTTAACAAAAAAGATTTTTAACAAAAATAAAAAAATAAAAATGGGTAGTTTTAAAATTCAAAAGTATATCTATAAAATGAGTTTTAAATTAAAAAATGGCAAGTTTTAAATTAAATCCATCACATTACACTAAAACTTACTCCAAATTGCTCATAAAAAATGAAAATATAGATAATTATCATGTTTTGAATAAGCGAACAATTTATATAAATGAGTGTTTTTATGAAGCATTTATATAACATGAATGATTAAGTAAACATGAAGAAAAAAAATAAGTTTTGAAAATTAAAATAATCCTTGTAAAAATGAAGATTAAGGATAAAAAAAAAAAGAAAGATATTTTCTTTATCTATTAGTTTAGAAGAATGGATGGATACATAAAGTCACATAACAGGACAGGAAGAAAGAAAGAAAAACAAGAAAACAAGAATACAATGAACCAACCATCCCCATGATGTTGACAGAAGGCATAATCACGTGATTTAGTGACAGTTACAAATTCACTGGTCCGAAGTGCATACCCCAAATGAAGCCAATTTGGAGGATCAGGTATCATTTTTTATTTCCCTTCCCTTCTTCTCCCTCGCATAATTTATAGTATATCACTACTTCTCTTTTCTTCATGGTCGGTTTTTATGTCATTTTTATTTATTAATACTACACACTAAATACTAATCATCGTTTTGTATCCATAACCAACCAAACTTTCATAGTTCCCCACCCACCTAACCTTTGAAATTCTCTATAGTCCGTTACTAGTTAAATTAAGCAGCCACATAAGTGGACAAACCATTCAAAGAGTTAGGAAAAATGAGGCTAACCATAGATAAATAAATACCAACAAGTAGTTGATTGGTGATGGATTAGGTTTTTAATGCTATCTTTGCTCTTTGGATTAAAGTTTGGAAAGTATTTGTACAAACTCTAATTTATAATAAGGAATTTCAGTACAATAAATAAAGACCGCAAATTTGTTGTTTTCAGGGTAAAAAATACTTTTGGATTCTCTCAATTCAAGTATACACCGAATAAGAACATGTTTGATTTTGATTTGTAGTTGTAAAATTATACGTTTAAGATAAAAAGTAATTTTGTCAATGAATCATTAGGATTTTTAATTTTGCGCTTATTTTGTTTTTAATCGTTGGAAATGGTCATCGTAATATTTTCAACTACAAATTAAATATACATTGTGTTATTAAAATTCGAATGATGTGTTTTGTGCATGAAGAATAATCACCTTTGAGTATCTCTCTCAAAGGAGATTAATCTCTGTAAATGACTAAGAATATTCTTTGCAACTATAAGAAAAAAAAGAAGTAAAGTGCTTGCTAATTGGCTGGCTCCTATTCTTTCGATTATTATTGACCCGACTCAGGCTGCATTTGTGAAGTCTAGATACATGGCGGATAATGTGTTTCTGGTCCAAGAGATTATTAGGAAATATTCCCGGAAGAGAAACTCCCCTAGATACATGCTGAACATCGATTTGCACAAGGCTTATGACTCCATCTCATGGGGTTTTCTGAATTGGATGCTGGAATCGTTGGGTTTTCAGGCCAAATTTATTAAATGGATCATGGAATGTGTATCCACTACCTCATTCAGTGTCTCTGTTAATGGCCGTATCTTTGGGCACTTTGAGGGTAAAAGAGGCTTGAGACAGGGTGACCCTTTATCACCTTACATCTTTGTTATTTGTATGGAGTATCTATCCAGGGATCTCAACGGACTTCGTGACAACATTCTTTTCAATTTTCATCCGTCCTGTGCTCCCCTTAATATCACCCATCTGGCTTTTGCAGATGATATTGTTCTGTTTTCTAGAGGGGATTACTCTTCAGTTGCTACTATTTATGGCAAGCTATGCAATTTCTGCAAGATGTCCGGGTTGACTGTGAGTAGTGGTAAATCCGCTCTGTTTGCTTCTGGTGTTGATGAAGAAACGTTGGCTGAGCTTTATCTGTTGACTGGCTTTAATCCGGGTACCTTTCCTGTTAGGTATTTGGGTATCCCCTTGATGGCTTCCCGCCTGAATATTTGCCATTATTCTCCGCTCCTCAACAGAATAGGAAGCCATATCCAAAACTGGCATAGGAAATTCCTATCCTATGCTGGCCGGCTGGAACTTATTAGGGGAGTCATTGGTGGTATGGTTAATTTTTGGCTAGGGCTCTTCCCTTTGTCGGTTGCTGTTGTGGACAGAATTGAAGCATTCTACAGGAATTTTCTCTGGGGTAAGGGGGAACCGGGCAGGAAGAAGCCTCTTATAGCCTGGAAGGTAGTTTGTTCCCCTAAGGAGGAGGGTGGGCTAGGCCTGCATAACCTGAAGCACTGGAATAGTGCTCTTCTTTCTAAAGTTCTGTGGGATATTTCGAAAAATAAGGAATCTCTTTGGGTCAGGTGGATACACCACTTCTATCTTAGGGGAACCTCTCCCTGGCAGTATATTTGTTCTAAATCAGACTCTGCCCTCATTAAAAGGCTTTTTCTCATCAGGGATGCCATGGTTCTCAAGGCTGGAAGTAGTGATAGGGTGGTGTTGTTATTTGATTCCTGGTCTATGGAGGGTAGGCTTCATCCGGGGAAAGCCTATGACTTTTTTCGTGGTGTTCTCCCTAAGCAGTTTTGGGCGAAGGTGGTGTGGAATAGTAGCATTCCTCCGAAGGAGTCCTTCTGCCTGTGGTTAGCTGCCAGCAAGAAATGTCTAACGCTGGACCGTGCTCCTTTTCTCAACAAAGGGTATTTGTGTTGCTTTTGTCATCGTGAGCCTGAAACCAACGAGCACCTCTTCTTCAGATGTTTGGGTACCCTCAGAGTTTGGTCGGAAATTAGGGACTGGGCCAAGTTTCCGAGACGGAACATTTCTCTTGCAGGAACGCTTAACACCATGGTGCACCAGAGAGCTACTTCAGGAAATCAAAGGAAGATTCGCTGCCTTGCTTTGGTTACTACCGTTTTCTGCATATGGCGCTGTAGAAATTGTATCTTATTTGACAACCATAGATTCAATTTGTATGATTTAATTAGTAGAATTAAGTTTAAAATTTATAGATTTGCTCACTTGAAACACTTGTATTAGCAAATGTGTTTTGCTTTTTGTTTGGCCGGATTGTACTACCGGTTTTGTGCCCATTTGCTTCTTTTGGCAAGTGTTTTTCTAGTGTAGCTTCAGCTGCTTCAGTTTATAGCCAGAGAATGTCCTGTGTATTTTGTATATTTTTTGGTTAATAGTATATTTACATATGTTCCAAGAAGTAAGTAGAGTAAAATTTCTGCCTGGGAAATAATATTTGGAAAATGACGGAATGGACCATAATGCCGCACTAAGCATAAATGGACTAATTAAAAAGCAAGGGCATGTGCATGACTATAAATGCCATTTTGAAAGGACCATGATTCCTGAACAAGTGAACGTGCTTCTCACTTCCTCCAACACTCCAAGTCCCAGCTTTTCATAACTCCTTTATGGCGACATTAATGCCAATCTTTTCCGTCCTTTATAACAAACCCCACTGTGGATACATAGCTATACGCTTTGTCAGGAGAAGCACTTTGTCCCTTTTTGGCATTCACCCAAATCAAACTTTTTGACCGTGAAAGGCTTGTTTCAATCACGTCAAGATGGGATGGGGATGGGATCCCAAATCGCGTTCCAAAAGTCGTAAAGTTGTGCTCGTGAAAATCACCACTTCACTCAGCACGTTCTGTGAAGTGTGTGAAAATGAGTTATGAATCTATCCCATATTTATATCATGGTGGGCTGCATGTGTCACGTTGGAATTCTGAGAAGTAGATCCTAATGAATCTGTTGGAGTGAATCCGTCTTCAACATTTATGATATCAAAACATATTCTAATCATACATTATTAGGTTTATTGTCATTCGCTATCAAGTTAATGTTCATTTCTATAAACTTTATTTCACGTGGCGTAAAAATTTGTGTTGGAGATCCATGCTAACTAATGATATGATCAAAATATAATATATAAGTGGGAGACAATTTTCATTTGAGAGCAGTTTTTGTAGGTCTAAGTTAGGCCAATAAATCATGTTCTAATAGAATCCATCACGAAGGAAAGCCTCACTCTCACTTTAGCTTACTTGTCATATTTGATGGCACTTGAGGAAAACAGGTATAGATAGATCCAATTCCGAATGCATAGAGGATTTTTATTTTTATTTTTTAAGGTTGAGGGATGAGACAGTGGTAAAGACAGAATTATGTTTCAGATTAAATGAACAAGAGTGGAGGTGGGGGCGCGCTGTTAAATTTGTGTACCCAGCGACAGTGACGAATGTCGCTAAATAATCAAGGTGGAGAAAACAAAAATTACTATTATTTTTTTGGGATTGTAGAGAGTGTAGAACGTGCGTAGAATCAGAGGAGGAATGTACATTCCCTTTGATAAGGTTGCACGCCATGCTGTAACCTTCCATAATGACACGGTTCTGTATAACTTGTGATGAAATGTTTTGGTTTATATATCACCGTATAGCACAAGAGAAAGAAGAATGTTTTTTCATACTTTTTTCACACTTTTTTCACACTCACATTTTCCTACAATTGCCCTGTTATAAAGAAAGAGGATATCAATATTTCCTTTCTTATCATAAAAGGCGAAGTTAATTGGAAATAATTAAAAAAATAAGAGAATAAAATTATTGACTCTCAAAAAATAAATATCTTTTATCTATCAGCTAAATCCAAAAACAAAATCTAAATTGGCTTTATAGCAAAAAGTACAAAAGGAACACACCAGCCCCTCAAAGAAATGACATGACATAGTCCTTAATAAAATACACCATATGTCACATTCGTCTCTCAAGTGAGTTCCAATAATTAACAAAATATCTATAATACTTGACTCGTTAAATTGTTTAGTTAGTACAGACTTATTCAGCATGAAAATAACAATTAAACAAAACGAAAAATATAAGATTGACTCATTAATTAAACAAGGAAAAAAAGAAGGAAAGAAAGAGATTGTGGATTTAAATTCCTAATAATATTTTTAATAGAATTAATAAATTAATATTTTTTTATAATAATAAAAAACTACTGGTGAAAACGGCATCACTTGAACTCATAATTAAGGTTTCACCCTTTTAGCTCTCATTGTCCCCCATTTCCATGCATCTCTTCCTTTTGCCCAAGGACTTAGCTTCCTGGGAAGAAAATGAGAAGTAACATCAACTTTTCTTATATTATATGCATTGGAGCTGTTCAGTTAAAACTAGACTGAACTGATCACTGTCGTAAACTCTTTAGAACTGCAAATACTAATTTTCCGAACCGAACTGAATTGTTTTATATAGATGCACTAAACTGAATGCTTAATAGATAAGAAATACTCTGATTAGACCACAAGACAACAAAATCAAGATGCATAGAAATACAATGCTGAATGCGAGACATTTATAGAATGTGCACCGATTAGAAGTTGGATCAGTTTCACCATTTGTGAATTGTGCCTCAAAACGCAGTTGGACATAAACTAATGTCACCACTTAATCCAATTTGATTATTATAGTACAGTATTATTTTGATATAAAATATTAAAACCCTTACCTGTAAAATGGCATGTCATTTACACGGCCAAATAAAGTGTATCTAGGATATATATATATATATATATATATATATATATATAGTAATATTTGAAGAAATTGACTCTTCCTCCCTTATGTACATATATAGGACCGTGAAATTGTGGTATAATTTCAACTCTCCTCTTCCATTGTATCAGAGCAGGCGGACATATATAGATCGACTTGCTCAAGGGATAGCACATAGTTGGGAAGTGACGGTTCAACAACTGTGATACGAGGATATATATTGTGCTGGAAAAAACGGTTTGGTTCTGCAGTATTTGGTGGATTTGGAACCAAGCATGATTGATTGATTAAACTTGAAGTTGAAGTTTAGTCCAAACAACCTAACATAAGTGCAATATTTTGAACTATAAAAATTGGAAACATATGAGACAGTGCCAAAATTTTAAGGATAATTTTATCTTCAACTTTAAAGTCAATTCAACATGCAAAGTACCCAGCGCACCCAACACAATTGGAGACAGTGCTCGACGTGGAATCTCAAGCCACCTAGAGCCAGTAGTTTGGCTAGCAGACTGGGAAATGGCACCCAGCGTTGCGATGTTAAATTAAACCTAGGGACAAATCTAAGAATAAATTACGATTTTATATTGGGTGATTTTGGGAAGACATAAGTAGATAAGGAAGAAGTACGTACACAGAGAATGAAATTTTTAATTGTTTCGAAGAGGAGAGAAGTGGGAGAAGAGATTACTCCAAAAATAAATTTTCCCTTTAGTTGTCACGAATATTTTTTTGTTTTAGACCAGACAATGTTTGACACACAAATTTTAGCTAATTTCTTATTTTCTTATTAATCAAAAACATTATTTGATTTTTAATAATATTTTGTAACAAGTTTTTTTTATTAGTTTGTAGCATTTGTTGAGATATTACTTTAAGAATTTTCTTAAAATGTTAGTTTCTACCTTTTTAATATTAATTCTTTTTTATCTTTAAACTAGTTATTGGGGTGTATTTAAGTAGGATTTAAAAAAAATCATAAAAAAAGTCATGTGAATTTAAAAGATTTTGTGGAAATATAATGATTTTTAAGATTTTTTTAAAAATGTAATTTTATGATTAAGATTTTATAATTCGTATTTTAATGGATTTATAAAATATGAATTCATAAAATTTAAAATGACTTTATAGGATTTATAAGATTTAAAAAAAATGATCAATTTTTTTTAAATATTCAAAATACCATAATCAATGAGAAACATAACAAATAAATGATAAGGTTTAGATTAAAAACGTATGATCAATATAAATTATAATAATTAATTGATTTTAGATTCTTGTTTTCCAATATAATATAGTATTTTTTTCACATATCTAAAGTTATACTAGTTCTTCATACATAAACATCTTCTTGTCAATGTTCTTGGGTTCAAATAATAAGTTCAAAATTTTGATATTCATTAACGATAATTTTGAAGATGAAGATCGATTTCAATCATTTGATCCAAGTAATAATTATGAGTTTTATGAAACCTAATTTTGACATTGAGACGACTATTTCTACATTTTGTTTGCTAAGCACTAGAATATCATGTAATCAATTTTTTATAGCTTCCACCAAGGGGTGCAACAACTCATTAGTATCCTCCATATTCTAAGATTCATAATTGTTTTTCTCTTTATTTTTTCTTTTGTTTTTTTCCTTGTCGTGAATCTCCTATATTGGTAAGCAACTAGTTATTATACGATAATAATCATCATACCAAACTAACATTATGAAAGAAAAAAAATCAATTAAAAAATTAACAGCAAAAATAGCAGGAATAAATAACAGAGGCAAATATAATAATAATACCAATTCTACGGAATCATCGTACTAATTTACCATTCAACAAAAAAAAAGCAATCATATATATATAAATACAGCTAAAAAGTCATATAAAATCTATAAAAATTCAATCAATAAAATAATTTATTGAAATCTTTATGATTTTGAATACCAAATAATTTTTTTAGTCTTTTAAAATTATAATTAAATACTACTAAATTTTGTTGTCCTCTAAAAAAAATCTGATAATCTTGATTAAATATCATAAGATTTTTCTTAATGTTTACAAATTTTGATTGAATATCACAAGGTTTTTTTTAAAAAAAACTTTTAAAATTATTTTGAATCCCAACTAAATACATCCCTTAATTTCCATTTTACTATTTTCCTCGTAATGTAGGATTCAATTAAACTAGTTATTCTAACATCTTCAAGAAATTATGTGATTTTGGGCTTAGAGATATAAAGGTGTAGTAGAGTTTCAAGTCCACAACTTATAAAAGGAAAGTGATTTAAGTTTATCTACATAAATACCAGCACAAATGATATACACATTATATACATAGATAATATAAAAATAATATAAACTTGTGGTAAGCAAGAGTTGGATGAATTATTTTGATAAGTCTGGTTCAGTTATCATATTGGTTATGTAATCTATCTAGATTAATCCGATTTAGCTGGGTCAAAATCAATTATCTGAATCAAGTTGACCTAATTTGACCTAATTGCCCAATTTTCTTTATATAATTCCTAAAACGATGTAGCTATTTGAAATTATTTTCATGGTACCATTTGAATTTTGAAACCTGTGACAGGAGCTTGGTTATTCAAATGTTGAATACATTTGTATTCCATATTACTCTATCCAGAATTATGGTTTTCAAATTTGATAACTACTTCCCTTTCACCATTGCCATGCTCTTCAACTCCTTTGTTGTCGTGCGTCTCCCTTTTGTCGCCTTTTCTCCTATCGCTGGCTACATCACAACAACACTGTCTCTGTGGCAGTGGGATGGAGTAAAACACTATCAACGGGCACAATAATCCATTCCAATTCATTATTTTAGCTTATTGCACCAAGTAAAACAAATAGGTGTATTAAGTAATTGCCTTATGGTTTTCCTGTTAGTTTCATGTCTTTAGAATTAGAGCTTAGTAGATTGATGCATTGGGCATATGTCTGGGCTTTACTCTGATGCTCTTTTTTGCAGCCCTTTAAGACTAAAAGATTAGGCAGATGCTATTTCCAGCTGATAAATTGAAAAATATACATATAAAAATAAAAAGAATGTAGTTTGAGATGATTGAGAGAAAATTATTTTGGCTAGTTGCAAATTCAAATGATAGAAATAATAGAATAGAGAATGTTGAGAATTTCTAATTAAAAGAGTGGAAAGAATGAAATTTAATCCCTTTGTTCAAACTATTTAATCTAATTTATGATATTGGAATATTTTTTTAAAAGGTTAAATTCTAAATAGCTCATCTAATATATATCAAAGATAACTCAACCCCTCCTCCCTTAAGTTCATAAGAACCTCCACAAATATTTACTTATAAAGAATTAAATATGTTTTAAATTCTTATAAAGAATTAATATCTAAAAAATTGTTTCATTTTGTCTCTTATTTATGAAAATATGTCAAGTATGCTTTTATTATTAATATGGTTAACTAAAGTATATAGAAATGGAAGATCAAAACTACATTTGACATATTTTTATAAATGACAGATTAAAAGAGACTATGTTTTAGAGATTAAAAGCAAGTATTTCTTTATTTTCAGGGATTAAAAATATATTTGATCTTATAAACATAATTTTTTTTAAAACATATTCTAGTTCTGTTTAAGGTGTTTGGCCTCCTTTCAACAAACATTTTAAGTTTTCAACAGTACTTAATTTGGCAATTTGAAAGAAAGGACTAATAAATATGACCCTGTAACAGACAAAAGATTGAAGAAACAGACGATGTGGCCACCATAAAAAGAAAAAAAGAAACAGGCAGTGTTTCTCATCTTTTCTTTCTTTTTTATATACAGTTTTTCATCTTTATTTCGTATCAAATTGGACTAGATTCAAGTTCAAGGGGCAAAATAAAAACGATAAAAGGAATCATTATTATTTATTTTGACAGAAATAAAATACACAAACATTACATCTCATCCTCCCTATATAAATAAACAAATCTTTGTAAATTCAATTTATCTTATCCTCAATTTTGTATGTCATATGAACACTAAACAACAACTAAAATACCCACAATAATCCATATAAAACATCTCTGACATCTTCTTCGGCACGGTGGTATTTACCAACAGGCAAGTTTTGGTCCCCAAAACCATAATCACAATCATAAGCCAATCTACGAAGAACAAGAACAATATCACAAAATGCCCAATTGAACATTGGAAAAAAAATCAAAAAGGGAAAAGGGAACAAACTGTATCTTATGAAAATACATATGTTAATTAATTAATTAAGAAACAATAGGTGTATCAAATATCGATAGATCGATACTCACCTTAGTGACCAACACCAGGGCTTGGAATATCACCATGTTTTCTATAGAAGTCATAATCATAATCATCATGAGGTGGAGAAACAAAAGCTTGATCATATTCATCCATTTCTAGAGGATCATGTGATCCAGTGACCTTGACATGGCAAGCAATGCCAGTAGATGCACAACCCTCCGTGCTTCTTAATCTTGCCGTTGCTACAATCACTTGGCACATCAAAGACAGAAGAAGGGGTAGCACAATTATGAGCACAAACCTGGTCTTATATCCCCTGGTAGCCATGTTTTAATCGTCTAAGGAAAGTGTAGAAGATCAGGGAATAACTTCAAAAGTTGTCAAGGCAATGCCTATTTCAGTAATTTATAACTCATTATGATCATAGCATGTTTAATCTTTTTCAAAAAGTAGGGCACGTAGTATAATTTGTTTCTCATAAAGTAGGGCTTCTTAAGGGCCACAGAGAGCACAAGACCATATTGCTTATCTCTATTGACTGTCGTTATATAATAGATAAAATATGTTTTTAATTAATGTCAAAAGGCAATGTTTCTCTTCATCTTTATCCTTAATTTCCATATAAACTATATTTTTAAAGAAATAGATGGTTAATATTGAGCCAGACGTGATTAATATCTATTCTTTTGACCATATATAGCGAGCAAGGACTTGCACCCTCCTCTATGTTCAAATTTAGCTTAATATAATAATGAGGCTATGTGTTTATGTGTCTGGCCTGATCCCTGAACATATATATATCGAATACTTTCAACATACGTCGCAAATACTTGTCCCATTTGCTCATGCTGAATTGGTTATTCGGTTGGGGTCAAGAAATCATGGCGCGATACTTAAGTTTATTTTGAGTTTAAATATAATTAATGAAACGTTGAGTTACTTTATGATAAATTAACAATGAAAAATATATAGTGTACGATGAGTGAGTGGTGTAAGGTTCAGAAATTCCTGTATTTTTAATATTAACAAAATTTCTAAACTAAAATCCTAAGCTTTTAGAATAAATGTTTTAATAAATCTTCTTAACAATGTGATAAGAACAAGTATCTTTGATGATACAATAACTTAACATTGTTGATCTATTTGGCAAAGAAATTAACTACAATATATATTGTTTTGGATTATTTTAGGTATCAGTACATGACTCACAACTTGTGTTAATCACTTAATTGATCATTTTCACTTACATATTATATAAGCTGTATCACATACCTTCAAGTCCACTCTTATAACTTGATATACTCACCTCTCGCACTTATTATAATTAACTTGATCATTGAAGTGTCTAAATAGGAATTTATAAGTTCTAATTATTGTTAATCCAATTACTATTGTGCTATTGTGTTGTTCATCAAAGTTGACTCCTCCACTTGAAGCATCCATCCTACGTTTTTACATACGACACTATTGTTTGGGACAATAAATTTATAGGTCAAGATGAATCTAAAGAGTGAAAATGATCCACAATGAGTGACAAAACCTACAAACATATACATAGACACTCAAATCAATAATTTAGAGTAAGATGTGTATAAAATGGGGTTTAAGAGTGTACCTCAATGTCTCATATAAAGGTAAAGATAGGGAAAAAGTTGGCGAGCATTTATGGTAGGTTACGTCTTGAACATTTTCAACTATGTACATACACTGTACATACACGTCGAAGAATCATATATAAGTGGATTTGGCTCTTCTAGAATCAAAGAAAGAAAATGTTGAAGATAGAATTTGAATTTGAATTATTATTATTTTTAGATAGGAACAAATTGTTAAAATAGTCTAGATAAAAATATGTTTGAATTATTGTTTTCTAATATTGTGCTAAGGTTGTTAAACATTACTTGAATAAATATACCTCATTTAAGAAGTAATGGGTGGGTGAATGAATGAATGAATTATTATTCTAATTTATTCGTATATAATTTTTAACATGGTTCCCTCCATGAATCAGAGTCATGTTTCTTCCGTTGTCACAAGAATCTTTTTTTGTCTTCACATTCTCAAACGTACAATCTACCTTTGATGGCCGATTTTGATTCCTAATATTTCACTTTTATTTCTCTCAAATCCTTAACTCCTTTCTTTGATAGTCGATTTTGATTCTGAAATATCCAACAATCTACTTCCTCCAAATACAAATCCTAATCATTGATGTGAAACTTGTTGCACTATTCTGAATCTTTCACATAAGTCTATTGACCTGAACATGTGATTATTCTAAATCTCTTCTTGTATCTCAATTTTCTTTCTACATCACATAATCGAAGCACCTGTTGTGGACCATCCTGAAACATCTCGTGAACATATTGCTGACTAAAGTTGTTTCTAAAAGAGTGTTTAAAGAAGCAATTGACAAGTTGGGATATTCATGCACCAACTTGAAAGAGAGTATTGAAGATAGAATTTGAATTTGAATTATTGTTTTTCCTATATAGGAACAAGTTGTTAAATTAGTCTATATAAGAAAAAGTTTGAATTATTATTTTTCGTTTGAATTATTATTTCCTAATATTGTATTCAAATTGTTAATATTCCTTGAATAAATATATCTCATTTAAGAAGTAATGAGTGAGTGAATGAATATATGAATAAAGGAATGAATTATTATTCTAATTTATTTATATCTAATTTTTAACCTAAACACGCTTTTGACATACCAAGAAATATTGAAAAGTTAAGATAAGATTGGTGAAACATTAAAGGAGAGCCTATTCTGGTGTCGTTGCTGATATATATTTTTTTCATTTAAAGAAGAATTCTGTTTTAAATTTCATTTCTCTTTTCTGGGGTTTTGCCATGGGCTTCTCTTTGCTTTCATCTCCACCTAAAAGCTGAAAGGATTGTTTCAAGGTATATTCTCCCCAAAACCAACGTGTGAGTGTAACTATCAGTACATGTCTTACTAAATATTTTTATTATTTACAAAATATATGCATTAAATAATATTTATATATGGGGATTGTTAATGGATACACCCCTTTTTTATTATATGAGTGTATTAACAACTAACATCATAAAATTATGGAAAAAAGCACCAACAAGTTATTTTGTAATAATAAGTTTACTTTAAGGAAATCATAATAATTTACTATTTAGTTTAAATAAATCATTCCTCTCTCCTCTTTTATTTATAACCAACATTAAATGTAAGAATTCCCTCTCCTATTTCTTTTTACCATGATTAAGTTTCTTAAACTCTCTCTTTTCTCACCTCTCACTGTAATATAAATGAATTATTAAAAAAAGTGTATATTTTAATTTATATTTTTTTATAATTTCATGTACATTTTAAATATTTATCTAAAAATAATCTTACATCAGATAATTTTAGTAAACTTGTTTTTATTAAAAAATTATCAAATGTAAATTTTTAACGAAAAACAATAATTTACGTTTAATATAAGATTTTATTATATTATGTTGATTAAATATGTTTCAAAAATATTATGTTTATTATATCACGAGACTCATAGCTAAAATGTACGCACAACCTAAGCTAAAATGAAAAAAATTAAACGTAACCTTTTTTTTAAACCAAACATGAGCTAAATCATTAACTCTTAATATATTATGCATAAAATGAAATTTTTTCTATAAGGTTATTTTTAGAGAAATATTTAATGTACATTTATTTTTATAATATACAGATTTTTATAATACATTTATAGAGGTGAGAGAAGAGAAGATTTAAAACATTAATGCCGATGAAAGGAGAGAGAATTCTTATATTTAATGCTCATCAAAAGTAAAAGAGAATAGAGAAATGATTTATTTCAATTAAATAATAAATTAGATATCTTTAAATTAAACTTATTATTGCAAAGGAACTTGTTGATTTTTCATAATATATGGTATTGGTTGTTAATACACTTATATTATAAAAAGTGTGTATTAGTAATTCCCTTTATATATCTAATGATAAAATATATTTTCGGTTATCTGTAAAATTTTAAAAATATTAATTTCATTTTCATAATTTTTTTATTAATATGGTTCTTCAAAATATAAAACATTTTTTTATGTGTAATGGTCACTTCGTTAAATAATTCTTTGACATGATTAATAAACTTAATTATTTTCTTTCTCTATCATATTAAGAATACATAGAAGACACTAGAACTCATTATTGTTTCATTTATCCCCTTAATCTTATCAAGGAAATGCGAAAAAATTGTGTAGAAAATTATAAGTTTTGGAAGATTTTAGCTGCCAAATTTTTTTATTCATCTTGGGAGATTTTAATCATCACAAATTATGATTTTTTAATTAATTTAAAATCAAATTACACTTTCTATGTCAAATTATCATTTAACGAAATAACTACTTATGACTAGTAAAAATATATTTTATTATATTATATTTTATAAAAAATAAATAAATAAAAAAAAAATTATAAAAGTAAAATTAATATTTTTCAAATTTTACAAGTAACTATATTTTACCCTATATTTAATATAACAAATATTTTTTATTTTGACTTCTTTAACGTATATCCATAAAATGCACATTGAAAAAACAATTTAATATATAGATAATATATATTCTTCAATCTCTGCCCTTTTTTTACTTTAGGTTACCAGGCAGCAAATGCGACAACTTAATTAACTAATGAGTATCAAACATTTTGGCTTCTCATAAACAACCACAAACTCTGACGTATATGCTTAATACTTCGGTCATGCTAATGTCATTCAGTATTGTTTAACACTAATGCATTCTAATTCAAATTAACATACCGAAAGGTGAAGATGGTCAAGTCCTTTCAGAAAAATTAAAGGGCTAATCAACCTTAAAGAAAAAAGCTAAGGGCACGAGGAAGCCTGTGAGCCAGAATTACATGTTCATATTCGTTTCGATCTTTCCTGAATCTTTTACTAAGCTTGAAAGTTCATATAAAGTAGCATCATTGCTTGCGGTTGAATTGCCAACGATGCTTAATTTGGGACAGCAATTATGATGACAATGATAAAGTGAAATATCTTGATCTCATCACTTGCGCAAGATATATATACTCATTTTGGTGGATTGTGATAACATATATAATATAATTGTAATAGCTAGGAGTAATATATTTTTGGCCATGAAAAATCCTTATTAATTGTTTTGACAAATGTTCATGAACATTTTTTCTGTCATGGCAAATTCTTTAATATATAATTAATTCAAACATACTTATCTAACAAAAAGAATTATCTAAATTCGTTATTCAACGATTGAAATTTGATGATGGGTTGGGTTGGATTTCTGTAGTTTTATTACAGACTCAACCTAAATCAATCCATTAATTGAATTTGAATATTTGAAAAATATATTTTATTTGTAATTTTTTTAATGAATAATAATTTATTTTTTTATAAAACTTTGTAAATATAAAATGATTAAATACACTTAGAAATATCAAAATTTAATAATATTTGACTAATAAAATTATTTATTTCAATGTTAGTATGGTATTTTAATTTTAGATAAAAATAAATATTGTATTAATATGAAAAAATACGAAAAAAATCAAAATTGAGATAAAAATAAAAATTTAAAAAAGAAAAAAAATCATGAATCATTTAATTTAATAATTTAATAAACATGACTAAAAATTAATATATTTTGTATTTAATAATTAACTTATATATAATAATAAATTTAATTATATAATATAGATTGAGATAAATTTAAAAAATAAAACTTGTTATCCAATTCTTTAATGATCAAATCTTAATTAAATTAAATCAAATTCAACTCGAATACTTATAAAATCTAATTCGATCAGATCACAGATAAACTCGAATCATTATATATTATATATAAGAATAAATTTAATTATATGATATAAATTCAACACCTGCCGCCGGTAGAAGCATTTTGTGAATCCCTCCGCCTCCACCGTCCACCGACACGTAAATGAATAAAATAATTTACTTTTTTCTTCTTTGGAAAACTGTGAAAGTATAAATTGCATTACATGATGGATCGTGGACGCCTATATTTGTTTCACTCATGTCCAGTCAAAGGAATGTGTTGAATTCCACAACTCTTTTCACACATTCCTTTTACAATAAGCTCGGTGTGGGTAAATCCATTTGACATTTATATTATAATTGAGATTTTCTATTTATTTTTCTTAAATTTATCACTATATATTATACTATATTATATTCTATTATCTATTTTAACAAAATAAAAAATTAAAATTAATTATAAAAATACTATGGAAGTTATTACAATTTTTCTCCAATTTTTGTATTGTTTTTTCTTGTCGTTTTGGCCTTATTTTCTTACTCATTTATAGTTTTCATTTTTTCTCATTTATTTACATATATTTTTTCTACTCATTTAAATGATTGTTCTTCATTTTTCTTCTTCTTATTTACATAATCTTCTCACTCATTTTAACATTTTTTATTTTATTTGAATATTTCTTTCTCTTTCATTTGCTTTGTGTGTGCGCGATTCATTTAGAATGAATTGTTTCCACTAATTTTTCACCTTTCTATAATTATTTTTACTTATTTTTCTCACTCATTTGCATATATTTTTCCTACGTATTGTGTGTGTCCGAGTGAGATCATTTTTACATACAATTTATATTTGGTAATAATTTTTGTATTTTTATGTAGGTTATTGGATTGAGATGGTATATTTTTAATTAATGTTATTGATACAAACATTACTTATATTTTATATTTAGAATTCTTAATTTAAAATGTAAAATAATTATGATTATGCTAATTTAATATAAGATTGACATCCAAATCCAAATCTGCTGTCTAAACTTGAAGAGCAAGAAAAAGGTACGAGCCATGACATCAACGCGGTTGTGGAATGTGGATGAATAGAACTGCATATACTTAATATGGCCCATACTCACCCTCCAACATTTCTACATAAATACCGCTAGCAAGTACTAGTGACCAAAATTCTTAGTTAAAATTTTGTGAATATATTTTAATATAAGATTACAAGTGTTTTTAAGAATATTTTTTATTAAATTTTTTTTATAAAACACTTGTAACAAACAGATCATACGTTTACTTTGAAATGTACACCGTAGTCGAGTCAGAAGTTTCCTCTTACTACATTGCTTCCATCGCCCATTATTATATTTCAAAACTCATTTTCCAGATTCTACCGTCAAGGTGTCAACCTAAATGTTATTAAAGTCCTTGTATAGATCACTATCACTAAAACTTCACTAGGCCATATACTGATTTTTTTGTGTCAATATTAGCTTAATGTTCCATTCAAAATTTCTTACTATCATCGTTATTTTCATATCGCATGTTGAGTTCTCATTTTAATTAGTAATTTAAACCAAAGCGATAGGTTTTTTTAGAACATGATTGAATAGCTAAAATTATGTTATAAATAAGTTTCCGAATAATTTGATTTAATTTTTATTCTTATTTTACTGTCTTATAAATGCTTATAAAATTTCTCCCAACAAACACTTAGTAATTTTCTTTTATTGTTACAATAAAAAATGGAAGTGATAATTTTGGTGAGAAAAATTTTTGAAAACGAATTAAAAGAATTAATGTATTTAGATATTTTATTTATATGGTGGTATATATACATATACATAGATATTTAATATAACACAAGGATATTTATTTATATGATGGTATTTCTTATAAGCGCTATTATTTAATTTAATTAGAAAACTTGATGAATAATAACACATAGTGACATAGATATTTATTTAAATTTTTGTAATATGCATTTAATGAAAGTAATTTATTATTAAAAAATATTTGCACGTTATCATTTGAACATCAACTTAGAAGATCTGGTTCGGGGGCTTTAGCCCCATTCCATTCAACGAAAAAATATATAAACAACTTTCTCTAGATTTTATTTTGAATATTAACCTTCTCTGTGATGTAAAAAGAACATAGCATGACTACATGCATTCCATGATCTGGTGGCCCGAGAATTCTGAGTCCCTATTTCAGTTTCTTCTGATGAGATTACGGAACCATTCAAGGGACTTGGTTTGGTTTTGAGGTCATGTGTTTGACTATTATTATTTTAATTTTTTAAAATTATATTTAATTTGATTTCTTCATTTATATTAGATAAAGAGAGAAATTTAAAATAATCTAACCAGACACTACCTTAGTAAAAATGTCAGAATATTTAATTATTTTGAATTTAATTTATATACACTGTTAATATAAGTATTCAGACATCCAATATATCACATCATCCTCTTCATTGATTATTATGATGATATGGTGACATCCTATTAAATGTGTATTCAAAATGACAATATATATAAGTTATACTCATTTTTTTGCTTCTAAATCTTTGTCACCGTCTAAACATAGCAATAAACCAATCACTCAGAAAGCTAATTAATTTGGACTTTCACACCTAACGCAACCTTTCCAAAGTTGACAAATTAAGTAATTATCCAATCCTAGTGAGACCAAATGATATGTCGATATTTTCTCGGGTCAAAGACTTTAACAAAATGATGCACATTCCATGTGGAATTTGAAAATACCATTAACTGTTTAAAAATTAAATTCCATATTTCCACGCAAGATATAATGTTTAATTTTTTAATTCTCAGATAATAGATAACAATTTTAAATTAACTATCAACTATATAGAAGTAATATAATTCTTTGGAATATTA
This sequence comes from Glycine latifolia, assembly GCA_013407115.1. Taxonomy (NCBI): domain Eukaryota; kingdom Viridiplantae; phylum Streptophyta; class Magnoliopsida; order Fabales; family Fabaceae; genus Glycine; species Glycine latifolia. The sequence continues at coordinate 34,655,094 of CM023944.1, read as the reverse complement.
AATGTTATATAAACTTAAAAAATCAGTGCTTATTTATTCTTGTGGTGGTAGGGAATTTGTAGATACTTTTGGCTGTGCAAGTAGTGCAAGTAACAATGGTGACAATATTTGTCACTTTCTTTTAATTATTTAAGGATTATTAAATAATTTTTAAAAAGTAATATTAAATGTTTATATGGCTAACAAAAACTGAGAGAAAAAACGGAAGTGAAACGTGTATACTGAATTGTAGTGCAGAAGAGTAGAAGATTTTATTCCGTTCCGTTTTAGAAGAACGCGGACTCGTGGACTTTTGAGTTGGAATTGACCATCGGGACTTGGAAGCAAAGGGGAAATTGTACCAAGTGACAATAGCAACAACGTGGGTGTTCAACAACACCTACTTTTGGATCAATTGCATGACCCGACCCAACCCAACCTTAATTTTCATAGTCAAAACTCTGACTTCTATCTTTCACAAACACAAACACCGCATAAAACAACATTCACTTTTGCTCTTGCCATTTATTTGTTTATTTTTATTAAAAACTACTGTGGTTTCACCCAAAAGAATCTGATTTTTTAATTTTTATATTTTTAATAAAATATATAAGTTCTATGTGATGAATTCGTCTCCTAGCAAAGGAATAAAATTATAATTCAAAATGAGAAGATAGAATGGAACGAATCATTTTTTCATTATATTTTTTGAAGTGTAATATTTAAATGAAAATGTATTGAAGTACATTAGTTTATAAATTATAAATGTTGAACTTGGTCCAAAAAAATTATATTGATAATTGATTTAAAATTTTGAAAAAGAAGGAAAATGGTAGAGCTTAATTTCTCCCCCTTTCAATTTGTTCTCATCTCTCCTCCGATATTGATAGATATTAAAAGAGAAGAAAGCAGTTTATAATTTTTATAGTGTGCTAACAAAATTAAATACTTAAGAATAAATTGTTGATTCATTGAAAATGTAAAAATAAATGTATAATGACATCTTAACACAAATTATTATATATGGTAATTTTGTTAATTTTTATAATAATTATTTTAAAAATTATATTAAAGATTATTTTTTATAGGTTGACAATTTATTATGTGTTTACAATTATTTTTTAATAACAAATGTTTGTCGATGGTAAATTTTTTTAATCATAGTGACTTACTTCATATAATTAGCTTTTTTTAAAAGAAAATATATACATTACCTTGAAAGATTACAAGACAAAAAGTTTTTTTTGACCATATACAAGTATTAGTAGTAGTATTCTCTCTCTTTTCTTTCTTTGCTATTTAGATTAAAAAGACTTTTTCCACCCTTTTTAAATTAAACCAAACAAGAAGATGTTTTCCTTTCTTTTACCTCTTCCTTTCCTTTATCTTCCATTAAAATTCCTCATTGTCATCCCTTTCTTTAAACAAACATAGTGTCAATTAACACTCAAATTCATATAAGGGTACATTACGTCATATATTTAAAATAGATAATGATGCAAGAATGTACTGTACTGTATTTAGCCTTGATTGAAGAAAAAAAAAACTGCCTCATTTAATCTCCATTATCACTTTACGCGGATAGATGAATGCATTGCTATCAATAACTGACGAAAGTAAAAGTTGTTTAGATATTTTTACTCTATATGTTTTTGAAGAGTAGTTGACATTTGGACGACCTTAATTAAATAGGCAATGAAGAAGTCATAGGAGCATATTAATTAGTCCCTGAGAATCACGGGCAAGAAAAGAAATCACGCCGAGTGTTAAAGAACTAAAAAGTTTACAAAAACACACAAAAGTGTACATCACAACAACACCAACTACTATTATGTGTACGATTCATTTACGGTTAAAATTATTGTAATGTGCATTTTTAATATAATCTAACGAATATAAATAAAATTAAAATAAGTATCTGATTTTTTTAACAAAAATATTTGTTGTCTCAAATATAATTTTTCACTTGATTTCTAAACATCCATTTACTATTTGTGTGTTCTGATTTTTTGACCCTTTCAACTCCCATCTATATATACGAATTAAGTAAGGTGGCATCTCGATCAAGGATACTTCCCACACAGGTTCTCCCACCTTCCCTTCTCTCTCTCATATGGTATATATATATATACACCAAACCCATCTCACACCTCATTCAACTCCATCCTATAAATCAACAAAGCATTAATTAACATCCTAAAAACCTTCCCTACTTCTCTCTCTTCATAAACTCATCTCAGTATTCTTAGCTTAATTTCCTCACTAGTAATTAATGGCAAACCACCGCCACCGCCACCACCTTGCAGCGATGCTGCTGTTAGTGTTTCTTCTTCTGACATCGTCAACATCAACATCTGCTAGGCCCTTGAATGATGATAATAACTATTTCAGCCTTGCAGCGACCGAGCCTTCCTTGAACCTCGCGCTTCCCAGCGACAAGGTGGTGGTGCCGGAGTTGGAGGAGGAAGCCACATCCAGACACGTGTCAGGATGTGGCCACAAGAGGGTTGCCGGAAAGCTGCCGTTGCCGGGAACGAGGCTCGCCGGAGGGAAATACGGACCAATGATCCTGAACATGCTTCCGAAGGGACCGGTTCCACCATCTGGACCAAGCAAAGGAACCAACAATCTCAACAACTAATTTTATCGAATACTTTTTTATGGAGATAAAACTCGGTTCGTATTGTCTTACGGACTGGGGATTCCGGTACAGCCTCAACAACTAGTGGACACATCATATGTACGTCAAATGTAGCTGCAACCCATTCATACCAATTGTCATCACTCATCGATCGCCATCTCGTTCAGTCGTTGCTGATTTCAATTTCATTTTTTTAATTCCAGAGTTTCTTCTTCTTTATTATTTTGTTTCTTAAATTTGTAAATATTTTTTATTTAAGCATGATTATACTTTTTATTTTTTCAAAGGTGATGATGCTCTTTCATACTATATTCAGGTTTTGCTGCAGTGCAGTGTTATGAAATTTAGAAATCAGAAATAAAAAAGATCATAAAGTCCATTAATTTGTTTGGATTCTAACTTCTTCATCTTTTTATTATTATTATTATGCATATTATTTGATATTTGATATTATGATATTTGATCAATGTGGCTGTATGTGTGAATTTGTGATTCATGAATGTCAGATAAGTATATGTTGTTGTGCACAATTCATCGTGAGCTGTTGAAACGGTCATCTCAAACAAGTCATCCCATATTAATGAAGTGTAATTAATTTGATTCACTTCAAAACACGTTATTTTAAAGGCTGTTATTAAATATATATTAATATTTCTTTATACAGTAGTAATCAAATGAATTATATATTGACATTAACAAAATAAATGTCATAATTTGTATTTTTTTTGGTTGGGTTATAAAAAATAGTATTTTTGGTATAAAAAAATTGTGTATCTTTTGAGACAAGATATCTTTTATATATATATAGGAAGACAATCTATCTTTTCTTTTCCTCCAAGAAAAGATGTTCACATGATATGAAGAGTTAGACCAATCATAAATGATAGAAATAATAATTTTAATTTAAATGTAACTATAGAATTGGATGAAAAAGTTGATTTATTGGATATTTCATTAAAGGTGATCAATTATCAATAAAATTAATTAATTGGATACGTTATGGATAAAAAAATCAAAGTATTAATCTATCAAAATAATATTACATCTATATATATAAACATAAAATATTGTTTAATTGTAATTAGTTAGTGCATTTAATAATGTATTGTTATATCAAGTATGTGAATGATCCATACAAAATTATTAAAGCTTAATTAAGAGTTTCAATTTTGGAACCTAAATAATAATCACATTAAATTCTTAAAGATAGATATATGTTGTCCATATTATATTATTCGTACCTAACCCAAATATAATTGCCTCTTATAAATAAAAAAAATATGAAGTCTATAATACAAATTATGTAATATATATTGTTATAATAACTGGAAATTTTGTTATAAATGTATTTGGCATGTTAACTAAACTATTTTTTTTTTTGGTGAAACCATTGTATCTATGCATTGTTTAGTCTTTGTTAACGGTGGAAAAATAGGCCTAATTATTTAGTCCAATCTAAAATTCTCTATAGAATAAAGGGTTTGAGTTTTAAATTTTGAACACAAAATAAATTTGGCCCTTTTATCTTACTCAATCATGTATTGATTTTGGACTTAGCTTGGCAAAAACTTGTACAAAATGAATTTTTCACTAGGCTTGGACCTCATTTTAGAAGATTAAATTGAATTTCAACTTTTTATCCAACTTACATTGAGCTAGGGATCTAAACTAGATAAAATGTTGGGTTTAAGCTATAAATTTTAATCATAGCTTAAATTTGCATCTTTTTAGCTCAATTTGGGCTTAATTCACAAAAAAATCATACAAAATAGGGGTTTCACTTGGCTTATGCCTCATTTTATAACCTCAAATTAAATTTGAGTTTTTTATTTATTGCTGCTCACGACCAACATGAGGCCCATGATTGGTACGACACAAATTCACTTGATGAAATATAGAGCTTGCACTTTAAACTTTGAGCATGAATTAAATTTCAATCTTTTTAGCTTGATTTAATCACAACCCTACATGAGCTTAGCCACAAAAGGTTAGTACAAATTGGACTTAAGCCTTATTTTAGAATTGAATCTAGGTTTTTAAAACTAACATATTATAACAAGCAACCTGCATTGAGCATATGACTAATCCAATTTGAATTCACTTAGTAAAATGTACTGCTTAAACTTAAATTTTGAACACAAATTAAATTTGGATCATTTTGACTTGATTTGATCATGGTTCAATCTAACCTTAACTTGTAATTTTTTTTATTTGTGTTCTATTATGCTCTCACTTCATATCATCACAATTCCACTTTAATTGCCTCGAATGTGAACTTTTGACAGAAAAATTATAAAATTGACAACAATTTTTAAAATTTAAAACAAAAAATTTGAAAATACAATCTAAACCTTGATTTCAATTTTTAAAAACCTAAAAACTAAAAATTTGAATCACTCTCTTTAATTTTGGGTGAGTCCAAAGTAATTGTTTGTCAAATGTTAGAAACTAATTCTTCGAATTATAAATATAATATTTGTTTAAAGAATTTACCTTTCCCAATCATATATATATATATATATATATATATATATATATATTCTCTCCCGTACTTTAAATTTTCAATAGGATAGAAATTACACAAAGAGATTAAATATTTAAAAAATTAATAGTCTTTAACCACTTCATGTGCATCTCTCTCCTACTGAAAATTTTCTATACTAGATAAGATACATATTCTTTGTAACCAGTGGTCTATTATATGTATAAACTTGAGGATTGAACCAGTAAAACCAATCACATATTTCAATGGCATAATTAATTGTCAATTGTATATTTTTTTGGTGTTTTTTTAAATGCAAAACAAATTTATTAAAAAAATTGGTATTTTTTTTACTAGGGAGGGCTAATGTCTCAAAATAAATTATTTGTCAATCATATTTCACTATGTCATGTGCAAAAAGTAAGATTAATTTGGTCTTGCAAAGGTTTTTTTATTAACCTTTTTTTCGTTTTAGTTACGATGTTAAGCCTTTATCAACATATTTAGTTTATTAGGTTTTCGTTTTTCATTTTACTTGTACGTAAATGTTAAAGTGGGAAAGCAAAAATTTAACTAATGGTATGTTTGTAAAAAAAATTAGCTTATAAGTTAGCTATTGAATGTTTTTAGTTAAATTCGTATAAAACAAAAATAAGACCCTTCCATATGGTATTATTATCAATCACGCAAGGTTTCTGGTAGTCGAATTAGAAAGAAGATAACTGCCCTTACCTAGTTTAGTTTCAGAGACTTAATGGTGAAGATACGCTCCTGATTTATGTGGATTTGTAGGAAGGATGTATTAATTAATAACATAAATTATGGCCAAGCCAATCAAGCATAAATTAAAGGCGTTTGTTTGAATAAATGAGTTAAGAAAATAGTGGAAAAGTAATTTTTCTCCTCGACATAGTCAATACAAGAGGCCAAAATAGTCAGCAAAAAAATAAAATAATAAGAGGCCTAAATAAGGTTAGATTGTAGCCTCGGACTCAATTTAGACATACACAACTCCTCAACTCAAGTTTCGATGGATAAGGAGCTATAGATTGAGGTTGGTAGAGTAGGTGAGTGCCAATACATTTATGATAAAATAATTAAAAAGTTTAAGTTCATGGGCCTGATTTTTTTAATTATCAATTATTTAAAATTCATCATTAGCATGGGTTTAAAGTCTATTTAAAAAAATGAATAAAATTTTAAATGATATATATAATTTTATTTATTCGGAATTGTTTTTTTCCATCTTGTTTTTAAACACTTGTCTTTATAATTTCATTCATTTAGTTTTTATCACATAACATTAAGATGTTAATATTTATTTAACCATGCCAAAGATCCAACAAAAACAAAAGAAGTTTTCGAAAAAAAATAACAAAAGAAAAAATATATATAAAAATTTCCAATAATCCAATAGAATCATCGGTCTTTGGACTTTCGTGTTTCTATTTATTAAATGTAATAAATTAAATTATTAATGTAACATTGACTTAGTTTAGTGTTTGTCTGACTTGGATGTTGTGCTTTAGTCTTGAGAGGATAGATAATATTTATGGAATTATTTAATTGCAAATTGTTATGTGACAAATTTATTATTTTCTTAATAATTTTTTAAAAGATACTATGATATTTCAATTAAAATCGGAAAAACTGATAAAAAATTAAATTGAAAAATAACAATTTAATGTCTTAATATATATTTTTGTCAAAATTTTAATAAGAATATTTTATTTATTGATTTTTAATCACTATTCTTATATTAACTCCGTGCCTTGTCAATTTAAATTTTTTAAAAATAATTAGTTATATTTAGTTGTATATGTAGGTGCAATTTTTTAATCAAATATAAAAAACAGCTAACTTAAGGGGTGTAAATAACCAACATGATTGAAGAGTTATTTTATTTTTTAATAATAACTACAGTTAGTTGAGTGCCTGTGCTGTTATTAGAAATAAAATGAGATAAAGAACGTGAAAATTTCATTAGACTTGTAGTTATTATAAAAAAAACAAAACCCCCAAATATACACATTGGACTTGCAGATATAGATATAGATGATATTATACCTGAGCCGCTTAATATCACTGAAGACATTCTTGTTTTACTCTAATAACATAAAATATAATACCTTTTTGTCTTTCTTATGAATCGAATGTGTTTGAAATTTAATTAAAGACACTAAGCAGTTGGCTTATTTGCATGACTTTGAAGTGGAAGTTGGGAACTTGGAATGACATGACAAAGTCCAACATCTGTCTCCGTTTTGAAGAATAAATTTTAAGATATCAATACTATTCCACGCTATTAGTGTCATTCTTTCGTTTTCGTTTTGTAAACATTACGAATAGAGCTGTTAAAAGGTGTTTTTTTTAATGCATAGATAAAATACTTATTAAATTATCACTTATAATTTTAATAACACTTTTATGAATGATATTTTTTCATATTATATGATAATAATGTTATTCATGTTTGAAAAAAGCTTTGTTTTCTTACTATTTAGAATTTTAGAAAATTAATGTTTTTTTAATTACCTAATAACTGATCCATGTAACAACATTTATATTACATATTACTCAATCCAAAATATTGATATCTGCTTCTATTTTACGATGGCCACGCTCTTCGATTCCTTTGCAGTCGTGCGTCTCCTTTTGTCGCCTTCTATCCCTTATCGCGGTGGTGTGGGGTGGTTGGGTGCAGGTGGGGTACGGTGGTCATGGAGGTTTTGGGGAAAGGTGGATAGAGTTTTGTTGAGAGAGGAAGGGTAATAAAGGAGAATTAGGAATTTCGGAGTGCACCAACCCAAAAAGGGGTGCTTTAAGTCATTTCCCAATGATTATTGCTCTTTTGTTTGGGCTTAATCTTTCGGCCTAAAACCTTTATGTTACATATGACCAAAAATATTAGTTACTAAAAAACCTCTGCTAAAAACTTGTTTAATCCGAGGTATCATGATTTATTGGGTCTCCATTGTACTGAGGTCTGGGACAAGAACAATTTGCTCTCCAATCAGTAATATATCCAAGATCCTAAAATGTGAGGAAGACGATATTTGAGAGTAAGAAAAAGAGGGAACATTTTTTTTTTCATTTTGAATAAATATTCTCCAATTTAATACTTTTTAAATAATAAAAAAATTTATAAATTAATATAAATTTAGTATCTGACCTTTATATTTAATTTTATAAATATCATATTATTCTTTTATTTATTTATTTTAAAAAAACATATCCTTAAGTGACTGGATTATGTGCATTAGGGAAAATCTCCTTAAAAAGAAATGCATATCAAATGACCTTTTGTTAATCAGCGTTTAAACTTGAAACTGGTCTGGTTGATCCAATCTGTTAGAAATTTAAAACCCATAATGTAGGTAATTTGGTTAATAAAGCAGCAAAAGAAAAACCAAAGAAAGAACGTGGGCAAGAAAATGTGTTAGATTGAACATTTTGTGAAAGTGTAAATGTCATAAGGCGCAGAAGAATTTTGAAAAAATGAGTTGTGATCATGAAAGAGTCATGTTTACTTGTTAGGTAGAGAAAATGGAATGGTTAGCGAGAGATATTGTAGGGAAAATAAATAAAGAAAAAGAAGTTAGCAGACATGTAAGCTTTTATATTGTTAATGATCATAAATAATATTTTATATATTTTTTAAGATACTTATTATAAAAATCAATAAATATATTATATATAATAATAATAATTTGTAATTAAATAACAATATAAATAACTTTTACACTGTCGTATATATTAATTATTTATAAATTAATATAAAATAAATTTAATTTTTATGTATTACTAATGCAAAAAACTATAATAAGAATATCATTTAAATAAAAATTTATCATACAAAACAATTTATAATTAATAATAATATAAAATTTATATACATTGACGGTGCATGCACTATTTATTCATATAGAATATCTTCATAAAAAATATTTACATTGTCAAAATATATTATTAAAAATAAAACTCTTGTTAATTAAATAATTGACATTGTGTATAATTATTTTTTATTTTTTTTTTATTTTTTCTGTTTTCGCTTTCATGTATCTCAAAAACATCCTCTCAAAATGAAAGAGAACAATAAAACATAATTTTGTTAATCACAAAATCAAATGTAACTAATCTATCCAAACTCCTAAGAGATTTTTTTTCCTTTCAAGTTACAAATCATAGTTTTTTTTGTTTTGTTTTGTATATTTTCTTTTCACGGGACAAATCTCTCCAGAGATGGCACTATATAATTAGAGCAACATCCTAACAAAATAGAAAGGCTTGTCTAATTGGAATGTCCGTATTTTATTTTGTAAGAAAGTTGAAAGGGTGTCTTTGGCTGGAAAAATATATCATTAGAAAATAAATTTCTAATTAATATAGACTATTAATTATTTAATCCTTTTTGGGTCCTATCGCACGAAGAGAAGTGTCAAGACTCAAGAGCCCAATATTATATCCAAACTTATTTGAGGACGGAAAAAGGATATATAACCAAACCTAAGAAGAAAAAAATTAAATAAATAAAAATGATTTAAATTCAGATGGAAAAATCTAACAAAGTAATATGATTAAAATCATACGAAAGTATAGGTTAGCTTTAACAAATTATTTCAGTTAATTTTTTTATTTTTTATTAGTTGAAAAATTTGTTTAACTTTTTTTTGATAAATAATTTTTTTAATAATTATATAGTAATTTTTAACGTCTTTTTAAACACAATTTAAAATAACATTTTTAAAATATTAATTTCTAAATTTTTATATTTTCTTCTATTTTTTATTCTTAATATATTCATTCAATTTTTTAATCATTTTTAATAAAAATCATAATTTTTATATTTTTTTTAATTACTTCAACAATTAATTTAATAAACTCTTATAATTTAAGAAACTAATTTCAACTTTTAACTAATAACTAACTTTCCAAATTTTCATTATTAACTTTTTTAATTAGATTTATCGAACATACTCATAAAGTAACCTAAATCACTGATACATTGTCACTGACTACATATAATGAATGTTAATCGGATTCAACATAATAATAAAAAAAAACCTTTTTGGAGACATATCCATTTCGTTATGCGAAAATAATTGTAGTACTGACACGTAATAAGATACAGATAACTAAAGATTTGGAATATATTACGTGATAGATTCTTATCCGTAAGCAAGTATTCCATTTTGATATTCAGCTTAATTCATTTGGTAGTTAATACTTAATAGTTATCACCGTTTTCTTCCATTCATATTCATTAACGATTAATTTGATGCTTAATTTCAACAATTGAATATAATAATTAAAAGAAAAAAAAACAATAAGTGATACTTGTTTTCCCGACAATCTCTCTCGGACACTGATGTTTTGGATTTGTCTCAAGGGACACTGTTCTGTTTCTTCGATTGCACAAATTCGCGTATTTACCAAATTCCATCACTTTGAAGAATAGTGTGATAAGTATTAGACATAAGAAACTACAACTCATGGCGAAGCAGAAAATTCGCAACTCTTTTTTGGTGCACTTGGTGATTCTCTTCTTCTGTGCTTCATTGGTTTCGGTTTCAGCAAGAGTTGCGCCTCTCTTGCAGAACTATGGGAACCCCATTTTCAGATCAAATTTTCATTCTATTTACGACACTTCCAAGTACGGTGTTTTTCAACTGAGTAATGGGTTGGCTAAAACGCCTCAGATGGGGTTCGATTCTCGCTTTCTCTCTCTCTGACTCTTTTGCTTTTAGTTTAATAAATTTCTGGAGTTAAAGTTTATTTTTTGGATGATATTAATGTTGATGTTTATTTTTTAATGTTTCTGTAGATGGAATAGCTGGAACTTCTTTGCATGCAATATCAATGAAACGGTCATTAAGGAAACGGGTATTGTTTTCTTGCTTTGATGCATCATCATTCACTTCCATTTCCTCAATGAATTAGTAGATGCACGGATTATGATCAACTTATCATATCAGTCTCCTTGGTTTCATAATCAAACTTTTGATCCTCTCTGATCAATTTTTTATTTATTTTGCTTTGTGAAAAATAAACATATCTTGATTTTGATTTTATTTCAATTAATTACTTATAAAATCACAACTTATATCTTTCGGCCACTGGACAATTAATGCATTTAAATATGTCCCGGAAAAGTGGAAAATGGTGTGTTATAAAAGCCGATATCTACCGAGGGGTCTAACTCATAGTTGGTTGAACATGTGCAAGTGCGTGAGTTATTGTAAATCCCCATGATTCCTATGGATAAAAGAAAACGAATATCTTTTTGGAGTGGTGGGAGCAATGTCAACCCTCGGTCTTTGGCTCTGCCTGTACTTTAAATAACTCTGCATTCTTGAAAATTTTGCTATCTGTTTTGGTGAAATAGGTTAACTACTTAACAGAGACAAAGATTCATTTGTTTTTCTTGTGAATTTTCAATTTTGTATTCCATTGGATAGTGAATTGTATTATGATTTTACATTTATAATCTCCAATCACATATTTTGTTTCACTGCAAGCATTATGGTTCATATTTTTACAATTAATAGCAGTCATTCAATCTTTTCCTCTGGTGCTGATATGTATTTTATCCTTTCAGCTGATGCACTGGTATCAACGGGGTTGGCTGATTTAGGTTATGTGTATGTCAACATAGGTACTGTTCTTGTGTGTTCAAAATGAACATTCTAACAGTGTGTCATCTATTTGTACTTATTTGTTATCACAATTGGGAATGTGCAGATGATTGCTGGTCTGCTGTTACAAGAAATCTCAAGGTCAGCTAAATTCTATGGCTTTCAATGTTACTGGATCAACTTTATGGTCATCATCTATTATTGCATATACTTGTTGGCTTTTAATGTTATCTATCTGGACTTTCAATTGGCATCTGCTATGTCTTGGCTAAAGTTACTAGTGTGTAAAGATTTAAAGTTATACATTCCTTGTACTGCCGCTTGCATTTTTGTTTAACCAAGCACCAAGCATGTATTCTATACATGACTACACGCACTACCCATTTTTTTGTGCATAAATGGTTACGTAGCAAAGTTTAAAAGTCTGGTCTGAATATTCTTTTTGTAAATATATGTTGCTCCTTACTGTTTTGGGTGTGGAAGTGCAGGGTCAACTGGTTCCTGATCATAAGACATTTCCATCTGGAATCACAGCTCTAGCAGATTATGTACATGGAAAGGGACTCAAGCTTGGCATATATTCTGATGCTGGGTAAGTGGGTAGTATGACGTTACAAAATCAGGCCAGATGTTTTAACAGTTGATTCTAAATAAATGTTACTCATGTTGATTGTGACTAACTGATCTTCTAGTCTCCTGCTTAATATTTTTACACCTCTCACTATTATTAGGGTTTTTACATGTCAAGTCCGGCCAGGATCGATTTTCCATGAAACTGATGATGCAGATTTATTTGCCTCTTGGGTTAGATTCTATTATCTCTTTTGCATGATTTGCAGAACAGTATAAGATACCATTCATGTTTAGGGGAATTTGTGGAGGTCCAAAAAGCATAAGTACTCTTGATTCATTTATGTTTTATTTTGTGTATTGCATGTGGGTAGCACATCTGATATAAATTCTCTAACTCTACAGCCTCATATATTTTTATGGAATTAATTTGTTATTTTACAAAACAAAAAACCAACCTTTGGAATTGAATTTCTATTTAGTGCCATCATATACACCGAAAATTGGATGAGATAAGAGATTGTTCCATTTAATGGAATTCTTTTAAAGTTTTCAAGAAAATAAACTGAAAACAATGCCTTTCTAGATCAAATAGTTCTCAATCATCGATATGATTGAAAATTTGTTGTTGAGAATTGAGATGGTGTTCCTCAGAACTTAGGAATAACCTATACTCTCATAGATATTATGTCTACTATGGTACAATTAGATTGTCAGAATTACAGAACAACTCCAGAATTTCTCAAGTAATACAACAAATTTTGTCTCACTGCTTGATAAATATAACTATAAATTTAGTTGGTACCATTTTTACTATGTTGAAGGACATTTTTTATACTATAAAAGTAGACACATCTTGGTGACATTATGTTAGTAACATATCTTGACGTACATTTTGAAATCATTCCTTGTAAGTTGTAACTTAACATCTTAGGCACATTATTCATAAATTGAAATTGTTGCTACTACGTTTTTCTTTACTTATCAGTAATTTTTTCCGCCACTCAATCCTTTTACCAGGGTGTAGATTATTTGAAGTATGACAATTGTTACAATCTGGGCATCCCTCCAAAAAAACGGTTTGTTCTCATATTTATCTTTGTTTGCAATAGTCATTATACCTAGTACAATAAATTAAGTCAATGCGGTTGCTTTTATTCCAGATATCCGCCTATGCGTGATGCTCTCAATGCGACTGGGCAGAAGATTTTCTATTCACTCTGTGAATGGTAATAAGGCATGCTTAGTTTTTTGTTATCTAAGCACCTTTCCAATACCATTAGCTTGACAGAAATTCCTGCTGTACTTTTGATTTTGCAGGGGTGTTGATGACCCTGCTTTGTGGGCAGACAAGGTAGGTAACAGTTGGCGCACAACTGAAGATATCAATGATTCATGGGCAAGGTTAAAATTCTGAACTTTGACTTATAAAGTGGTGCTTTTAACATTCAATTAGGGTTGCTCATGGCTCAATAACTTCAGATAATAGAATTCAACCAGCTAAAACAAAAGTTGTGGGGCAAATCAGTACTTTGTTACTGCCTTGGAATTGTCCAGATACCAACTGATAATTGGAATATATTTAACAGTGTAAGGATTACTATTTTTATGGCCTTGGCTTGGTCATAATGAAATTATGTAGAAGGTTGTAGCAATGAGTAGGCATGTGAAAGGGTAGGGATAAACAAGGGCAGAGGGTGGATGGTGTTTTTTTATATATATTCCTAGCAGCCAGAACAGGAAAAATAATTAAGAATATTCATATGTTTGGGAACTTTCTTTCTCTGAAGACTAAGAAGAAAAGTGGGTTCATTACTAGAAACTCAAATAGTCCTACCCAGTCAAATTTTATTTTCTTGTCATATAGAAGCTGGACTCAAGGAATTAAATGCACTCTAGCATACAGTTATTTGAGATTCTAGGATTCATGAAAGCTATAAAAAGAGTGTCGAAATAATGGAAAATGGAAATAGTGTTGGCATGGTCTTATGACTATTTATTTGTTTTAAAATAACATTATTGGATCATGATGATAGAGATGGCAATAGAAGAGTTAAGTGTTACATTTGTTTAGATGGAATCTGGGTTATCCTGGAGGATCCATCAATTTATTTGAGGTTTGACCACTTTGAAATAATATAATACAGTCCCTTGATTTTTTGTATATCTAATCTATTACCAGAAGATTACTTTTGATAATTTGTTCTTAATGGAAAACCATAGGTGCTGCGCCAAACTTTCACTGTCATTTAAATACAAAGTTTTAACATATGATCAATTGGCATTCTTGTCCAAAATTATCTGTTTACTGGGTTGTCTATTCTTAAAAATGTTGCATTTCTTGTTTAGCATGACAACCATTGCTGATCTTAATGATAAGTGGGCTGCATATGCTGGGCCTGGAGGATGGAATGGTACACACGTTTTTCTTGAAATTTTATTGAAAATATATGGCAAACCAGATGCATTCTTACTTAACTCATATTACCGTTTATGGACAGACCCAGATATGTTGGAAGTTGGCAATGGTGGCATGACTTACCAGGAATACCGTGCTCACTTCAGCATCTGGGCTTTAGCAAAGGTGTTGTCCTTAGTTCTTAATTCATGTTTCTTACTTTCTCAACCCCCTTCCGTCTCCTGCTTACGTCAATGCTGGAGTTGTAATCATCCCTCAATATTTTTTTTGAAAGGCCAATATTAGTTGTTAATTTTTTAGTTTTTTTGTTAGTGGGAGGGATTCAAACCCACAACCTTTTCCTTCCCTCATAATTTCTTAACCACCAAGCCAACATTATAACTCCATCTTCTCTCAATATTCATCTGTCATCACCTGTTTTTCTATATGTTGTTCTGATAATAACTAGCTACTTGATATCTTAGGATAGCTGGCATTTGGTGGCAAAATTGATCTTCTGGTAAAAAAAATAGGGTCAGTTTGAATTAGTTATCAGTTAGTTTGGTCATATTTCTTATGAATAAAGTGCACAGACAAGCTTGCAAAGATCAAGACAAAAATGTTCTATTTGAAACTTTCTCATGTTCAAAATTGTGAACTTGTGTGTACAGGCCCCTCTATTGATTGGCTGTGATGTAAGAAATTTAACTGCTGAAACACTTGGGATTTTGAGCAATAAAGAAGTCATTGCCATCAATCAAGGTGGTACCTCTGCTTTCTACCTTTGTTATCAAGTTGATGCATAATGTCTGTGTGTGTGTGGTAGTGGTGTTTATGTTGTTACTTAGCACCTATTTTCATCAATCTCATTCAGTAAAGTTAAATCAGGATACTGATTCTTATGTATCTCTACAGACTCTCTAGGAGTCCAGGGAAGGAAAGTTCAAGCTTCTGGAACAGATGGTTGCAGACAGGTAATCTATTTTGTACCACCTCATATTGCATTTATGTGAGAAAGCTTGGGCATTTTGTCTGTGTTTTACAGGTCCATTGTAGTTTCTGGTGTAGATATGATTTGATAAGATTTGGTCAAATTACTAGGGGGTTGTTTGGTTTGAAAAAATGTTTTTAAGTTTTTATTTTATTTGTTTACTTTTGTAACGTAAATAGTGAAAAAAAGTAAAACAAAAGTGACATTTTTGTAATTAAAAGTAAAACAAAAAATATTTTCTCAAACCAAATGACACCCAAGTATGGTGTGTTCCTCCTACTGAATCTTGTATACTTTCTGAATAGAAATCAATATTCTTCAATAATCAATAGCCAAAACTGTTCGAAGTCTACAAAGAGCGTCTATTTATAGACCAACAAACCCCAAACATGACAAGACCGAAACATAATAAACTGACCAAATCTAAAAATATAAAGCAAAACTAACCCTAATTTTGGATAAAATAATGTTGTCAATCTGGAGCAAGGAACATGAGCATCTTCATGTTGAATTAAGATAATTTCACTGCCCTGCTAATCAAGAACAATTAGACAACTGCTATACACTATTTTGATATTTGATGTATGGGTTTTGACCATCTGGTATTATATTTGCCACTTTGACAGGATAAATCATTTTTTCCTCTTTAGTCTTGATGTCACAAAGTATGTAGACTAATATGAAATTTAAAGTTGTGTATATGTTACTATATGCTAAATTTAGACTTGTACATCTTTACAGGTTTGGGCAGGTCCTTTGTCAGGAAACCGATTGGTTGTTGCTCTTTGGAATCGGTGCTCAAAAGTAGCTACCATAACAGCTTCATGGGAAGCACTTGGGCTTGAATCTGGGGTTCATGTTACTGTGAGGGATTTGTGGCAGGTAAGCTAGCCTAGTTGCAAGAAACTGCTCCAAGTCAGTCTTTCTATATGATTTTATGGGGTTCTGTGCATGGTTCAGTTTCTAATTGAACCAAGCCGAACCATTTTATATAAAATGGTTCGGTTTGAACTGAACATAAATAGTTGGGTTTGGTTTTTTCTTAACTGGTTCGGTTTCAATGATTCAGTTCAATTTGGTTTTCTTTGCACACTTCATGCATGGTTCAGTTCCTTCATTTTTTTTAAGAAAACAAAAATCTTACAAAAACAGTTCAGTTCAAAATGAATTTGTTTTACAGAAACCATTTGGTTTGATTTTCGTGGTTCGATTCAATTGGGTTTTTGGAATAGTTTGTTTCAATTCGCTTTTTTTTTTCTTCTTTTCACACCTCTTGTTTTTACTATTTAAGAGCTTGTTAACTTGAATGTTTTCTTCCCCTTTTAATCTTGCAGCACAAGGTAGTAACTGGAGATGCAGTGTCATCATTCGGTGCCCGAGTTGATATCCACGACTGTCAACTGTACATTTTCACTCCATTTACAGTTTCTCACTCTGTAGAGTAGCTCATACCTCACACACCTATGGGCTGTGTGTTTGGTTTTGGTCCATCGGTACAGTACTAGTTGGATGTCCATTGAAGGAGAAGAAGATGATGCCATGTCCCTTTTGAATTCATTGCCCTCTGCGTGTTTATTGTCTCCTCTTCTGTTGGTCAGATGTGCAGAAGTTAGAATAATTCGATATCTTGGTGTTTGCATGTCAAATATATATTATGTACAAGATGGCTCGCTACTCATGAATCATGATCACATAATTTCTGTCCTAAACGTGCCCCTGAATGTATTTATTGTGTTTTCGAAACTATTCCATAAAAAAGTTCCTCTATGGTCATACAAATTTATTGATAAATTGGAACAACTGGAGGGGAAAAATGGGAAAAAATGAAATAGAAAATTATCAAATTGGTTGTAGAAAAGTCAAATGTGTAGTCATTTTGACTAATAAATCAAATTTTTTTAAGAAGTATGATATTTCTAATTATACTGGATATACGGATAATGCTAGAAAAAAAAAAAAGAATTGGCTTTAATGAGTAATTTCCAATATTTTTAGTAACAAAATGAACCAGCAGCAGTAAGATCAAACGGAGAGTGAGCAGCATAAACACGTCATTATTAAAAGAAAATACCACTTCTTCATCGGGACTTCGGGCAACAACCGGCTTGAGAAGAGAAGGTGCATAACTTTGTTCTGACAGCGCACTCTCAAAGCTGGTACCCCGAGAATTCTGAATATGGTCCTCTTGGATGACAGATGAAATTTGACTATGTTACAATTTTTTTTATATTTAATAGAATTAGAGAAAAAGATTACATACTGACAGCATAAAAAAAATTATAAATATATTTGAACAACTTAAATTAATATTATTTTAGTTATTTCTAAAATATTAATTAAATATTATTTTAATACATTTGAAACAACTTAAATAAATTTAGTTATTTCTTTACAAATTCGGTATAAATTAATAACAAACATGTGTCATATGTCGCTGATTGAGTCTAAGCAATTGAAGTTTGCCCAAGGGCTTGATTGAGGACTACTTACAAATATTGGTGATAGTAGCTAGATTTTAGATTATTCTTTCCGCAACGATGTTTTTTGTCTACAAAAACAGAGGGATCTAATGTGTCGTAAACTTTAGTATATAGAAATTAAGTGTGTGTGTGTGTGTGACAAAGTGTAGTAAACAGAAATGTTTAATAACTTATACACAAATCGATTTCATTAAACTCCACACGGTAGTAATGACAAGTTAGTAGTGAATGCAAGCTTTACAATTTTTTTAAACGTTTTTTTTAACTCGTGTCTCTTAAAACCAGCCCGTGTTACGGACAATAACAAGTTCAGTCTACATCCCAAAACTAAGCAGTATGAACTTTATATTACAATTTTTTTCTTTAACAAACTAAACTAATCATCAAACTAGTTAGGTTTCATTTTTTTTTTTTAAACATCCTTGCTTATAGCTGAAGTAACGTTAAGTTCACTGGAACTCTCGCTTTTCATGATGTCGACCAAATGCATGCAACGCAAACAGAAAACCAATTACTGTTGGAAAGACGAATTTGAGACCAGGGATTGATCTCCCAATGGAATTCGGACCTAGTTGCAGGCCTATTAAGCCTGTCTTAGGCCTATTTGCAGTAATTGCGAGTTTTTTTTTTTCAAATGATATATGTTTAAAAAAAATAGTTAAAAATAATTTTTAACTCAATTTCAAAACATTTTGACAGAACATATTTTTAACTAATAAAATCACCCTAAGACTCTTGAACAACATTATGAGAAGAATCATAATCTACCCTACTCATCATAAAATGAAACGACTTTCTTCCACAAATTTGCTCCATATGTGCTAGGATTTGTCCACTCTTTCCTGAATTTTTTTAGTTAAATTACTATCTACTGGCACTAACTGCTTGTATTCATTTCAGGATTTCTCGAGTCTCAAATCATGCTCATCAATGGTGATTAGACTTAGAATGATGCCATAAGTAATGCATGTCCATCTTATTGTCATTTTTCTTTGTTGATGACAAAAACAAAACATTTCATTATCAACTGAATTATCAAATAATAATAACCGTATCCATAATTCCATATCAGGTTGAAGATACAAAATTTGATATGAAAGTAGCTGTGACCTTCGCTTCTAACTTCTAATAAGCATTAACTGAGCATAGTTTGCTGTTACTGTACTATGGTGTGTGGTTTTACTTTTTACAGTTAGAGACCTTCAGCCTGAAATCATTATGCGGAAGACATCTCCAACAGTTCTTTAGCAATCTTAATGCATTCTGTCACGGGCCAATCTGTCTTAATTGCATTTGTTGCTATGTGAGACCTGCTGGCGGCATAACCCTTCCGCAATCTGCCAACATAGAAGCCAAGTAACAATATGTTTGGAAACACGTTAGAAAGTGCTAAACATGAATCCCAACGCAACTAATAGTTGCTTTTGCATCACTTTTGATGTGATTTTTCTTTAAAAGTGGATCTCATGTGGAATCAATTTTTTCTAAAGCTTTGAGGACTAAAACAAAAAAAAACTGGCACACATAGGTACTAAAGATTAATTAACCTAATAAAAAAATAGGTGAGCAAAAATTATTTTCCACTATTTAGATTGCTAATGGGATCTAGCTCGGTTGATCTAACAAAGAAAATGAATTATGCTAAATTTTTAATATCTGTTTGTGATTCTTACGAATAAAAAAATAAAGATTGTTTTGGGTTTGGAATGAGGCTATGCCCGATGTGATTCATAACACGGTCAGGACCATTAGTTTACTAAGACCACTTTCAGAAGGAAATATTGTTGCGGAGTTTGTTAATACAAAACTCATATGAATGACATGGGATGATTAATATCTCTAATTTAATCCATCTATGAACTTAAAAAGATTGTCCGATGAAAAGTAAACAAACAAAATTCGTGCAAGTTTTTACTAAGTTTTCGTAACAAATAGTAATGCTATGGAACAGAAAATCAATATTTTTTCTTTCTCAAAATTGATATCCTACATACCTACTGGAGCACTCATTTTTTTCTACTGGTGCTCTGCAAACAAACAACAAACCGAGAATGGCAATTGATGTATAAAATGCCATCAGTGCTTTCAAAGGAAGAACACATTAACTCCAAATACATACATATATTATAGACTGTTCATTTGTTTGGGAGGGGGCACCCATAATTAAACCACATATGAACAAGGCCTCCACTTACAAAGTAATGAGAAAAAACAAAATCAGAGGAAGTAAAAAAAAAGCAAAGGAAAATTTGTGTTTGTTTGCCAGAGAGGTCTATCTTGCTGTAGGCTGTGCAATTGATTCATCAATTGACAGGTAACTCTCAGCTCCACCTAGATCCATTGACCCCATGTATATGATCATGGAAGAATGAAAAGAATGTTTTGACATGTCATCTGAATTGCCTTCTCTTAATGCTTCTGCCTGTCTCTCAAATCTTGCGCATCAATAGTGATTAGACATAAAATGATGCCATACGTAATGCATATCTATTTTATTATTATTTTTCTTTTTTTTATTAGGACAAAAATAAACCATGTCATTATCAAATAACTATAAGGCCATATCCATAATTCCATATTAGGTTACAGATACAAAATTTAGCTATGACCTTTGGATTTAACAAGCATAGTTTGTTGTGACTGTACTATGCGTGTGTGGTTTTTACAGCTAGAGACTATTAGCCCTGAAATCATTAAGAAGCATAAACCTGCAATAGTTCTTTAGCAATCTTAATGCATTCTGTCATGGGGCAATTTGTCTTAATTGCATTTGTTGCTATGTGAGACCTGCTGGCAGCATAACCCTTCTGCAATATGCAAACATAGAAGCCAAGTAAATCTCTGGTTTTTTCTAAAGCTTTATCTGGGGTCAACATGAACAATCTATGTCCCATTATTTCATCTAATCTAATCAAACCGACAATTATTAACATGATACAGAATAAAAGACAACACCTTTAGTTTTTATTTTGGTACTGTACACCATACATCAGGAAGTCGAATCAGTTTTAGTAAATTTGTAAAATTTTGAGCAAGAGGTGTTGTGCCATGTGACGTTAACAACTGAATATTATACCATAAATGATTTCATGGCTTGACATAGGAGTTTAATTTCATATTTGAATTAATGAATTGGACATACAGGTGAAAAGATGATCCAGACATCATTGATCAATGCAATTTTGCAAAAGATCTAAGTTAAATTTGTTCCTAACGAAGATTTTCAAAATATATAATCAATAAAGTACACAATTATGACTTATTCTTTAACCGTATTAAAGATTTTTTGGAAGAGTACCTGGTTCATGACACTCATCAAGGCCTTGAAAGGTGGAGAATTGATTTTTGCACGGCTTGCCATCTGTGGATAAATACACAAAAAAACCACCATAAGCAATTCTTCTAACCAGAGTAACTAACATTATTTTACAATGCAACAAAGATATCATTTAAAAAAGAAACACCTCATCCAACTTGATATACCCAAATGGCAACTTGGGGTGACTTTCAACCACCATCAGTTTTATAAGCTTTTCATCCCCATTGCTTGGCCAGATTTAACATGTCCATAAGATATGCAGCATCATGAAGAGGTCCTGACACCACAAGGGAGTTTGAAACCTGAAAAAGAAATGAAATAGAAAGTAATTTATGCATTCATTAACAATTTTCTGTAATTTGATCTCCAGGAAATTAAACCACACAATAAATAAAGCTTGTAAGGTTTTCTTCATTCATGTTCCATATGTCATCATTCATTAAAACAAATGACAAAAATGGCAAAGGAAAAGCATGCGTGAATAATAAATGAATCCAAAAGGTGGTTTTTTACACCTTAACTGTAATTATATACCTTACAATTACTAATTAAAGGAAGATTCAGAAGGGAAAAGCAACAATTATACTTGGAGCTGGTTATTTCTTATGCAGTAACTGTTTAAATAGGAGTTTAAGATTAAAAAAATAGAGATGCATAAGATATCATATTAATCCGAGAAAGATTGCTCAGCAATATTCCTTAACAACACAAGTTAACCTCACAAATATGAACAAACCTCAGTGATGAAGTCTCAAACAAACAAGACAATACCTTTGGCGTACTGCAGGAGCAACTGATCTGACCAAGTTGATCCCAAGAAAATTCATGGGAATTTCCACACTGGTGGCAGTAACCAATATAACCATAATGCCTACCATAGTTATAAAAGTAATAAATAAAAGAGTAACACCATAGCAATTAATCGAGAACAATCACTAAAAAAGAAAATAAAAAACTAACAAGATGTAATACAAACAGTAAGATACATTACCTACTGTCATAAATCTTCCCACGATTCAATCTGAGCAAGACTCGGAAAACAGGTCCATGAAAAGCATAGTATGAAAACAAGGGAGTGATATGATACCCCAACAATGCAGCCTCCCTGGCAACCCCGCCTATAAGCATTCGCAAACCAATCTCATTCGAATACGGCATAGGGCGCACATAAGCCCCATATGGAACTACAGAAAAGTATAAAGTTAAACCGACCAGCAAATGGGGACTCCAAATCAATAATAGAACATTATGCAATCACCTATTAACCATATACCACAATTGTGAGACACGGTCACAAAACATCATCAAATTCATAAGCATCCCAAGTATCCCAGCAACCAGGCATAGATAAACATTAATGATTTTGGTTAAAATTAATTATAATATGATGTGATTTAAATTTGAATATTTTTATTTTGAAAACAACTTAGTAGCAAAACTGGATATATAATTTTAATCCAACACAAAAACCACCCATCTCCCCTCCTCTTCCGCCGAAACCAGCGACAAATTCTCCACAATGGTGCTTCCATAGCTCTCGTTCCCATCATTCGCCGCCACAAAATCCGCTTCGGCCTCCGCCAAGTACCGAAGCGACCGAATTCCGCACCCACACAACGCATCAAGAACACGCAACCTCCCATTCTCTTTCTTGTGCAGAGAAGCTGCTAAAACACTGAGGTCTCTGCCGGTTGCACTCTCTTGCCGGAAAAACACGTCACCGGCGCTAAACTCCAAACCCCTTTCAATGTAGTAACTGCTCTCGCGGGGTTTCTGCTCAAAGACGGAAACTTTAGCACCGACACACTTAAATTTAGGGGAGGAGTTATGTGGAAAATAAGTGCAGGGTGACGAAAGGGTTTGAACAGAATTGGAGAGAGTAAATAACATTGCGACGGAAAAAATTATGATGTAACTGTCTAAGTGGGTTTAAGAGGAGTCATGAAAAAATTGAATACCCTGATAAATAATCCAAAGTGGGTCAATAACTGATATAGTCCAAATCCAAGATGTGGTTTTCCAAGTCTAAGTGGTTTTTTTTATTATTATTTAACGGTTTTTTTTTGTGTATATAAGGAACAGAGTTCATGCTTTATTGCACAAAAGATTTAGCAGTTTCCTTAGTGCTTTAATTGGTCTGAGTGTAGACATTAAGGTTCAGAGCTTGCAACCCAGTTGCATTGTCAGGCAAAAGCTAGAAACTATTCTGGAATTTGTGTTGTAATATTTTCTTTCCCTGAAGTTGTGTTGTTATAGGGGGTGATCATTGAGGAATGGATGCAATGGGGCCTCACTCTTATTTATGAGTCATTGGTTTTTCGTTCACAGTTACTCATGTACCTTTGTCCTCGTTATTTATGTGATTGAATTGTTGAGTTTTCATTATTTGTGGTATTGATTTTTCTAGCCTTCCTTGGAATTTCAGTGCTGAATTCAATTTTTTTGTGAATCTTGATGTCTGTGTATGTTTGTGAATTGAGATATGTTGTAACATCTTGTTTGATCCATGCAACCAACCTTGCCTAATGGGATGAAGCTTGGTTGCTGTTATTGTTGCTTATGATATACTAAATTCAAATGTTAATGAACTACTGATTTGATAGATTTGCATGGCCGGCTGTGAAGCTCCTGAAGTCAATTAGTTTAGATTTTCTATACAATAGAAGCCAGCAAATTTTACAAGTGCCTCTAAAGCAGCTTATATAAAGCTACATATGTCTTCAGTTAACAATTATTACCTACTGGCTCGTTTATTTTAAATACAACTAGATATTGATGTCCTATCGTTAATCCTAGGTTCACCTAAATGGAATTTTCCTATTTTTTGTTTTCACAAATGTTGTTCTCTTGTAATTCAAAAGATATTACTTTTATTGTCAGTTTTGATGATTTACATTTGTGAACGAAGTTAACTCTGAGATATCGTATTTATGTTGTTGTATAGGTTTTTTTTTACCTGAGGTTTATGTTATAATATATGCAAATATGGATGGTAAACGAGAAAATTTGTTACTATCCTCCTTGTCTAATCAATTGTTATCAATTGATGAAGAACTATGCAGATGGTTGAAGAGAGGGTGTAAGAGATACTATGGACTATTCAACCAAATGTATTATCTAAGGTGAATAGAAAGGATGTTCTTGATTATGTTCAAAGACTAGTTGGAGATTACTATGGTGCACAAGTTAGAATACTTTAATCTAATAATCATATTTGTAAATTTTAATTATTGGAGTTGGTTTATTGCATATGGTATTTTCTTTGTTTAATGAATTTACTTTCTTGTCCTCATTGTTTGCTGAATGTTTTTGTAGCATTTGTTGCTTTATAAAGGATTCGTATACAATTAGATCCATTTTGATGTATGTATGAATTTTTATTTATTTTTGTTTAGAAGTGATTGGTGGAGATTTCTTTTTTCTCTTTCCTTATCATACTTTCCCTTTAAGAGCACTTACATTCGAATGATCGATGATTGACCCCACAAACCAATACGAGACTTTTCAGTATACTTTACCCTCACTCACACACTTTTTGAAAAACTTTCTAGAAGGTTATCTATCTCATAACCACTTTAAGTCAAGCATATTTAACTATGAAGTTCTTAGGTGATGGGTTACCAAAAAGTAGATGTATCTTGTAGTATAGGTAGTAAATTATTCATTTAAGTCATCATCAACTGCACAATTTTATACCTGTATAACATCTGGATCCTTCTTATTTTGGTTTGATTCAATTGGATTTTACATGTTCACTAACTTTCACCTGATTCATCCTCGAATTACGTTATATTAGGAGAGAGATCTGTTCTGATACCTTTTGTAACATCCTTGATTATTGATTTTTTGGTGACTCTCACACTACAATATTTCACACGGTAACACTTCACTCAACTCCTCGTTAGTCAAAACCCTCTGTAGGTAGCCCTTTTTACTTTCAAGATCAATGACTGACCTCACAAATCAACACGAGTCTTTTCAGCATGTTTTATCTTAACTCACACACTATTTGAAAAACTTCTCAAAAGGTTACTCATTCAATAACTACTCTAAGTTAAATAAACTTAACTATAAAGTTTTTAATTGATGAACTATTAAAAAATAGATGTATGTTATTAATATATATAATACCAAATAATTCTTTTAATTCATTGTCAATTACACAATTTCATACATGTATAACATTTGGATCTCTCTCATTCTTGTTAAAAAAATCCATAAATGGTGACAGATCACTACCTCATTGTTCAACGTTGACATCCTTTCTTTTTTATGAATGCAAAGGAATCAAGAAGGGTTGTAATATGGATCTGAATTCAGAGGCTCCCTATTGAGCCTTATAATGAAGGATTAATCCTTGGAAATTTTATGAAACTTGATTATTTGACTTCCATTTGAGTCGACATTGATTGGGAATACAACCAACATAATTGCCAATTTTAGTTTCACTCTTGTTATTTTGTTTTAGTTCTTGTTGAGTCAGTAATTCATTTAAAATCAAATATTTATGATAAGTTCTTAGAAACAAAGTGTAATAAATAAACATGTTTTTTAAGTCATTTAACATTTCTTACACTGTTGAATAACAGTTTGGCACGTGGTGTTGGCTCAAGGCAGAAAAGAAAGGTTTTTGTTACTCTATGCATTGTTGGATAATAAATCCCAATGCTTGCTTGGGGCCTGAATGAAGTTGTTTGCAGTTCCCAGATGTAGGTAAGGAGAGCGGAAGAGGATTAAGGGAAATAGGGGCATTATAATCTGGTGAGAGGGAGTCACAATAGAGGAAGAATGGGGCTGCAAAACTCACGTCACAGATGTAGGGAAATTAAAACTACGAAGGAAGATCAATATCATACAAAAGGTAAAAATATAGTTACTAAAAGTGTACTATGCCAGTAAGCCTATCAATTAGAAAACCGGGCTCAAGAAGCGGGGAGGATTGCCCAATTCTTATAAGGGGTAGTTTGGTTGTATTCCCAATCAATGTGAGATCTTCATGGTAAGTAACCATTAACTTCTGAAACTTTAAAAACGCCATGGCATCATTTCCTACTTGTCTCTAGAATTAGTTTAGGTTCACATTTTGATTCAACAGAACAAGAAATATCAACTATTGAGATGCAAAAAAATTATGCAAGCTCTGAAAAAATGTTTGAAAGTCAAATATCAAGATGAAGTTAGATTATCTACTTATAAATAAATAAAAACTTCTTTGCAATTTTCATTTGGAAGTAACCTCTAGATAGTGTTTCAAAATAGAGTTAAAAACCAATTTAATTCCATTTTAACAGAACAGAATTTATATTTGGAAATCAAAAATGAAAACTTACTATCACCACAAACAAACTGAGGTATTTCAAAACGCTAAAATATATCATATATCAGGTTTCATTCTCCTCAAAACCATGAAATACCAATAGAAAAATTTCTCCGAGGACTAAAGCAAACAACTAGAAGACAATATAATATCCCTACACAAAACTGAAATTTCAAAAATAAACAGCCAATGGAATATAAGTTTGTAACATAAAACTGAAACAACAAGCCCCAAAACTTGGAATTTGCTTTTAAGCTCGGGCAGGAGCTCCTACTCCAGCAGGACGTGGGGCTTGACCAGGCTGACCAGGCCTTGGTGCATCATCCTGGCAAAGAGATCAATAAACTCATCAAACAATAGTATGTGTTACCATACAACAATTTTATCTGCAGATAATCAGAGTCTATCCACACAAAATATAGCAATATCCTAATTTAAACTAAATGTTAAACGAATTCCCTTTGTACATTCAAAAGGGACAATAACTTTTCTAGCTTTCTTTAACCATTAACTAACTGATTGAAACATCACTTTTTCATCAAGATGGTAAAGCAGATACATGTTTGTATATAGTTGTGAAACATACAGCTCAATGGTAAGAATAGAAAAAGACACAATTTTGATATGTTAGATTCCAATCTCAGAATCTTTCCATCCAGTATATCAAGAATAAACCACAAATTCCATCCCCCAAGTATTACCTTCACTTAGTAGCCCCTAAAGTAATAAAATTATTCGAGTAATCCATGAGGGCCAAAAGTATTGAATATCCAACTTCTAGTTAAACTGATGCATTTTAGTAAAGTTCAGGAGTCAAGTTGAAGGTTTCTTTTATATAATATTTGAGGACTACTTAACATGATTTCTAATGCTTCTAGGACGACTTGGATAGTGATTTATACTTAAAGAACCACTTATTAGAGAGGGTAATAATAGTTCAAGGATGAAATCGATGGTTTACTCCAATACCAATGGTGAATGGTCATTTGGTGGCAACGCAGTGTTTCAATACAAAAAATGTTTCATATGCATCAATATCAATGTAATTGCACAAACGGAACTCATCCGTACACAGAAACCAAGTTGTCTCTTTTGATTTTGAATTTTTTTAAAGATTCATGTACACAAAAAAGAATATAAAAATAAGTTAATGATTCAGATAATTAGATTCAATCAGATAAATTTACCCTGCGCCTGATGAATCGCTGCGGAGGCTCACGCTTTCTCCTATCAGTGCGGGATCGAACCCTCACAACATGAGAGTGGATAGCACAGGAAACACAATACTGCATCTTCACATACAGCTTCGGAAGCGTGTATTCTACAAATAACAATTCAAAAACCATATAAATAAGACGTCGAATTTTCCTGCAAAATAAGAAAAGAATAAAAGAAGAAAATTACGTTCATAGACACAAGCCTCCTGCACATCTCTGACCGCAGCCTGTTCAACGATGTTCCTCACAAGAAACCTCTTAATAGCCTTGTCCTGTTATGATTTTTTTCCACAAATCTAAAAAACTTTAATTGAATTGCCACAGAAAAGAAAAAAAGGAAAGTTGAAGAAAGTGAAATAAGAACCTTAGGGCAGCATTTGCCGCAGTTGGAGCATCGAATGAACTTGACGTGGCCGCGGCCGTGTTTGTTGCGACCTCCATTCCTGCGCTTAAAAGTCTACAAAAAACAACATGATCCAACGATGAGATAAAGAAGAAGAAGCTTGAAAAATAAACAATGGCAATAGATCTTCTACCATAGTGACAAATGAAACTATCTATCTAGGGTTTCTGAATTCTGAAGACCTTCCTTTTAATAGCGACCACAACCCGACCTGATTACCCGATTTCAAAAGAATAATTTATATTAGGGCCGGCCTCACTCGATTAGCCCAATCAATGTATAAGTTGATCTCGGCAGTTACTATATACACTATTCCCTTTCCATATTTTTTTCCTAAACTACCCTTCCCTCTCAAATGGATGCGCCGCGCGGAGGAACCAAACAGAATGTGTTTGCAATGCAAGGTGTCTATTTTGTTTTTCCGGAGTGTGTTTGGTATAGGGAAAAAATGAGAGAATGAGAGAAGAAATAAGATGAGTATCACGTGAATCTCATAAGTCATACCTGTTATATTTTACTTTAATTCAACTATTTTTATTTTTCTAGGAAATTTCTGAAAATAAAAGGGAAAGCAGAGTGTACAAGTAGAAAGGAGAAGTGTAAACAGCAGGCTTACCCATGATGTACTGGATTAGTCCGTTGATCACTTGGTCTAATTTATTTTTGTCCTGATATTATTTAATTTTTTATATAATTAAAAATATCATAAATTAAACGATAAATTTAATATTATCTATTTTGATGTTAATATATTGTTAATGTTCTTATTACAAATATTATTGGTTAAATTGTTCAATTCCAAAAAATGAATTTATTAAATTATAAACTATATATTAAAATGATTCCACAATATATTAAATAAATTATAAACGTTAACAGGATCAATTTTGGTACGTTAGATTCCACAATATATTAGTTATAAATTATAAACTACATATTAAAATGATTTAAATGTACAATATATAATATAAGATATTAATTATATAAGATGACATAACTTTTAAAATTTTCAAACATAAAATAAATTGTCAAACTGCTAATGTGTGTTCAAATACGTTAATCAAATTCTATTTAGAAAATCCTTTTACAATGCTTGAAAATTATAAAATTATACAATACTAATATCTCATCAAATGATGAAAAATATGATCTTAAAAAAATTGTTCCTCTAGGTATGTAAAAACAATTATACTATCATCTAAAACTTAAATTTTGTACAATGTAAGAAATAAAAATTATTGTTAAGTTGTATTTACACCACGCTTGAAGTTATTAAAAAAATTATTTATAATGTCAGCGTAGAAATAATTTGACACTTTTCTAATCAAAATATATTGAATAAATCAAATACACGTGTAATTTATTTTAACTTATTGAAAATATTGTGTGGCAAGGATTTGCATATAACTAAAATTATTTGTCCAAAATAAAATATTGATATAAAAAATTATATTATAAGATTGTCTTTGAAGGTATTGCACCAAAGAATGACACTTGGCATTCCTCCAAATGCACTTGCAAATGTATAGTAGATTGATGATTTTTCACATAAATTATCCCGAGTAAACATGTGATAACAACTCCACCGAAAGAGTTTAACTCAATTAATTGAAAGGTGTGCATGAGTTAATGTAAATCTTCCGATACTGGTTTTCGCTCTTACCGATAAAAAAATGCGATAACAACTCCGACTTGTTCATCCAATAAATGAAAGTATATTGGGCTTGAATTTCAGAATTCTACTAAGTCGACTAAAAGGATCACACCCTGGAGGCAAAAGATATACATCACTGGAAACGAATAGTATCTCCACAGAGCATCAGAAATTCCATAAGACATGAGGAACTTGGTACAAGAAATGCGGCCATATAATGCTCGAGGTTCTTCAGTACAACTACATAAAATAGTTAAGTGTTATTTATTACATCACATCATTTTATTCCACATCTCTTACCGTGCTGCAAATCTGTCATCTCAAGAGCTATATCAAGTAGCACTTTCAGACTAAGAGCTCTCTTTCTCATACACTTCACTGGCATATTTCCAATTAATAACTTTCCAAATGTTCTTCAGATAGTCTGGTCTAACATTCTTGTACTGCAATAAGAAAAACAAGCATACATCATACATTATTTTGACAACTGATGTGCATCTACGAATGTAAGAAACTGTGTTCTGTGTGTTTCCTTTTCTTATTGCCAATTTATTTCCAAAACCATGCTGTCACTAATGGATCACCAAGTTCAAAATTTACCTGTAAGTAGTACGCATGCTCCCAAACATCAATACCAAGCAAAGGAACCAAATTTGGTCCCTTAGTAACCAGCGGATCCTGCAAATAAAATGTTCAAAATTACATCTGAAAATTAACAAACCAGAAAAAAAAAATTGTATGCACAGCGCATAAACATGATTCACTAAAGCTAAAAAAATGAGAATGAGGATTGAGAAAAGATGAAAAACTTTAACAAGTTCCTTTTCTTCTCTCCAGTTTCCATTGTAGCAATCTTTCTGTATCCTGAACACCATTAACATAGTAGAAGTCCTCCACATTCCAACAATGTCACTAAAAAATGGTCCCTACACTTCTTATTTTTAAATTTGGAATCAAATGTTGGTAATTTTATAAATTTGTAAACTGTAATCAAGCCCCTGTAATCATTAACCACTATAACTTCATTAAAATTGAACTAACACTAAACTTCTCTTACCAGATCTGGAAGAAAAGGAACACAGACCAAATAGCTTCTGTGCCCTACCACTATAAGCTAGCCATGAATTCAGAGGGTAGAGATTAAACAGAGCTAGAGGGAAAAGGTTCGCCAGAGGACTCTTTGGTGTTTAGGTGGTTGGGTCTAAATCAATGAAGTGGGTGTAGTGGCTGAAGAGCCAGATCAGAAAAGCATAAAATGGAAGGCATCAAGACAGAGTGAATAAAGAGCTCAGATAGATGATGCAGGGAAAAATATTTCTTCATGTTCAAAAAACAAGATTTTTTAGAGCTAAAAAGATATGGTGGCAGGTGGCAGCAGGTCCTCCTGAGAACGAGATTGCTCCTTCTTAGCAATTAGACCAAGAGAAAATGAAAATAACAGAGAGACCCCAAAAAACAAAAAGGTGGCAGAACAGATAAACACTGTTGGTGTACACAGGTACAAATAGTTTGATATGCATACAATACATTTTGTCCAGGAGGAAAGATGTTCTTTACATGGAGATATAATAATTTATGGTGGTAGGTTGGGACTTGACAATAAATTTAATAAAATGTATGCAAAGACCCAATAAGAAAAAAGCGTAGCAACCAAACTAAAAAGGTGAGCAAACCTGTATAAATAAACTGAGAACCTCAAAAGTCAAACCCAGTTTACAGAGACATATTGCAATAATAAAGCATTGTTTAGAGCATAACCTACTTTGAAATGTCAATTGAATTAACTTAAAAAGCCTAGAGAAGCAATACATACTAGATTGTTGAATTTCATTGATTGAACATGAGGAATATAGACTACTCATAAAAGCAATATACTGTAAAAGGATCTAGAATGGTGTGACACAATATACAACAGAAATACAAAAAGGCAGAATTGGAGACCAAACCAAAACAAAGAGACTATGTAGCCTCCTGGCATCATATGGAAAAGGAGGAGGGGCAATGGAAGGTGGAATGGGTAGTTTACCTGGTTGGCAGTGGTTTCAACTACAAGCCTCTTCAACTCTTTGTCCAGGCCCAGCCACTGGCAAAGCAGTACAAATTAAGTAAAAGGAAACAGTGCATTCCAAATAACGACCGAGACATTAAGCTCTAAGGATATGCAAGGATAGAAGATATGCTGGGAATCTCAGAATCTGCACAACTCACCACCCATCCAGACCCCTGTAGTGCAGCACCTTCTGCATTAACTTTTTGTATTAATGCTTCAAAAGAGCCAAAATGTGTGTCAATGGCCCATCCCAGTGAACCCTTGGGTGGTTCACCACCTCCTCCCTGCACAAGGGGTGAAGAACTAGGTAAACAAACTGCCAAAGACAAGAGACTTCTCATAAAACAAGATCAAGGTAAAAAAAACTTACACGAACAGGAGCTAGATTTTTCCAGAAAATAGAATGGTTGACGTGACCTGCAATAAACATTCTTAGTTGTACATGAGCTAAATTAAGCAATTTTAAAAATCATCGAAAATATATCCTTGCTTCATCAGTAAAAAGTTTGTTTGATTCATTTTAAAACCAGGCATAATTTCTCACAAGGGGTAAATATGAAAAGAAGATGTAGGTGTTGTTTGGATAAACTTCTCCATAAGCACTTAAAAGAGAAAGAAAATAAGAAGGTAAAGGCCCTGTTTGGATAAGTTTTTTCATAAACACTTACAGGAAAAGAAAATAAGGTAAAATGAAATAAGCTTCTCCCATAAGCTAATCTCAACATATGCATAAGTTAAAATCAGCTTATGGGAGAAGCTTCTCCTATAAATGCTAATGAAAAAACTTATCCAAACAGGGCCAAAATGAATTGGGTTTCTCCCATGTGTTAAAATCCTAATGTACCTCAATTTTTGGAGAAGTTAGATGATAGAGAGGATTTCTATAGAAGTTAAGTGCATAATTGACTTATGGAAGAAGCTCAAATCATTTACTTTTTTATTTTCTTCTTCTATAAATGCTTATAAAGAACAAGGATCCATCTCACTGTTCATTTGCACCAACCAATCCATCCTACTATAGGCATTAGACACCAACCACCCCTCCTCTATCCAAGCAAATAATCTGACACACACACACACACAAATACTGGTATTTGGTACAATATGGATATGCTGTCCATTTTAAAATTCAAGTTCATTCCAGTCTGGATATAACACGAATTTGTTGTCAACTTTAAGTATCCGATCATCAGTGCCTAACATAAATTCAATATTTGACTTTCACTAATTACTACCAGCATCACAGCAACGTATCCCAATCCCCTGCTTCTATTTAATATCTCTTTCATTATATCAACAAAGGTCAACAAACTTCTAATCCACAACAACCTAAACCAATCCACTATTACTTATTCACGAATCGATTTTCAGTCGCCGTAATTTATCATCTAGTAAACCATTAAAAAAAAGAAAGAAGAAATCAAAAAAGAAAAAGAAAAAAGGAATCGGACCTCCGCCGTTGAACTTGATGGCGCCCTGGAGCTTAACGACAGCGGAGGAATCTTTCTTGGCGACGGCGTCCTGGAGCTGCTCAAGGGCCTTGTTGTAGTTGGTGATGTAAGTCTGGTGGTGCTTCTGGTGGTGCAGCTGCATGATTTCGCCGCTGATGGCTGGCTCCAGAGCGCCATAGTCGTAATCGAGATCGGGGAGCGTGTACACGTGCAACCCACGGGAATTAGTAGCTGCAGCTATGCCAGCTCGGATTATGGGCTTCGCGTCGTTGCGGAGCACGGTGGCTAGTGTTTTTCTGGTCAACAGGGCTCGCGCGGCCATCGCGAAAGAAAATGGAGACGCTTCTGCAATGCAACAACGCTTGAGTGGATGGACAGCCAGAGGACTCGATGATAGTAGAAGTTGAAAGGAGTTCAGTGGATTTATAAATTAAATATTTTGCTGTAAACTATATATATATATAATCTCGAAGAAGGAAAGTTTAGAAAAGAGAGAAATGCATGAGTTTATCCTAAATGACATTGTTTCTCTTTGTATAAATGAATCTTACACAATTCTATAAATTATATAAAAATATAAAATAACAGTGATACTTTTGTTTTTGTCTATTAATAAATATTAATCATTGTATTGTAAATGGTACATATTAAATAAAGTAATTGAATATGAAAATTAAAGTATACACCACTCAACCACTGCTTACTAATTAAAACTGAAGTTTTGAATTGAATAAACTTAGTAATGTTAACAGTAGTGAAAATGTTAGAAAGAGACTGAGAGAAAGAATGTTATTAACATTGCTTTTCTTTTTCACTTTAGTGGATAAAATTAGTTGAAAATTTAGTTTATTAATTTATAAGTGTTATTAATTGTTGAAATAGTTTAAAAGTGTAAAATAAAAAGAAATATAAAATCATGATTTATTTAAAAAGAATAATTAGAAAATTTGATAAATATATTAAGAATAGAAAAGAATAAAATATAAAAAGTTATAAGTGAGAAGTTAGTATTTAAAAAAGTTAAAAACTACTAAAAGTTGTTAAAAAAATTTGTTGATCGAACAACAAAACAAATTTTTTAACTAGTAAAAAAATTAAAAAATAACTTAAATACCTGGTCGAATGTAATCAATATATCTGAATTATTTTCTCTTTTATTTTAACTATCTAGCATACCATCGGCGTGTTACAATAGGATTTGAAAGTTCTGTTGTGATGGTATCCCCTATTAAAAATTAAAAAATTGTTATCATGATTTGTCCCATTTCTATGTGATTGAAAAATGCAACTTGTTTAGTATAAATATACTCTTGCAATAAAAATAAAAACGAATTAGCTAACATGTTAGTGTCTACCAATCGCCAATTCCAAATGACGAAAGATATTTTAAAAGAGTTTTATTTTATCTTCCTAAAACATCATTTTCATAATACTTATTGTTGATAATAAATTATTAATTTAAAAGTAGATATATTTAATACTCTTTCTAAAAAAAGCAGTTAACATTTTATTCAATAATTAATAAAATTGTTAAAGTAAATTATTAGAAGGATTTATATTATTCATTTAACTAATTTAAAATAATTAACAACGACATAATAAACACTTAATGCAGACCCTTATTTTTATCCACATTGTATTTTAAAAAGAAATTATTTACTTGGGCTGAATAGAGTTAGGCCTAAAACATAAAAAGAAGCCCAAACTTTTTTCAACAGCCCAATCTACTGCTGCAATCTGGAGTTGTGTCAGAAAAAGATTCCAACAGCAAAATTACCATAATTTTCCAGCTTAAAAGATATTTGATGAGCCTTCATCAAGGTCTATGACATCGAGTCAGTATTTAACAAAAGATATCTCAGAAAAAGATTCCAACAGCAAAATAGACCCAGAATTTTCCAGCATAAAAGAGATTTTATGAGCCTTCATCAAGGTTCTATGAGAGTCAGTATTTAACAAAGAAATATGAACGTATCTCCTATTCAAATTATAGAAACAACTTGTATATAACATTTACATGATAAAAAACAGGCAAAAAGGGCAAACTAAAAAGTGAAACGAGTATAAGAAACCTTCACAGGTCTATCCAAAAAAACACGGTAGTTTGAGTTTGTAGTACAGTATATAAAGAAAAAATAAAGGGCACGGGTAAAGTTCAAGCCAGTGAAAACAATATAATGTGGTCCTCATGCTTCGAATAAGTTCAGTTTCTAAATAAAAAATAGACTTGAATAAATTACTACTATTAGTATAGGAATACAAATAGGGGAAAAACAGAGATAATAAGGGAGAAAAAGAATTACCAGTAGGTGTTTATATGCTATTCAAGCCAAGAAAAAGTTTGAATATCTATATAAAATCATAAATGTATCATGATATGAAAACATCACCAGGAAATGTATGTTACTATAAGACATATTTGTTGGCCAATAGAATTACGACATGACCATGTGCTTGTTCCCCTCCCTAATACTGTTGGTCGGCAACGATTCATAAAAATATTAGACTAAAGCTATTAAGAATGATTAGGACATGCGTTTGGCAGCACTTCCACTTTCTAATTCCACATGGATTACGGGTGTTAACCCTCTATACGGACTATAAAACTGTTCTTGACAATGCTAAAACAAAGCCCATTAAACATACTAGTCTTTGCTCTTGCTCCATACAGGGGACATTTGTCTTTGTCCGACATTAGAACTCACAACTGCACTTCCATTTTCCACATTCATCAGAGGATCAGATTCATCTTCTCTTGCCTGGAAACATTAAGAAGAAACAGGGTGACAGAATGTACTTCAAGTTTGTGACAATGCAAAAACTCAAGACAAGCAAAGTTGGCCAGTTAAAACAAACCTGGGATGATTGCGATGCAGCTTCGACAGTTTTTTGCTGATTCTCGAGAGTACAATAGTAAGAATATAGAATCATCCCAATCATGGCTATCAAAATACCCAGTATATTTCTCCAGCTAAATGGGTCTCGGAGAAGTATATAACCAAATGCCAAAACAAGGCATGTCTTCAGGTGTCCAAGAACCTGATAGGTGACTGGAGATGTCTTTCCAATAACAAGGAACGTACTGAAATTGACAGAGATGGAGATAAGGCAGGAAAGAATTATGAAAACCTGCAATGCAGAAAGAAACAGTTGAGAACACATTAAAAATAATAATAAGTTGGAACTTCGGAAGACTATTTAACTCTTACCGTCACTTGTGTCGTATACTTGAAACCAAATACATTTTGGTTGGTCAAAAGTTTATCCAGATATGGACCAGAGATTAACAGGGTTGCTGCTTGATATGGACATGATTGATACAGAAGCTGGGTGGAAGAAACCTTGTACTTCTTCTGGATAGTATTTGTCATCTAAAAGCCACTAGTTAAGGAGACAACGCCCAAATAAAAATGATAGCCCGGGAATTAAAAAAGCAGACAACCACCTTCAAGTGCAATAAAAAGTTATGTTTCTCCTAATTATGTTCAAATAACATAAATGACAGTCTCTAGATAAAGAAAATGGACTTGTCCAAAGGTAAGCAGATAGAAAAAGAGGGATTCCAGGCCAAAGTGAGGCTCTGCATGTAATTTAAACAAGAAAACCTAAAATAATACGAAGTTATGAGTATATTAGTTCTGCCATCAGCTCATGTCCCTTGGAGCAGAAGATAATTGTTTCAAGTGTCAAGGGCAAACATGACATTTCTTTTCCTGTATAATTAGCAGCATAATATTTTAAAAAAGCATTGTATATGGTTAACAAATAGAGCATATAATATATAATATATGCCTCAGTGGAACAGGTTCAAAATTAAGTCCCCACTATATATGTTTCTATTCAATCTATAACAAAATTTAGTTGTTGATGCAATTGGAAATTATTTTAAGGATACAATCTGAGCAACACAAGTTGTAATCACTGCAAGAAAAGATAAGAAAGAGCCCAGAGCATTGAGCTGCAAATCTGTGACAGTAGCAATCCCGACACCCAAAAGGAGGATACTGAGGGCAAATTGAATTCTCTTACTGCAATAACAATGAAAAAAAATAATTAATTTTATTTAAGGGAAAACTACTAAAGGCAGCTATGCTCAGACAGTAAAATGAGCATAACAATCAGTTACAATCATAATTCAGGTCAAAACAATGAGCAAGTGAGAGAGAGAGATACACAAGATGAGAAGGAAAAAAAAACAAAAAGTGACCGTTACATAATTATCATTTCAAGTATATATCAACACCCAAACATAAAAATCAGTGTATTCATAAGAAGCTAAATAGAACCTGAATCTCTTCCCAAGAAAAATGGTCTCCAACAATACAGTACAAGGAATGATTGCCAGCTTAGTCATCTGAAAAGGAATATCATAGAGATGCTCAGAGTCAACAATAATCAAATGAACACATGACAAAAACAGAACCATAACAAACATACTTGATAGAAGCCAACAGAATTGAACCCCAGGCTCAAATTTAAAAGTCCAATTGAGATCCCATTTAAAATCCCAAATCCCATTACAGCTTTCTGCTCAAAAGGTTTGTGCTCAAAGAATCTCATTTTGAGCGCCACATGAAGGGAACAAAACGTGACAAGCAGATGCCAGCTGGTCAAAGTTGTAGCTGCATATCAAAAAGCACAAATTTCAAAAACTTGTAAGTCTCGGACAGTACATTAAAATGTAAAGATGAAAGCTCAAATTTGCATATAGCATGAAAATAACCCAAACCATCATCAGACAACACATTTCAGAGGAGATAAATTTACCTTCTTCATGAATAGAACTGA
This sequence comes from Glycine latifolia, assembly GCA_013407115.1. Lineage (NCBI taxonomy): Eukaryota > Viridiplantae > Streptophyta > Magnoliopsida > Fabales > Fabaceae > Glycine > Glycine latifolia. The sequence continues at coordinate 34,616,719 of CM023944.1, read as the reverse complement.
AAAAAAACAGGTAATTAAAAACCAGATAATGCTAAGAGATGTCTAATGTTTAGGCACTTCCAAAAAAATAAATCAATAATTACATTTTTTATGAAGCAACTTACATCTTATTCACATTACTCGGCAGCTGTATTGATTTAGAAAAAGCAGTAAAGAAAACAAAATCCTTAACTTAGTAATGCCTGGCAAATAAGACAACAAATGATACTTCCAAAGAGGCAATATTTTATTTAGAAAAAGATGGGATACCAACAATCCAACAGATCCCATCACATTCCCGCAAACAGTATCTAGGAAACTAAATTCCAAATATAAAGGCAGACAAAAAATTGCAACATTTGACAAATACAATCTCCAACTGACACTTCTAGTTTTACTAGAGCCACGAGCAGTTGAGTTGGAGGAAAATGATTGTTAACCAAGAGCGAAAATGAAACACATATCCATTTCCACCTTCTCATGTTTATGTCAAAACAAGCAAGTATAACGCAATTTTCATTCTAAAAGCTTCACCCAAATAACCAACCAGGCACACCCTAGGTGAATGCATAGCCTAGATCACAAGCACAATACAGCACAAGGAGTAGCAGCAGGTACATTGGAGCAACTTCAAAGTTCTAACAAAAGATGCAAGAGGGAAGGGAGGGTCAAAAACCTTCAGTTCTAATAGCACGAATGAAATCACAGAAACGCAGATAGAACAAATACATTAGCAAAGAAATAAATGATTCAAATGAAAGACACAAAATACAAATAAGTGGCAAAAATAGAAAGCAAAAGAAGAGTAAAAACTTGCTACAATTCAAAGGGGGAAGTTGAGTTACCGAAAATGAAATGCAGTGAACTCATCAGCGCCTTATTGCAAATCACAATGGACACAGATGAGACCACAGAAAGAGTCAACGCGCCCACAGTCCCAAGCTGGAAACGTTCTCCCTCACCCATATTTTGTCTTTGCTCCAAAACCTGAAAAACCAAAACCAAACCAAAAAAAAGCATTCCCAATTTCAAATCATCAGAAGGCGAATCAGACAACACACGAATAGCAACAACAAGAAGAAAACATCAAACAGCAGAATCAGCCATACCCAGAAGACAAAACAACAACTTTTACCCACCCAGACGCCGACAGAGGAACTCAGGGAGAGAATTGACTCAATTGAGCAAAAAGGGGTTTGCGATTTGGGAGAGATTTAGATCGATTCAATGGTTTAGAGGTAAAAAGAGAGTGAATGGTGAGCGGTGGTGACGTAAGCATGAAAGGGAAAAGGGTAATCTAACTAACAAACTAATGACGGAGGGAAGAGGAAGAGCATTGCGATGCAGAAGAAGATGGTGATTTTGATGCTGCTGAATGGAAATGGAATGGTTCGTGAATACTATGAATTACTAGTATTATTTATCTATGATCTGTGATATGAGTATGCGCCGGTGAGTGAGGAAGCAAGGGAGATTTGGTAGTAAAACACAATTGAATTAGATTAATGGAAATGGGGTTTGGTAATGGGTACACACAATTAATGGCCTTGGATCCGTCGTCAAACCCAACTTTGCTATCAAGAGAAATGTTATGGACACTATCACACTACCTTTGTCGGACACCCTTTTTTGTTTTTAACAAAATTTAATGGAATTAAATATTATTAATGACAAAAATTAATGATGAACGATAAATTTAATGATTTTTTCCTTATTAATGTTAAATTAATTATTCATGATAAATTAAGATTATTTTAGTAATTATATTTTAGTTGAACTAGGATATTCTTATGTAAAAAATTAATGAATAATCTTTTCGTATATTAAGAGATTGAATTATTGATCATATGCTTAAGATTTTTAGGATAACTTTATTTAGTAGTTCATAGTATAAATATTTTTTTCTAACAATGCGTAAAAATTATATTCAATTTTAGATATTAAAACTTGTGAAATAGTTTTTAAACTTACAGTTTATTTAATGAATATTATTGATAATTTTTTTAATAAGTTATAAATCATTATTTGACTAGAATAAATTATTATTAATAATAAGTAGTATATTTAAATGAATATATTTAAAATATTCCTAGGATATTAAATGTTTCTGATATATTTATTACTATGTACAGATTTATTATATTATTTTATTTTTAAATATTTCAAAATTATTTAATATGTTAAGACTATTTATAATAATTTCTTAGTGAAACAAATTAAAAGAGTTTAAAAATATTTTTTCATAATAGGATTGTCTTAAGGAGAATGATAACAAGTTTTTTTTAAAGAGATAATGATAACAAGTTAGGACTATAGTTAAAAATAAAAGTATAACATATTTGTAAAAAAAGGTGTTGTCAATACATTTTTATTATACTTTTTAATATAATCTTATTGTGATTTCTAATAATTTTTCTATTTATTAATTGATAATAAGATATTTGTCAGTAGAAGCTTTGTCTTAATAATTTTTAAGTTTAGCTTTGTTAGATTATGTTATATTTTCTTGTTAAATTTATACTACATTTTATGATGTATTAGTGACAGCAATAAAGCTATTTTAGTTTATATACTCCGACATAGTAGATTTAGGTTTTTCTCTCTATGTAATCTTATTTTTCAATATGGGTAATCAGACCTCTTGCTTTGATCTATATATATTGGAAGTCTTTTGGCTTGAGCGGTGTAACCAACACACTCAAACATATTTTCACTCAACTATGTTCTTAAAAAATGTAGACCATTAACTTTTACAAGCTTAAGTTAAGGGGTATTTCTCACTTTGATAACTAAAAGTTTTTTATACAGTGTTGATAAATAAGAATTGATAACTAAAAGTTATTAAGGCTAGTTTATTAAATTATAAATATTTAATAAAATTATTTATTGAAATAACTAATAAATGTAAAATAAAAAATAAATATATTTATATGATATTTTATATAAATAATAATTTTATTTTGTGGATAAAAATATATTTTTGGATGGTTATAGTTTTAGTTTTTCATTAATTTTGAATACGTATAATTCTTTTTTAAAATCAATTGTTTTTTAAAAAAAATAGTTTCAATTATTTGATTTTTTTATGTCGTATCTTAAAATACTCCTAACTAAACTTAAAACAAAAAAAAAAACATATAGCTAAATCTACAATTATACTTTCATTATATTCATTACGTACACAAATTATATTGAAAATAACAAATAAAATAAAACACACAGGATTCATCATAACCCCTTGTTATGATTTAGTTACTCATAATCATAAATAAATCTAAAAATATTTACCTAGATCCAATTTAAATCCATAAAGAAAGGAAAAGGAAAGGAGAAAGAAAACCCTAGAATTTCAAAATTGTGGCTAAAGGAATTCCAAATTCTTACCTGTGATTTCCCTGAGACTTCAAAAAATATTAACAACAATAAAACAATATAGTGATTCATTTGACACTTTGAAAAAGATGCACAAAAAGGAACAATGTTCCTAGAGGTTGTGCTGTTGTGGTAGGTCTAAAGAAGAGAAAAGGGAGTTTCTTCGTAGGATGTTGTTTCTTGCTCTTTTACTATTGTTTCTTGCTGTATCTCATTACATTTCGGAGAACCCAATCCGAAACACAAAATTGAAAGAAGCTTTTAAAATCTTTAAAAAGATATAGCACAAACAAAAGCCCAACTCACCTTTAGATAAAGTGCACAAGCATGTTATTTATGTTGTGTGACCATGATACGGGCACGATTATGCATATGGGTTAACAACCATGTTAGAATTAAATTATCGATTACAATTCCAATTTTATGCACCAAAAGGACTCTTGGGTCTTTTCCGGTAATGATTTTCGGATTTTACATTATTTGAGGCCAATGCTAGAATACTTGATAGCTTGTACGCAACTGTTATCTATACCTTTCACTTTTACTAATATAGCTTTCATTCTTCTTTTTTTCTCAAAAATATCCCTTTTGTTTTACATTCCATAAAGTAGTTTATGAAAGTGTTCAAATTTTAATAAGTTTTGGAGAGTAATCTCTGAAAGCCAACTTGTAACAAAAAAAAGCAACACACTCAATTGTTTTTTCATTGCTATGCGTTTGTTATGTGTTATATATTCACTCTCTGTCAATAGAAATTTATCTTAGTTGATTGAACAAGGTAGTAAATTCTGTGACATTTTCTCAAATTCCTACCAATAAAAAATATACTCACTTTCTTGATTTTTTTCAAATAAAACCAAGCAAAAAATGAAATTATGAGAATTTTTCTACATTATTAATTTCCTTTATTATTTATACCGTTCATTTATACTCATCTATTTCTTTGTTTTCTTCAATCAAGCACCTTTAACAGAGACTGAAAATATAATTAAATAGAAATTAAAGGTGATTGACAAAAAAAACAAAGTAATAGATAAATATAAATGAAAAATTGTATAAAAAATAAAAGAAAACTAACAATGTAGAAAAATTGGATATGTTAAAATCATAATTAATGATATTTTTATTATTTATGTTTTACTTTTGTTATTGTAATCAATATATACGGCTACATATATTCTGTTGATTTTTTAATAACTCATCCCCTTTTAATTCATATGTTTTTTTTTTAAATAATCATGAGAAAATAAAATTTGAAAATGAAAAGTTTCATATAATAGAAATATATTATTAATTCAGTAAGGAAAAGCAAAAGAAATAAGTACTAATGTAATAATTTGAATAATAATAATAATTTAAAATGTGAAAAACAAATAAAATGTTTGACCAAAATCAAAATTTCATAAACCTTTTTTTTGGTACTATTTAGAGTTTCTCTGTAATATTTTGGTTTTAAGAAGAGGGGAGATTTACGCTAAAACAAGAGATTTTTATTTTTGCCTTTAGCTATTTTCTCTTATTGATTAAAATATTATAATAGAAGTAGCAATAGTTGACTTTCACTTTACAAGTGACTCTACTCATGTTAATTATATTAACTTTGTATATATGAGGAGCCACTCTAATGAAAACATTTGCTTATGCGAGAACATGAAAATAACTAATAATTATTAAATTTAAATTAAAAATAATATATTATGGAGATTAAAATCCAATTATTGCCATTTGTAGTCACTTGTAAAGTGAAAGTCAACTATTGCCACTTATTTTAAAGATTTAAACAAATAAGAGAAACTAGTTAAAGACGATAAGTTTAAAATCTCCTGTTTTAGCATAAATTCTCCTTCTTAAAACCAAAATATTTTAGAGAAATCTAAATAGTACCAAATAAAAGTATATGAAATTTTGATTCGGTCAAACATTTAATTTGTTTTTCACCTTTAAACTTATTATTATTCAATGAGATGGTGCCACAATTTATATTTATGGTTTTTGTGCATAAAGTATTTGTAACAAATAGTAAAACGAAATATTTTATCCATTGACACAATTTTGTGTTGCATCATTCATTAACGTACAAAATGGATTATTGAAAGGGCTTTGACTCTCCTTTAATTGTATAATCAAATGGTAGAGAACTCTTTCATAGGTCAAAACTATTCAATAAATAAATTACCTAACTAATCAATCATATCGCATAATCCTATTCTCTATCTTCTCTTCCAAACCCCAATCCTATCTCCCAATAAAATACTAACAACTAAGTGTGCTTTTTTGTCTTAGTTGACAATAAAATTTTATTGATGAATTAGCTGAGATTGAAGATAGATGATTTATATCCTCCAGTGTGTCATCTTCCAACAATGTAAGCAAAAACGTCATTAGATGATTATGATTACATGCTCAATGAAGGAAGCATACTTGAAAGTATGAAAAATGAAAGTAAAATTGAAATATATGTAACAAGATATAAAAAATATCTAGTTAGTATTTGCTAAGTGAGCCATTTCTATTGGCCAATAACTTAGACACGACAATGTACTCCCCCACTAATATTGTTGGTTGGCTTTCAATGCACATAATGCTAAGCTGATAGTATTGAACGAAACAATTCACAACTGTAACTATTTGAGACCTTAATTCTGGAAAAAATCCTACTAAGGGGTATAATTCATTTATAGGCTCTATAGGCTTATCTATTGTCCTTAACGATGATTTTGAAAAATTCATACTGAGTGCTAATCTTTTTCTTTGCTCCAAACAGGAGGCCTTTTGTTCAGAACCGTACTTGCATTTTCCACATTAATTAGAGTCTCAGATTCACCTTCTCTTGCCTGGAATCAATAGGGATAACAAAGTCACAAAGTGGGTTCTTGTAGTCCATGATCAAGACAAAAAAACACAAGAACATGCAAAATGCTCATAAATAAAACAAACCTGTGATGCTTGTGCGGCAGCTTCGGCTGTTTTTTGTTGACCCTCGATAGCACAATAACAGGAATATAGAATCATCCCAACCATGGCAACCAAAATTCCGAGTATGTTCCTCCAGCTGAAGGGGTCATGGACAATAATATATCCAAAAGCCAATACAAGGCATGTCTTTAGATGTCCAAGAACCTGATAGGTGACTGGAGATGTCTTTCCAATTACAAGAAATGTACTAAAATTCACCACGATAGAGATCATGCATGAAAGAACAATGACCATCTGTAGTGTAGAAAATAGTAGTTGAAAATACATTAACAAAAAAATGAGTTCAAGTTCAAAAGTAAGGACACAGATAATTTTAAATCTCACCGTCACTTGTGTTGTGTACTTGAAAGCAAAAACATTTAGGTTGGTCAAAAGTTTATCCAAATATGGTCCAAAGATTAACAAGGTAGCTGATTGATATGGACATGTTTGATACAAAAGTTGGGTAGAAGAAACCTTAAACTTCTTCTGAATGGTATTTGTCATCTAAAAGGGACTAATTAAGATCTTAACAAATAAGACAAAAATATGTAATTGGTCTATCATGCAAAAAATAAAAAGGGACAACCTTTTTTTAAGTAGTCGTGCACAAAAGAAAGATATACTCCTGCTAAACTATGTTCAAGTGAAATGAATGATAAGGCACACACACTGAGTAAAACCAAAGATAGTGCATGTATAGACTTTTAGATTTATACATATAGGGAAAATCTATGAAAATAGAAGCTGCATTAACTCAAAAGAGATCTGTCTTCTCATATGCCAAATAAAACTTAAATTTACACATTTTTTGTTATGCAGTTATTGACATGATTATCATGAAGAAAAAATTACAGGGTTCAGAATATGCATTTATGCAACACTTTGTTCCTTAGTAGTTAACAACATAATTATCATGAAAAAAAGTTTCAAACCACTAAGAGTTAATGCATATGCGCTAAAGCACAATAGATTTTTTTATTATTTGATTCATAGTTTCATTAAAAACTTGAGCAACTAACAAAATTGGAACTTTCTTAAAGGATACAATTTGAGCAACACATGTTGTAATCACCGCGAGCAAAGATAAGAAAGAGCCCAAAGCATTGAGCTGCAAATCAGTAACGGTTGCAATTCCAACACCCAGAAGGAGGATAGATAGGGAAAATTGTACTCTTTTACTGCATGACAATAATGGTAAAACAATTAGTAATACAATTCAAAATTAGTAGAACTACTAAGGCAGTGCCATACAACAACAACATCCTCATCTCACAATGTCAAACTGAGGCAATGTCATACGGAATAAAAGATAAAAAAAGAAGCATAATATTGGACAAGGATAATAATAATGATAGTTTAGGTCAAGACAAGAAACCAGTGAAGCCACATAGATGCCTTCATATTTATGCGATGCTGGAAAGGACAAAAAGGCACGTGACACATTGAAAATCACATGATCGACATGATGACTTGAAATCTATTAGAATTTAGAAATAACTCTAAATGATCTAATTGCATAAAAGTAAACAGAAAGGAAAAAAAAAAAAGGTTGGTACAGACTATTCTATAATGGAACTTACATAAATTTATGGATATATATAAACTTTATAAATATAAAGACTTGAAGTGATCAAACACATTAATGATAAAAGTCTAAACAGGACCTAAATTTCTTCCCAAGAAAAAGGATCTCCAAGAGAATAGTACATGGGATGATTGCCAGCTTTGTCATCTAATGCAAATATTAGAGAGCTTGTTCAAAAAATCTTGAAAGGCAACTTAAAAACATAAATCAGAATATCACACAAAAAACATAACTGAGAGAAAGAAAAAAAAAACCTGATAAAAGCCAACAGAATTGAAGCCTAGGCTCAAATTTAAAAGTCCAATTGAGATTCCATTTAGAATTCCAAACCCCACCACAGCTTTCCGCTCAAAAGGTTTGTGCTCAAAAAATCTCAACTTTAGTGCCACATGAAGGGAACAAAATGTTACAAGACGATGCCAACTTGTCAAAGTTGTAGCTGCATAGGAATCGAAGGATACATATTAAAATCTCAACTCTAGGACATTACACTTCAAATGTAAAATAACAAGTTGAAATTACCAAGAATTAAATAAACGAAAAAACTTGCAGGGGGATCTAAGCTACTAGTCAGAGCTCCTTTATGTTTCCTCAAAATATCATTATCTTAAGTTTTTTTTGGTTAGAAAAACATTTTCTATTTTAACAAATAATTACAAAAATACAAAAGATAAAGGTTTGTTTACTTTGAGAAAATGTTTATTTGTTTTCATGTTTTGTTTTTACTTTTAATTACAAAACTATCACTTTGTTTTTAATTTATTTTCTGCTTTCAAAGATTTGCATAGGAAACATAGAAAAGAAAAGAAAAATGTTTCACTACTTTCTATATAAATCTCTGAAAAAATGAAACAAATTAAAACAAGGCGGTAGTTTGGTAATTAAAGTGAAAACAAAAAAGGCTTTCTTATAGTAGACGAGCAAGATTTTGTTGCTTTCACTATCTTCTATACAATTATTTGAATAAAAAAACAACAAATAAAACAAGGTGGCATTTATATGACTATTTTTTTTAAATGGAAAATGAGAAGAAGAAAAAAATCTTCTCAAACCAGACCCTTTTTAACATAAGATGATCATCTCAAACCAAATCTTTTACTAGCTAAGATAATAAGTTTCTAAATTGCAATAAGGGGTGGTGACCATGAAGCACGAACGCTAGACATATTAAGATTAGCACAAACAATGTGCAAAATATAGGACACGGATAGTATTATATACAATTGTGAACTTGACATCAGAATAATTTAATTTAGTGACGAACACATAATACAATACATTATGACTTCAAGAGCCAAATGCAGACTTATGGAAAGACATTTTTTTAGGATATGGAAAGACATTAATAACAAATTTTGGTGCTTGTTTAATCTAAATGGTGGAATCCCTATGACAAAGCATGGCTATACGACAAAAAATAACATGAAAGAAGAATGTCTTGGAGAAGCAAAAAAATAAAAGGAAGAGCAAGGAAGAATAGGGATGTAAACAACTTTCCCATTAAGGATTCAATCCATGATTCTCCGTGTTAAGGGAGACTAACCCCATCAATCCATTGAATTATGAAACAACTGAATGGGTCATATACAAAAGCACACGAATGGAAGCAACACACTTGTAATAGTCACAAAAAATTAGACACACAAATAACTTGTCATTTCTTAATCATATAGCAATTTGCTAATAGCCAAATTGTTTATAAACTTACCAAAAATGAAATGTAGTGAGCTCATCAACGCCTTATTACAAATCACAATTGACACCGATGACACCACAGACAAACTCAATGCACCAACAGTTCCCAGCTGGAATTTCTCTCCCTCACCCATCTTTTCCTTGTTGCTCTAAACAAACCAAACCACAAAAAATCACAACCAAGGAACAAAATGGAGCACAAGAACACAACATTGAAGCAAAAATCTTAAAACATTGCAAATTCAGCTCAAACCCAGAAAACAAAACAACAACTTAAGCTAAAAAAAACGTTGGGAAAACTTACATAAGGAATATATGAATTCGGGAGGAGTGAAACTAAATGGGTGTCAACGAATTGTGAGAAAAGCTCTTGGATTCGATTATTATAGAAAAGTTATAATTATGGCTCATGAAAGTTTATGGGTAAGAGGAAATTCAGTAGTTAACGTAAAAGCTGAGAGAAATGTGGTTCAATGAAATGAAATGGGAATGAGAATGAAAATGAAAACCAGAAATGGAGGAATGTGGCATTGATCAAGTCCACGTTTAAGAAGTTGAGTGAAAATGCAGATCAATGTGAAACACGTATGTGTTTCTTCTTCTTCTTACAATTACTGGCAGAGGAGAAAGGGAGAAAAGCTTGATTTTGGTTCCCAAAGCTAATTAATAATGAACATTAGGTTTGGAACTTTTCTAAAATACTCATGGTTTTGCAATGCTCACTTTTGAGTTTTTTTTACCTAAAAAATGACGGTGATGCACTTTTCTTGATGCTACTTGTGTTGAGAATCTATGTTAAATAATATAATTTTTCTATACAAGATTATTTATTGTGCGCACCATGACATTTATGATTTATGAACATGTCATTAATGTGTCAAGAAAAAACTTTAAATGGTGTATTTAATTTTAAGGATAAAGCTACGGGTATTAATTAACACATTAAATGCGATTTTTTTATAATTAATTTAATACCTTATGTTGTTATTAATATTTTGCGATATTTAATAATTATTTAATTTATTAATAAATTTAATTAGAATATACTTTTTGTGTGTATAATGATTGTAACGAAGATTCATCTAAGTCTTCATGCATTAATCTTGTCACTACACGACTCTAGTGAGTTATTAGAATATATTAATATTACAAAAGTTTATAATTTATTTAATGGAAAATTGTTATGTAATTAAAAATTATTGAATTTTTATTTATTTTTTGAAAAATCATATTTGAGATGATTTATAATATCTATTGGTATTTTTTACATTTACATTTTATTAAATTAAGAGTTTGTTTTTTATATAGTGTTACTATATTTTTTTAGAATATAAACTAATTAGAATAATTTTTAAATAATTTTTATAAAATAAACTATATTAACATATGCAAACTAAAACCAAATTTACCAAAAGTACAGAAACATATTTTACCCAATAATAAACAATGACCCCTAATGTAAGTATACTAAAATGTAAATATATATTCCGTAAGGAAAGGAAAATGTCACGTGCGTGATAAGAGAATACAAAAAATAATCACGTGGGGGGCAAGTCGGATGTTGGGCCGAGTTTTAGTGGGCCACTAGTGGTGGTGCTACGAGATTGGGGTGTTGAGCTTCCTGCACCATTAGCTTATTCTAATACACCATTTAGGCACAGTGAATTTCCCATTTTACCCTTTGAATTTAAATTTTAATTATATAATATTTTTTTAAACTTTTCTTCTTCCCTCTCTTCTTCTCCCCTGTGCATCTTCGCATTGCTATTCCTGAGCGCCTTCTTCTCCGGCAAGCACAGCATTAGTGGCTCGTTGTTCTTTCCAGCATTGATACTTCCCGTTGCACGTCGTTGATTGCTGTTCACTCCGCCGCACCTTGTTCGAGCTTTGTTCGTGGATTGGTGGTGGGTTGTTTGTGCGTGTCGTGACCCTGGTGAGTGGTTTCTCTCACTATTGATGCTTATGGTGTTCTGCTGAAGCTGTTGCAGGTCATTAATGGCGGAAACGGATCCGAAAATCCGTGGGTCAGTGTCGTACGGATTGCTCAATCCGTATGGGGTATACGAATTGAGCAATCCGTATACCCCATACGGATTGAGCAATCCGTATACCAGTTGAATGCTGTTAAAATTGAATTTTTTAAAATGAAATGAATAGCAATGCAGTCTAATTTAAATGTATGTGCCTCTGGGTGAAAATTACTAGTTTCATGAGTTGATTTGAATAGAAATGCACGATGGTTGTGAATGTCGCTTGTTGAAAAGTTTCATAGGTTGGTTTTGATTAGAATTGAAGTTGATGATATGGTCCATTGTGCAAGGCAGGTCCGGAACCCAGAAATAGTTCTGTTTTGATTACAATTACACTTGAGT
>CM023944.1:34493664-34604748 GCA_013407115.1 Glycine latifolia | reverse complement strand
ATTTGGTATGCTTGTGAAGCGTTGTTTTGAAATCATTATTGGTTGGTTTTGATCATATTGTAGTTGAGTATATGGTAAGCTAGTCAATTACACTTGTTGAACCCATTATAGGTTGGTTTTGATTAGAATTTGGTATGCTTGTGAAGCGTTGTTTTGAAATCATTATTGGTTGGTTTTGATCATATTGTAGTTGAGTATATGGTAAGCTAGTCAATTACACTTGTTGAACCCATTATAGGTTGGTTTTGATTAGAATTTGGTATGCTTGTGAAGCGTTGTTTTCAAATCATTATTGGTTGGTTTTGATTAGGATTGGACTTATATTATATACAATTGCTTGTGAGTTGCACTTGTTCAACCCATTATACGTTGGTTTGCATTAGTATTGGACTTCTTTGTTTGCTATGGTTGTGAAGCGTTGTTTTCAAATAACTATTGGTTGGTTTTGATTAAGTTTGGAGTTGAGTATATGGTAAGCTAGTGAATTACACTTGTTGATATGCTTGTGAATTGGACTTCCTTAGTTGGTATGATTGTGAATTACACAAATCTGTATCCAATGATGTTGTTCTTGAAACTCAAAAGCTGAAAAACACTATGTGGATGCAGGTTATGGCTAAGACGAGAGGAGGAGTGCGTCGGGCTGTTGGTCGAAGTCCCGACCGTTCTGCGGGTACACATGCTAGAGGTCATCCTGAAGATGCCCCTGAGCGGCGTAGGCCAACCGCATCTGTTCGTCGTCATAGGGCAGGTGTTGCTATTCATGATGATCCTCCTGTGCCTGAGCCTGAGCCTGATGCCGAGATTGCTGACCCGGTGATCGAGGATATGGACACAGCGTCTGAATCTTTTCCCGGAGGGCCGGAAGATTCTTCAGTGCTTACTCAGTTTGCTGATCATGTGGCGCTACGAGTCTGGGCAGGAGAGGTATTGACATGTTCAACTACATAGACCAACGTCAAACTCATTTGGTTATCCATACATGATTAACCGTAAATTATGTCTTCTCTGCAGGAACGTCCAGAGTTGAAGCTTGCTTCCCATGGCCGTAAGGTCATTAAATTCGGGAAGCCTGTACCTGAGATTGAAGGTTTTATCGCAGCTACTGGCCTGACTCCATTGATTGGATGCTCGGTGGAGACTGGACATAGGGGGTTGCTATCTGCATTTGTTGAGCGATGGCACCCCGAGACATGTTCATTTCATCTGCCCGTGGGAGAGATGACACTCACTTTGGACAACGTGTCATCACTGCTGCATCTCCCTGTCATGGGCACATTCGACACCTACGATTAGTTAGACATCGGAGAGGCGATCACGTTGCTGGTGGAGCTACTCGATGTCACTGTACAGGAGGCATCTGCTGAGACGACACAGTGTCACAGTGCTTATGTTAGGCTATCATGGCTCCGTGAACTGTATTACGCGAAGGTGGAGGCGAGATAGTGGATATTGGCCGCCAGGGCATATCTACTTCACCTTGTTGGATGCACGCTGTTTGCCAACAAGAGTGCCACACATATAGCTGTGGCATTCTTAGAGGCGTTCAGAGACTTCGACCGGTGTGCGGGTCTTGCGTGGGGTGCGGGTGCTCTTGTCCACATGTATGAGAACCTGAGCTACGCATGCAAGCACCACGGGAAACATCTTGCAGGGTACATCACACTGTTACAGGTAATGATTTTCATTCTCAAATGCATAACGATTAATATACAATTGTACCAGTATATTTTGTTTGCATTCTTTCCTGACTTTTATTGTTTGAAATTTGTAGTGCTGGATATACGAGCATTTTTCTAGTATAGGAAATGTCGATGCGGATGACCAGTACGACGAGAGGCAACCTCGTGCCTGCAGGTGGAAGACCGCGAAGGCCTTACGGTGTCAACCTATCGGAAATGTGTAGATAGGTTGACACCGTCTGATGTAGATTGGACACCGTATGGGGAGCATCGTGGACAGAGGGAGTTTGAGGTCATCTCCATGTACTCTGGATTCCTCAGATGGGGTCCACATCTGACTAGGTATTTACCCGAGAGGGTGGTCCGGCAGTTCGGGTATGTTCAGCACATTCCACCCCCGCCTATGTCAGATGTTCCTTCAGTTGATGATCTTGAAGACAGGTGGAGCCACTTCCTAGACTTCATGGTGCCGACCGGAGACTTGGTTGAGTATCCAGGTCACTGTGGTGCTGCATACATGGGGTGGTTCTTCCGCATCTCTCATCCATTCATGACCCCATCTCGGTATCAGGAGGCGGCTTCCCAGATTCCACCCGTGCCTGAGCCTGCACCAGCCCAGACTCATTCCCATGGTGCCGCTACTGATCCATCCACTGATAGAGATGAGCAGAGACCAGTTCATGCCGTGGTATTAATTGTTAAATTCAAACCTAATTGACGTTCAATACACGTTTATCCATTACCTAACCATTTCATTTGTTTTTTTGTAGCATGTGTGCCAACGTGTTGCTGAGGGCCTCCAACATATGATTGATATGAGGATGGTGACAGAAGGCACAGATGCATACTCGATGACTGAGCAGCTCCTGCATCTGGTTCGAGGCGTGACTGACGATGGCATTGTCTACACCCGAGCTAGACGGAGTTTCAGACCGCAGAGGAGATCTTCCCCTGCTCGTGATTGATATTTATCAGAGACTTTGACATTGATTATTAGATATTAGATAAATTTATTTGTAATTATTGTTTAGTCACTTAGAACATTTATATGACGGAACATGGTTTTACTCATTCAACATTTTATATCATAGAAGAAATACATTTTCAGTGTTAGCTAAATCTCTACACATCTCTTAAATCAACGTATTGTCTACGCAACTGCATCGCTTTAATATACAATTGCATGCGATCAATGTAATGATAAGGCCACTGCTGAGCTTCGGTGCTAGCGTGACTAGCCCACAAACATGCCGTCCACGGTAAAGGACAATTGTCTGCCAAGGTTACCTGTTTAGCACAAACAACATACATAAATGATGAATACTGGTAAAAAAAAAGTATGCATAAAAATGATACGAACATTGAAATTACCTGAACAAAATGGTTTCCAAACACATGACCAATGCACAATATGCGATGAACTCGGGGATCTCTAGGTGGTTGACTTCTTAACGGGAAGAACGTCATACTTTGCTTGAGTGACAGGGATACTACAATGATATTATATCTTGAGGCAATTACATGACCCATATCTGTGATATCCATCCACTTATCCATCGTTACCTGCAAATTATCAGTTAATCATATATATTATATGCATGTTTGTTCGTGCTTAGGTTAGGGCAAACCATATGATGTAAAAGAAACCCGATTTAAACATACCTTTGAGAATCCATCAACCAGTAGGGACCGCTTTAACATTTCAAACCTATGTATCCCACCAAACAACGATACATATTGATCGATCCATTGTGCAAGTTCTTTGAGCAGGTCATTGCGGACCAAAGACCAAGCCTCTTCACCGTAACCTACCAAGGCAGCAATAACTCGATATCCACAATTACCATCAGCTTTTACATCAGTTATGTCAACAATAAAGTTCTGCATAAATGGATGAAATTGATCGAGCATTGGAACCCTCCGATTTTTCATTAGAACATCAGAAGATGAACTGGACTGTTTCGGGGTAGAACAACTATTTTGTGCAGAATGAAACTCATCCACATACTCGAAGTAAGACGGGTCCCTTTTTGTAGACCGTTCGTGCTTTCTAACGTTCTTCTTCTGAGCACCTTTTGTTTTCACCTTATCAGGGGGAGGACACATGGAATTCTTATCAGGGTATGCAATTTCAGACAGCTTTGACTTTAGTGTCATTTTTCCACACAAATCAAGTGTTTCAAAACGGTTAGATATGGCTTCTATCTCATCTGTTATGCTTACTTGGTATTCAGCTGCACCATTGTCCCAGTAGTTTAATCGACGCCAAAACATATGAACAGTGGTGATTGGAATGCTCCCAATAACATACTTGGACAGCTCACATGCACAAGGCAAACCATAAGTTGTTCTCAACACACATCCACAACGAGATGGGTTTTTTTCCAGCATAATCCACCCGCTCGTACTCTTCCGCAATTTCATTTAACGCATACCTGGACACCATGCCAAGAAGTCTCTTGTATAACGTAACTTTGAAAACATGTCCAACCACATGTGTACTTCTTTCCAAAGATGCCTTGATTTCAGTATGTTGCAAGGTGATCATATTGTTCATCGCATCCCAAACCGTACACAAATCACCAACACTATTTTGTAGTAGCCGCTTTAAAGTCCAATGGGCAGACTCAACCCTGCAAGGTATGATACGAACATAGTTTACTTGAAAGACTTGAAACCTATGCAAATGATAATTTAAATGATAAATTAACCAATGTCTTAAGCAGAAATTTACCTGTTTGTAGTTGTATTTCCAAGATGCATTACTTTGTTTGTCCATGCTGTGACAAATTTTTCTTTGTGAGGGTTCAACCAAGTGTCCTTGACGTAATCAATAAATGTTGGCCACGGAGCACATGCAACCTCAAACTTCATAAGACAATCATCAAATTTCTTCTCACTAGCACAGTCAACCACACTTCCCCATGCATCCATGACATAATCCCACGCATTCTGCTGCCGAATATAAGTTTTACATTTTGCTTTAACATTTTTGTCAATGTGAAACCTACACAATAAATTGGTTGCTTCTGGGAAAACGGTTTCGACAGCACTCATCAATGCTAAATCTCTATCTGTAACAATCACCTTAGGGAAAAATTCACTTTTAAGAAATATCCCTCTAAACCGTTCAAGGGCCCACACAACATTGCTTATACGTTCCGCCTCTAAATAGACAAATGCAGCTGAAAATGTCTGCCCAGTAGGTGTCACACCAACAATGTCAAGTAAAGGTAGTCTATACCTGTTTGTTTTGTATGTACTTTCAATCAAGAACACCATATGATATGCATTACTCAATTGTACTGCATCCGGATGTGCCCAAAACAAGTCACGTACAACATTTTCATCCTTCAATCTATGCCAATGAATATACATGTCACGTTCAAGAAGTTTCATTAGCTGTTGCATTTCAGTGTTATCGCCTCTTCTACGCGTGCGGTATGAATATCTTGCATTGTATACTTGCTTCAAACTTGTCACATTATTGGCATTGTGCTCCTTCAAAGTTTGCAGAATATTCTTTGGTTTCACCATTGACCTTGTCATATCTGCAACAATGATCTTCTCCTCTTCAGTTAGTCGACCAGCGTATGGGTGTCCACAAAATGACTTAGCCAAAGTATGATTATGATTACCACATATTAGCTTCACCATCCACCCTTGACCTCCCGGAATTGGTTTGCCCCGCAGCTTAAAAGGACACTCGCATTTTCTAGTGCTAGTGGTCAATTGTGTCAAACCTTTTTTCCATTGTCTATATTTTCCACTCCTTTCACAACCAATTAACACAAATGACGTCCTTCCTATTTTCCCGGTTTTTGTGTCACTCCTCATTATAACGGCTACAAAATCATTCTCAAATGCAACTGCACGAGTCCATTTCAATACCGCATCACGGGACTCAAACACCTACACAAATGGATAATTCATCTTTAATCTTCTTAATTTTAATCATTTAACAACAACAACTACATTCAAAATCACATAAATACCTCAGTCGTGTTGAATGCTGCGGAACAATCAACTACACAATCATTGTCTTCAAACGCATCAGGGCCCGCTCCGATGTCTTCATCCATATAATTTCCTTCCGACAAAATACTTTCATATATCCACTCATCGGTGTCCATCCTTACAACTACAAATTTAATTTAATCATTACGCAAAACACACACAAATAAATAACCATTTACCTAACCAATCCATAAAATAACATTTATTAAATTACTCATTAAAGTCTAAAGATTTACATAAACAATTAAGCAAATTTCTAAATTGTATATACTAACTCAAATAACTTTAGAAATTAAGTTCAATTCTAATTTAATCCACAAATTGACTTTCCCTATATAGTCACACAAATAATTTTAGAAATTAAACTAAATTCTAATTATTAAAACCAATGTGAATTTTAATTAAATACATGGCTTTAACCATTTTTCAAAAAAATTTTATGGACAATTTGCTGATTTAATTATTTACGGATTACCCAATCCGTACGACACATAAAAACCAGACCCACCCACCTCTACAACCCAAACACCACTGCACGACGCCGACAGCCACCACCAGGCCGCAACTCCGACGAAATCACCACAATGCCACCGAAAAACAGCAATGCACAGCGTTTCCAGCAACCAAGGAGCAAAAAATTACGTGAATGAGGTGACCAAATGGGAAAGCGCAACCAAGAACAACTGTTCCAGAAATATAAGAGAAAAGCAGCTGCCAGGGGTATTTTTGGAATTTCAAATTATTAATGGTGTATTAGAAATTAGGAATGGTGTAGGAAGCTCTTCTCGAGATTGGGCCATTTGAAAAAGTTCAAGGAAAGACAAAGCCTAATTGTGGTAATGGAAAGAAAGAGAAGGGTCAGCCTAAAGATTACGACCCAGCTACGATGCGTGCCATTCATATTTGACAATTGGCTTTGCGGTTAAACAACAACATACGCAAATGGACCATGAGCGCCATGAGTTTAATGGTACCAACAAAATTGCAGGTATAACATACCAGTTAAAATCGAAGGGACTATTATATTATTTCTTATTTGTTTTTATTATTCTTTCTATCTCTTTTCTTATTTTTCTTCGATCAAACATATATACTTTTCATTTTATTTTTTACCTATTTTCATTCTCTTTTTATTTCTATCTACTTTATTTTTCTTCTTTATATCGAACAAAGCCTTAATCTAAGGATGAGTTGTACACGTTGTGGGAAGGATAAACACACACAATACATAGTTCTTTACTGTTGTTTATTTCATTTTTAATCATTCACGTAAGTTTCGTATCATCTATTTTTACAGCCCTTAACTCTTCTTTACATTCAAATTCATGAGTGCAATCCCCTCTCGGTGCCTTCTTCCGACAGTGTATTTAAGATAGCTTCTAAGTAGTGTTAAGAAACACGTAGTTGCATGGCCTTGATGTGAAGCACCATGATACTGCTAATGGATTTATTATACCATCTTAAAATTTGAGATTTTTGTCTAACTTAATCCCAAAAGTTATCCTCATAAAGTAAAGGTTATTCTCTACTTATATACTTCATTTTGGCACTATTTAGAATTGACAAACCAATAGATCAACTAGCCATTTTGCACTCTCAGATATTATTAGTACGGCTACAATTATGGTGCATTATTCGCAAAATTGATTATTTACCACTCTTTAGTCTGTGCTATACTGAATATTTCGCACACGCTGTAAGATATATGCCCATATCAGTATGAATATGCTTGAAAAAATCTCCAATCTTGAGCAATATCATGGCACCTAACACCATCCCAGCAAGGGTGGCAACCTATGTAGGAATCTCAGATATGTAGAAACCTGTCAATCACAAATACAGCATCAGTAAGCATATCAGGGCATGAAAAATGAGCGAATCTCAATATGGGGATGATTTGGTTCACCATATTGTGATGCAAGAGCCAAAAAAGTGCAAAAGCTATTATAGCTCCCTTCACTATTATTAGTAATACAGATTTGTAAAATCCCAGCAACACAATCGTTTTTCATAGCAGAAAGTCAGAAACACTTACCGAAGTTGTCAAGTTCCACGAAGGGAGCGGACACGATCTTGAATCAAGTTCCTTTCCCAATCTGCTATATCCTCAAATGCATATTCTGGAAGAGTCTCAAATGGCTCCTTCCAAGGATCATTCTTAGCCAAATCATAAGTAGCGCCACGTATTGCTCTTTTATTTGGTCCACAAGGTCTCTTTGAAGTTAGCATATCATATGCTTCATTTAGCTGTCCAAAGAAAAATGCCACATTCATTTGTGAAAAAATGAAATCTCAATTAAGAAATCTGTGAACCAATCTATCACCAATTCACCACCAAGTTGATGATGTGCAACCATAACACTTGTGAAAAATTAAGTAGTATGGAAATTGTTTCCGGATTCAAAGACAATGTGAGGATTTAGGACTCACATTCATGTCACAAAACCAGAACAAATAAGCAATTGCCACCGCTGGAGCTCTTCCAAGTCCAGCAGTACAATGCACATAAACACTTCCTTTTCCCTCAGAAATTGCCCATTCTAAGGATGAGACTGCTTTAGGTAGTTCATTTCGCAAGGAATCTGGATCAAAGTCTTTTGCCTAATAACATAGATAAAAAAATGTGATGATAATTTAATTTAAGAACAAGAAAATTGCATTGGGTTAGAGATTAAACTAGTCATGATAGCTCAAAACTGTTGGCAAAAGGAGAATGAAGCAATTAGTAAACTCGATTCATTTTTATGTTCATGAATATTTAAGGTTCATAGTATTTTTCCTATACTAGTATCTTCCAAGAGTCATGCTTTATTGTATCACATGTAGCAAAAGGTGTCCTACATAATATAAATACTTATGTACTAAATTTGCATAATGAGCCAAAATCAAGCAAAGAAGTCATGTTTTGAGTGCTCCCCTTTCTCTATTTATCTCCTTAGTTCCTTAAAAATCTCTACACTTCCTATTAACATTTGGCTAGTCAAACGTTGTCTAGATTATCACAATACCAGAGGTTTTTTTCTTTATCATCAATAAATTTACAGAAAACAGGCTTGCTTACCGGTCTCCTTGTGTGGTTAATTTCAAGTTCACGACACCTTCTTATTATTGACTGCAAATCTACTCCCCAATACTCAACGTCCTTATCTTGTTGCAAGTTTAAAATGGATGCCACACCCTCTTCCTTTTTGAGGTGATCTATGTCTTCGGGTTTCTGTGGTTGGGAGCCCACAATCAAGTTGTCCGCTATAAGAGTATAACTCATACCTGAAAATCAGGAATCATTCATTGGTTGCATCAGTTGATTGATATATCAGGTCTTACCATACATAAGGAAAAAAATTAATGTTGAAGTTCCTACATTGAGTAGTGATGTGGCTAAAATAGTGTACATAAGGGCGAGGGACAATTTTTCATCCCATAAGCTATTTTTTGGGATTGAGTTAAATCTAAATCCAGATTTTAAAATGGTGTTAGAACCTATCCTAATGGTTCTTATTGGGCTTATCAGACCACTTGTTCGTTGAACTGCTATTAAATCACCTGCAGGTGTTCAATCCTGCAAACTTCAGCTCATGATATCCAGTCCTTCATGCTCGATATGTCTAGTCCTTGGTGCAATATAGTCAAAATAATACATCAGCGAGGAGCTTTTGGGGTTGAGTTATGCTCAAACCCAAATTCTAAGGAGAAAAAAAAAGTCTTTTTCAAGGGCCATATACGTCAAAAGCAAAACTTAATTATGTAGACTCTGTACTAATTAAAATTAAACTTTACACAGTAAAAGTATGCCACACGCTTTGCATTTTACAGTTGGGGGAGGGGGCACAAGGAATCTCAACCACATAACATAAGATGACATCTTCAAAAAGTGATTGATAGCATAGTAAATCCTCAATCTCTCTCTCTCTCCCCCCCTTTGTATAACACCCTCTCCAATTTTAAGCCAAGAGGCACAAACTAATACAACAATCGACGATTGCAAGTATAACCAACGAAATGAGGCACATAATCACAATATCATTGTTATATCTAGCACCATATAATAATGCAACAGCGATTAACAATAACCCATCTGCAAGGCCATTCATCCCCCTCACAAATCCCTCACATTTCTCAATATCATAATCATATCAAACATATGTCGCATTTCATAGAAATAGATCAACCAAAAGTACTAGGTAGCAAATGTCAAATGTTGTAGGGGATACCAATAAACAATAATAGGATAGAGATGAAACTGACCCAGATCATGGTGATACTCATAAGGGTTCCTCATCATTTTCTTCATAGCTATATTGTACTCCTCCATCCTGTCCTTGGTCTTAGAGGGCCTCTTGCCCGTGCACGTGCTCGTGTGGTTCTCGTCAATCCCACTTTCTGATAGCTTACAACATATTGGACTCAGCCTAACAGAGTAGTTATGGTTAGGAGGAACCATAAAACCGCACGATGATTTATTCTTCATATGCTTTGATAGTACCTGTGAATCTAGAGGAACTCTGTATACTGAAGGGAAGCCAATGTTACTAACGGTTCCCATCTCTCTTTGTCTTTGCTCGTGCCGTATGTTTGTGTCGGGTTGGTTCTAGGCTGTTCTTATGTAACATGATTATGAACTATAATGACCAAAACAACCTTGGATATTGGAACAAGGAAGTCCTACACTCTCTATCAATCACTCGTTCGTTTGGAAATAAAACGCAAGTTCAATTCAATTTTTTCTTTTAACAAAATTTGACAGAGAAAAAAAAACAGAAAAATTATATTTATTTCGCATGTGTTAAATGTGCTGAAAGATCTTAGTTCTCTTATCCGATCTTTGGAGTTAATAAATCATGTTAACTGCTTTGGGTGTTGAACAATGTTTAGAAATATTATACAAAGAATGTCCATAAATAATTTTAGAATATTGAGTAAAGAGCAAAAAATATAAAAATATTATAAAAAAAATAATACTAACACACTCATTGCAAATTTTAATATAAGTTTATCATAATTTTTAATATAATTATTGATTGGTTTCTTAATCAATGTTTTTAAAAACATAAATTAACAAATCTTGTTCTTTCTTTAAAATAAAATTGTTTCGGATTAAGTTTAAGGTCCAATTTATATAACTGACCACCTTTACTTAAAATATAGGACCGGCCCAAATTTGCCAAGTGTTAACCAAGGTCAATAGTCAACACCTTAGTCAAGCATAAAGTTCTTATAAGGTAAATCACATTAAATCACACATTTGTTAAGAGTAAATTTATTATGTCACCACACTAAAACATGGTGATATTACCTCTAAGACACCTTGAGCCTCGTGTTAAGAAATTCCTCCTGGTCATGTCTCTAGGAAAGTTTATGGTTATACAAACGCTCATGGATTTTGGGATTCGCAAAGTTATCACCCCTTCTTCATTCTCAAGTTCTGGATTCCATTCGAGCAATTCCTCCTTGAAAGCATTCAAAAAGGAGCTGATAAGTTATATTGGATTGGTACCCAGGATGACAACTTCAGAGTGCCTTCAGCTTATAATTCTCTAAATGATTGTATCTCTTTCTGTCAACGTGTTTAATAAATTTGTTCACACTAAATATTTTGAGAGAATAAAATATAAGAATGTCTTTTTGGTTTACACTCTAATAAATGTGAGAGGTAAGTTAAAAAAAAGTTTAAAAAGTTAAAATAAATTAATATTTTAAAGTAAATTAGTGACATGTGACTTTTGAACTTGTCAATTGGAAAAATTGGCTTCTTTCATTACTCTTAATTTAGCATCTATAATAATTATATCAGACTTAAATAAAATTATTTTCAATAAAAAATTGTATAATCTAGACCCAAAAAAAATAACATTACTCTTAATTCATACTTCTTGAGTTTTCCTTATCTTTGTTAGTATTCATGCAATTACATAAATCACGTTAATTTTCACGTGTTTTAAAATGATTTGCGTATATGTTAATAAGTTAAAATATATTAAATAGATTATTGCAATGTTCATTGATAATAAAGTAAATAAACACGTTTTTATTTTTCTATAGTTTTAATTTTTCAAATTTGTTTTATTTTTTTCTTTTATAACTTCTTTTGACTTTCACGTGAAGCTGAGGCATCTCTACAAATTTCAATACTAAGGATACTACAAAACTAGTCCTTAATTTGGAGCTTAATCTGCATTAAAAAATTTCGGCCCTAATATTTCCAGGATTGTTTTCTACCAGACGTAATTAAGATTCTAGGAGAAAAAATTAAAATATAATTATAATCAAATGTCATTTTAAGCCTTTATGAAAAATCTTTTAAGCTTGATGAGCCTAGCTTATTTGTTGTGAGAAATAATCATACTTTTTAATTAAGATAAAGCAATAAATAGTTATTTTATTTTCATGGAATCACCATGATTTTGTGGGAAAAACTGATTCTTGGATGTTATCCAAATGAACTATAAATTACCACCACCAGAACTGAATGAATAAATGAATTGTTAATGAAACCGAAAAAATAAACAAATAAATAAAAACTGCATGAATTAAAATGCATAAATTCAATTAAAATTTCATCAGATGTCATTTGAACTCATGGTAACAAATTCTAGAAAGTATGAATAGCATCAAGCAATGATAATATCAAATCTACAAAACATGTGAAACAATGAACTTGATGCCAACAAACCTTTCTTGATTGTGTGTCAGCTTCGACTAGTTTATATATCCCCCACTTGAATCTATACAAACCCAACATTCACAAATTTGGCTTAACAAAGGGAGTTACATTAAGCACAAGAAGTTGACCAACCACAATGCACGGCAGCCTGCACCAATGTGGCAACTCAACTGGGGGAATCATATTTTATGTATTCAAAAGATTGCCAGAACACTATAATAGTCCTTATAGATATGACTACTGATTGACTGCCACTAGGCTAAGACCACAAAACTTTAGGTCCTACCAAATTAAAGGAGAAACGAAGCAGTTAATCCTCCACCAAAAAATAACAACAATGCCATATCTCAACCTTGACTAATTTCCTTATCTTTTGCCTTGCATATATCTTCCGCAGTCTTGATAAATTTCTTTGTCAAATCATCAACCTGTAAGAAGAAAATATCAGAAATCAAACAACCTAAGCTATGGATTACAGTTATCTTATCAGCTGCAATAAGCATGTGTCAGATACTTCTTTCTCCAATCTTTTTATGTCATCTTTGGGAAGACTTGAATACAACTTCTTTATCGCATCCATTGCCTGTAAAATTAACAACTTTCATCAGAGTCTGCAGAAAATTATGGTTAACTCGGAAAAATAATAATGACTACAAGACCACCCTTTTTAATTTGAAAATATAAAGATAACCCATAACTATCGGACCAGGATCTCCTGTATTTCATTTTTTAAGGTTTCGAAATATTTAATCTGCTCTAATGATTAAGAAAAATGCATTTTAGAACAGGACATAAGCAGCTACTTCTTCAAGGGTGAATGGAGTGGTGAACGGAAAAACACCAATTCCATATTTGAAAACTCAATACTCATAAGAAATGCTTAAGCATAAAAGATAGTGCTAATCAATGCCTGAGCAAAAATAATTCAAGTTAAAGAAGCCGATAATATTCAGAGTGAGGGAGAATTCCATTATTTCCACAACTACACCATTCTTATTCCCTTACTTAAATTGCTAAAAGGTAAACCTTCCAAAAAATGTTAAGGAAAACCAAAACCACACCAAACCTTTTGCCTAGCTCTTCTAATGCTTTGACGAGCATCTTCACATGATTTAGCAACCAACTTAGTCATAGCCTGAAATAAATGTCAAACAAAAGGATATATCAACATGATATATGAAATGAGATGTTTAAAGGGTAAACAATAATTAACTGGAGTGTAATGAGTTTACCTGCATATGCTCTTTGGTCAATCTGGTCATTTCATGGTGAAGAAGTAAATTAGTTAATTAATATTGAGCTTGAAATTCAAGTTCTTTAGTAGCTACTATATCCAACCAAATTCACTCTGACAGGCATGAGTAACTGAATGTCAATCGAATATGTGCTTACGGTGGAATAACAGCAATCAATCTTTCACCATCTGATTTAGGATTTAACCCCAATGGAGATGAAACAATGGCATTCTCTAATTGTTTAAGTGTCTGCAGAAGTTAGGCATATCATATGCAAAAGTAATACTAGTTTAGTACTAAGCAATCTACAAATAAGTAATAACAAACTCAAAGTCCTAAGGTAAAGTACCTCTGGATCATATGGATTAACAGACAAGGTTTTTGGATCTAAGACTGAAACAACAGCAAGCCGATTCAAAGGCATCTTCAAACCACTAGTTTCAACAATGATATGGTCGAGCATTCCTGTAGAGACATGCCCATCATTATTGCGTTCGATCATTAACTATCAAGAGACACAGATGATCTATAAACAATTGTGACACGCCTTAATATACCTGGGGATGCCCTTCCTGTTCGTAGCTTGCTTAGTTCTGTTGATAATGCAGCCATTGCAGCCTCCATCAGCGAGACAGCATTTGCCTTGATAGTAGGACCAACATTTGGTGGAACTTCAATTGTATTGGCAACCCCTTCATCCTCTAAAATGTATAAACCAATGACCATTAAAATCAAGTAACATTTTTTTTATAATGCAAAATAATAGTTAGACATTAAAAGTTCTGCACACTACAATAATTCAACAAAGAAAATTGTTCAGGCAAGCTATCAAATATCAACATGTTTCAATCAGAAAAATCCCATATCAATTTCAAAATCTAACAGCTTGATCCTTGGAGTTAGCTGATTGCAATTTCCAACCAGTAAAGAGAATTGCATGCCTCGTAGGTTTGTACTTATAATCATAAAACTTTACAAACCTTTATTTATTACTTAAACATTTCATTTTCACAGGCTGCAAACTCAATTCAATAAGTAAATTCTACCAACAACCCTAGAAAAGTCACATGCATCTGATTCATAAAAAGATGCTGGGAAATTCAAGAAACTATCCCAAATTTCTCCTATTCTTCATCTTCAGAACTGTCATTCAGTGTTTCAGAAATATTTCTCAACTAAATGCACCCTAGAATTTTTGTTTGGTGCTTGAAATTTAGGCTAAATTCCCATAAGAAAACACGTAGTAGCACCAAGAAAATCCATTCACAACAGAAAATCAAAATCAGAACACTTAAAATGAATAAAAAAATCAAAGAGAATAGAGCATGTTTATTACTCAATGGATAAAACTTAGGTGTAGTTCTTTAAGTACTTATGGTGCTATTCTCCAATCAAAATTAAAATATCACCTCCTTATTCATCGTTGACTTTCAAAGTTCCTAGAATTTGGATTCACCCCTAACTCAACCTCAAAAACATACTCATGAAGTGAGAGTTGGCCCCAGTTAACATACACTATTTTAGACATATCAACAATTAACGTGAAATCTCCAACACACACATTCAACCTGAGAACTACACATTTAGATCATAAAGTTTACAAGGCTGAATATCCACGGGTGGTCCAATTGTTGCCCAATAGCCCAGTAACAACATCTATGATAGATTCTGTTACCATCTTGATTTGGGTCTAATCCTGCCTGAAAACTATCTCGGTGTGAGTTGTCCCCACTTATATACATTATTTGAGTCATATCACTAGGCAACATGCAATCTTGCTAACAATACCAATCCAAAAATACCAAAATGTTGACATTGATTAATTTATTAATTATTATAAGAATTACACAGCTAAAACTCCAATTTCAATCCGAAAACAATGCCAAAATCACCCTACCAAACTACCTCTAACTGTCCATATTCAATTCCCCTCCATAAACTAAACCAACAAA
Source organism: Glycine latifolia (assembly GCA_013407115.1). NCBI lineage: Eukaryota > Viridiplantae > Streptophyta > Magnoliopsida > Fabales > Fabaceae > Glycine > Glycine latifolia. The sequence continues at coordinate 34,589,201 of CM023944.1, read as the reverse complement.
GCTCAAACCTAAACAAACGGGTACAAGAAAAACCATTACTTGTGCCGAGAGAAGAAACAAAGACGTACTTGACTTTCGCCCTTTGGCAAAGGCTCTGCGGCTTTCCGCAACAAAATTAGGCGTTGCCGGAAGAGTGAACACTCTGTTGCTATCGCACATCTGAATGGGAGACGACACGTCGCAACCACGAACAACACCTGAGTTTCGGAGCCACAGCATGTTCCGGTACAAGAATGCTCGTCTAACGTACCCAGACATCATTGAATTCATGCACGCATGCTACTTTGATTCTTATTTCGGTGTCTGAAAATAATAATTAATAACAAAGAAATCAATGTTTTTACAAATTATAAACACATTGTGACACTAAATTGTAGAAAGATGGTATTTGCGTAAAGAGAGAGTAGAAAGCACTAACGTTGAGGATCTGATTCCAAAGATAAAAAATGGTGACTCACCGATGTAGCTTCTGCGCTTCAGAAATGGTTTTAGGGTTTAGGGGGGGTTTAGTGAGAGATGTTTAAAAGGGCCGGCCCACTTCACTTGACTGTAATTTGTATGGGCCGAGGCCCAACATCAAAATGGGGGCCAGCCCACTGAACCTTGATCATTAATCAAGAGAATTTTTAAAAGGAAAAACATTATGATCTGTTTGGCACCCCTTATTACCAAAAGTAGGTTATTTTTAAATTAGGAGATGAAAATAATCTCTTTTAAAATGATACCTAGATATTTTTGATATGATACCAAGATATAGCAGTCCATGCAGAAACAAAGACAAAGTTTTTATTCTGAATTATTAAACTTAATAAGGAACATGAAGATTACCAAAACACTAGTTCCACCAAAAAAGGCTTGAGCTAGCTAAAAACATAAGCATATTAAAAACCAAATGTCAAATTGCAGACATTGCATATAATATGAGATATTATTTAGTGGAAAGGGGAAGGCAACGAGAGAAGGCAGTTTTTTTTTACATTTTTTAATTCTTTTTCCTTTATTGTGGGGAATTTAAAAAAAAATGGTAGGAATGAAAATTGGAAAGTAGGGACAAAAAAATTAGAAAATGTAGGAATGAAAATTTTAGATTGATTTGAAAATGAAAGGAGGGAGAGGTGAAATTAGTAAAAAAAATAAAGAGAAATTTGAGAGCGATGATTGTTATGAATTTATAGTATTAATTGAATTATTTATTTTACTTTTTTTTCTTGAGTGATAATATGATTTACAAATTACAATTAACTAGCTTTTATAAATTTTATAATTAGTGTCTCGTACTTGCATAGTAATAATTTTATAATTTATAAATTTTAATATTATAATTTTTAAAGTATTTATCTATTGTATTTAATTAATAAAATATATATTAGTATATAACCCAATGTTTTACTGAAAATATAATATTTTACGACGTACAATCATCATTCAATAACTAAATCCGCTTTTCTGCTCTTCTAAAAACTGACAGAAGTATAATTTAGGTGTTAAAATCACTATTAAGTATTAACTATATCAAACCTTTTTAATATAAAAAGAACAATTATTTCTTTAGAATTCAGCTATATATTCAAATTATCAAATACATAATGTATGAAGAGATAGTTGTCAATGCATGGCACAATAAATTCTCGTAAACAAATTTTTACTGTGCAATATTTTGTCCAACTAGCAAATTAACCGAGGGTTCTAGAATCAGAAAGCAAATTTAAGAAAATAATTATTTAGTAATTAGAAATAGTCTTTTTGCATAGGAAAGAATAAAATTGTGTAGAATATTCTCTTATAAAAATTTATAATTATTTAGTGATTTACAATAATCACTTAGCAGAAGAGAACCCTATGGAATTTTCTATGTGATAATTAATCAGAATCGGTCAATAATAAAGAGATTATCAATATTAATGTGAGCAATCCTTTTGCAGTCTTCACCTTCTGGTCTCTGGCAACGCGGTTGGAGCAAGGGACAATACCAAATTTCCAAAGTTGAAATGGATATGGGAAGACCCTCCTCTGGCAAGCATTGGAGCCTGGGGCAACTTAGAAGAAATAATTCCCAGAGAGAGGAGTGGTGGCAGAGACCCTCTGGTAAGTATTGGAGGTTGGGACAATCATAGATGCATAGATAACAAAGAGAATGTGGTAGCAAATCTTGAGCAAGAAAAGACTCCATATCCAGTTTTCCAATATCCAAGGTTTTAAAGAGAGGGATGGGTTCCCAAAGCTATTTCTGGTGAGGTTATAAATTTCGAGCAATTATAGAGAGTCAGCCTGTTTAGATTTGATGGCAAAACATCAGGGAAAGGCAGAACTTTTGGACAATCTTTTATGAGTAGCTCCTCCAGAGATGGAAGGAGGATATGCAACAATTCTAATTGAGGACACTCATTTTCATTTATTGTCATATACATGACATTATTATGAGCGTGCTTCTGTGAAATCCTCTGTAGATTACGACACTTCCAAAGACGAAGTCTCCGAAGTGTTGGGAATAAATCTAGCAACAAGGTCATTAAATAGTTGCAGCCATCATAGATGGTCAACGATTCAAGGAAATCGTAGCAACGACTCATGGGAATATTCATTTCTGGACAAGAATAAACATATAACTTTTTAAGATAAGTGTCAAATACAATGTGGCCACTCGTTTCCAGCAACCAGAGGCAGAATTAGGGGGGCACCACCCCCCTAAAATTTGAAAATTTGAAAACAAAAAAAATATTTTTTTAAAAAATGAAAATGAAAGAAAAAAAAAAGAGAAAAGAAAAAATATTAAAAAAAGTGAAAGGGGAAAAAAAATAAAAAAAACAGTAAAAAAAGAAAAGAAAAAAAATTATTAAAACAATAAAAAGGAAAGAAAATATAATAAAAATAAAAAGGGTAAGAGAGATAAAAAAAAAAGAAAAAAAAATGAAAGGAAGATGATAAAATGGAAATGAATGAGGGAGATGTCTGGATACAAAAGAGAAAAAGGAGATACAAATTCCAAGAGAACAAAAGGAGTAGAGAAGGGTTTCAAGTATCCCATCATTCATTTTTTTTTCCCTATTTTCCTCTTTCTTCTCCCCTATCTAAAATAAAACAAAATACTATTTGTGCCCCTTGTTTTTACACATGCACCCCCTACCATGTTAGGTTGAGTTCATTTTTGTTAAATCTGAAACGAAATAAAAAAATATAAATTATTATTTATATCTCCTTTTTTTACACACACCCTCTACCATGTTGGGCTTAGCCCATTTTTGTTAAAAATAAAAAAAACTATTATTTACACACGCACCCTCTATCATAGAATAATTTTTTTTATGTTCGTCCCCTCTCAATAAAATTCCTACGTACGCGACAATAGCGAAAATGAGTGATCAATAATTTAATCAAATGAAAAGTTACATTTTGCTTTCCTTTTTATATTGCATCATCAATAATGAATCAGGACATTTATTATTATACCAATCGTAATATTTCCTCTTGTTGATCATTCAAACAAAAGATGCTCCCATGTTCTGTCCCCTGATGGTGACCTGTTCCCCACCAAATTCCAGCCATCCATCATTGCCTAGAAGATTTTTGCAGTCCTGAATTATTAGTGTCCTTAAATGAACAAGTGGCACAGGCAGTGGCAGGTTCCCTTTCAACTTGGGACATTCCTTTATGGAAAGATGTTGAAGACTTGGAAAAGCACTTGTTACATCTTGACATTCCCATTTTTCCCATTCTCTCATATTGTAGAACTTCAATTTTTCCAAGGATGTAAATGAACAAGAGCTATTCCCATGAAAATCAGCACCAATATTCACTATCCCATAAAAAATATCCAGGTTATTGAGAAATGGCAAGAGTCCAAGGGGAGTTAAACGCTGGCAAGATTCACAACTGTCCAACACTAAGGACACCACATTCAATAAAGAATTATGTAGTAACCAATTTGGAAAATGTTTACCACCATAGTTCCTGATTGACAACCTCTCCAAGTGTTTGGAAGACTCTAGATTCTCAATTACAATTTCATCGCTTTCTTTGGAAGAATCATCAAGGTTCCGATTGTAATATAATTCTAGCTGCATGGTGAGTTTTATTTTTCAAATCCACAGCTGAGGCATCCGATGGATTCTCGACATTCTGCAGCCTACCAATTGATAGCCTTTCATGAAGATTGAGTTCTCCTAACAGCTGAATAGTGAACTCCCTACTTTTGCCAACATCAAACGAATTTATCAATACTAGAAGATTCTTCTGTTTTCCCAAATGTGCTGGCAGCTTTCTCACTCCAGTATTTATAAATTCAAGGTATCGCAAATAGGTGAGTTTATGTAAATTTGAGGGCAGCTCCTTCAAATATTTACAATCATTCAGTTTCAGTATTTTGCAAGTTGTAGAATGAACAAGTTGACTCTGGTAGTTTTCTTAAGCTAGTATGGGAAAGGTCTAAAGAACGAAGATGTTTAAGATTGCCAATAGAGTCAAGCACCTCTGTGAGTCTATGCCAATAAGACAAAGATAAGAAGCGTAAGAACTTAAACTTGGAGAACAACTCATGTATTGACATCCTGCATCTCCAATAATATTCATGAGAATCTCTGCAGTCAGTTGTTGACATAAACGTATGCAACCTTTTTGTATTATATAAAGTTCCAAACCCTTCAAAATATGGATAATCATTGACTACCACTGAAAAACGAAGGGTTGCTTTTAGTATGGTTTTTGCTTGATCAACTTCCAGCCTGAAACACATGTCCTCACTAACATATTTTGCCAAATCATTGAGAAGGTCATGCATGACATAACACCTTCCCTCCTCTATGTTGCTTGATTCTTGGAAGAAGGACCTCGATAATAGATCATTGAAGTACTGCTCACCAATTTCTTCTGGACTCTTACTCTGTTGATGGCATTGTAGAAATTTTTGAGCCATCCAGAACTGAATTAAGCACTCTTTGTCAAACAAATAACCTTTGGGAAATAATGCACAATAAGCAAGGCATCTTTTGAGATGGGAAAGAATGTGGTGATAGCTCAGTGCTAAAGCAGGGACAATATCACTATTATCTAATTCCCATATCTCACTTTCCAATATGCTTTTCCATTCCAAAATAGATTTGGTGTGTAATAGACTTCCCATTGTTTTCAAGGCTAGAGAAAGTCCATTACATTTTTCAACTATCTTCATACCAATCTCCATGAAGTCTGGATTTGATTGAGGATTAGCATTTTGGAATGCGTGTTCAGCAAACAACTGCCAACAATCATCTTCTTGTAATTGTTGCAGGTAGTGTTCTTTTGACCTCATGTTAGAAGCAACTTTCTTATTGCGTGTCGAATGTGATCTTAGATCATAAGTTGCCTTTGTCATCGAGCAACTTATAGTAACTACCATGAGCAATCCACATTCTTTTGCATTTTAAGTGTTTTGCACCGTCGTCACTTGTCTGGACCTAAGCCTAATTACTCAATATGCTATGCCATCATCAGACAATCACCAATGACGTTGCATGCTGTGAGCTCATTTGATTCAAGGATTTATTTGACATTGAAAGATAAATTGAAGAGAGAGACGTAATGTTTTCAACATGAGAATAGGGTCTTCCCAATTACTAGTTTTTATGAAAGCCCTTTCTATTATTTATTTCTTCATTAATTTTGTTATTAACTTCTAATGCTTGTCTAAAATTATGTTTAATTCAACTTCATTTCTTTAACAAAAAGAGAAATTAAAGAAAAGCTAGATCAAACTATTACCTTAATATGACACTGTGTCTAAGATTGATCGAATCGATCTTACATCTTGCATTGCATATTATTAAAAGTGATAAATAATTATGATAAAAAAAATTCATGCGTATTATTGTTTGAACAACATGCATCTCTAATTGTCTATAACATACTAATGTGACTATTTAGGTAAAATTGTTCATATCTATCTATCTATAATTTTTATTTTGAGAAAATTAAACTAGCATGCAAACTTGACAATATTGAATTTCCATCCCATTTTTTCTATTTTGGATATGTTTTGAAAATTTTACTATTGGCATAAAGGTGATGCTTATATTTTTTTTATTCATAGAGGTGATGCTTATATTTTGAATATAAACAATTAAATTAATAGTGACAAAATAACATGTTTAAAAATTATATTGAAAACTTTTTAATGCTCATAAGTCATAAATGGTGAAATTAAAATAAGAAGAGGAAGTTATCCTCACTTTAAGAAGTCGAAATATCTTTATTACTACACCTAGTTTTAGTATTATCTTTAACTATACATTTAATCCAATACTAAAATGAAATCAAATATACAAGACAACCAACAATGCATAATAAAAAAACAATAGTAATTGATTTAGGAAAATGCTTGATCTCTCCTCTTTCGTGCGAGTTCCCCCACCCCCTTTTAACACTTTCTCTGATTTTAGTGCATTACTCTTTCCATGAAGTATTGTTATTATCCCCCATCTTGTACCTCCTTAGGGGCTAGGCTGATATCAACCCTTATAAACCAAATTTGCTCTTACTATATTTCTTAAATTTCTGTCGAGATTCCACCTAATTAATGCCTCTTTCTTATAATTAGTTTCTTCCTTTTGAATGAGTAGTGATCCACTTTTTGACGAAGTTTCACACATTATGTTCTTTTTCTCTTCAAGGTTCTCTTATTTAAATTTAGAATTGTTTTTTCTCATCATTATCATTCCATTTTAAAAATGACCTTAAACTTAAAGTCATTCTTGTACACTTTAATTTAGAATATAAAACATAAAAAAGTAGAAATTAAAAGTGTTTGATTGAAAATAAAAAAATAATAAAAAAATAAAAATAAAATAAGTTGGTGAATAAAACAGGTGAAAAATAATACAGTAAATCCTAGTAGCATTTTCAAAAATATTTATACTCTTTAACTCCTATTATTTCCATCCACTCTCTCCACTACTTTCTCACAAACCAAACCAAATACGGGTAAATGGTTAAGCCGGTGAATATTTTTTTTTTCATTATTTTGTCATTTGATGTAATACTATTTTTGGCACCTATTTTTTATTATAAAAAAACAAATAAGATGCATCTTTTAGGAAAAGTAATTATATTTCAATAATTTAGCATCATTATGAACAACTCTACATCAGCTAATTTATGAGTTCGATAGTTTGGTGCATGTTCCCTTCCATTTCATTTCGATTTTCGATTTTTTTTCTATTTATTTATCTTTTTCAAGTTTAAGATAATCTTATTCACGTTAATTACACTCTTATTTTATTTCTAAATTTTAATTAATTGATACATATACATTTATTTTGAAATAAAAATTAAAAAAGAAATTCAGAACAATTTTATTAAGATTTAGAATTTTTTTTATTTTTTATATTTGCTCTTAAAAATCTTATAAGACAAATTAAAATAGGGAAGGATTAGTAATAATAGTAAATAGTATTTTTTTATCACCATAATATTAGTGTGTAGTATTTATTTTTTATTGATGAATCGTAATACTAACTGATTATTTTTAGTAAAATATTTTCTTTTAATTATATTTTTTTATCGATCAATAAAATTTGAATTTGAGATCTATATTTAATGTTAAGTATTTACTCATAATGTCATAAATGATAAATTTTATACGATTCTGAATTCATTTTTTGGGTATTTACTTTCCCTCGGGGCATCATGTGCTGTTGCTTGCCATGACCCACAAGAACATGAACGACAAACCATTAATTGCTTGTAGCTGGCAATTGAACTCAGAAACCATCTGTGTCATGCAATCTCGTATTATTCACTGCGGATTTGACAGTTGAAATCCGGATTTTAATTTACTCATTCCGTCATTATAATTATCATATATAGAAAAAAATTATCTTCAAATAATTGTTTTTTTAATACAATAACAATAATAATTTTTTATTTAGGTCTTCCTATCAGTATTCTTAAAATATTAAGACACTAGTTAAGAATTAAAATAAACAAAGTATTTATTATTAAACCATAAGAAAACATAAAAAAATATCATAAATAATACAATTTTTTATTTCTGAATAAAAATATTTTTACTTTAAATTTATTAACTAATATTCTTAAGACATTGATTAGCATTTATTTTTTCGTTGATATCTCTTATAACATTAATGATGAATAATAAAATTTAAAAATAAATTAATGATAATATAAACTCAATATTATAAAATTATTACTTTTTTATCTATTTATTATTATTTTTATTCGTGTACAACCATCTAAGAAGAAAATTAATTTGGAAGTAACGTTTATAATTATGGGATTCGTAATCCCACTCTGTCCCTGATCGAAGCCGTATTCAACCAAATTAATGCAATTAAATGCAGTACTAGGAAGTGACCTAGGTCGTCTCTCAAGGATCGATTGACTGTGTTAAGGGCTAAAACATGTATTTGGGGGTTTTTAACTGAATGCAAGATTATCTATAAAAATAAAACCAAAATACCAAATTAAAACAGTGATTAGATAGTCAGGCCTTAGAACAGATTGCGCCTCTAATATCCTTGGTTCACGAAATATAATCTATCATGTCTTAATCCTGGTTAGTCCAGATTAATCTACTAAGCGAAGATTAACCCAAAACTTCCCTACACAAATTAAGCAAATGCGAATTCTGTCAGACCTAATCTTCCAGGATTAAGCAACCCGAAATTGCTGAATCAATCAACTCAAAATCACTAAGCATGATTCTAATTCGAAAATCCAGAACAGAGGCCCAACAAATGAGAACCAAGCAGAACAGAAATTCAAGCACATAGAACCTCCATCAATTCGCAATCTGTCCAAGGCCTAACCCTAGGATTAACCTTCCATTAAATTGAAATTAGCAACAGAACATGAATTCAAACCCATAAACAGAAACGAAATTAAAACTTAAAAACAGAAACGAAATTGAAACCTAAAACAGAAACGAAAATAAAGGCAAAACGAAAAATAAGCACATAAACGAAATTAAGTGCAGAATTGAAAACGCAATTCACTGGAAGCAAAACGAAATTAGAAACAGAAACTAAAAATGAAACTGGAAGCAGAAACGAATTTACCCACTGAAACAAAAAATGGAAACTGGAATTAAAATGCGCAAAACGTAGTCTGAATAGAGTCACCAACAGAAGCTAAAACCCTAAACCCTAAGAGAGCTAAAAACGTGAATAGTAGCCTCTCCCTGTTTTGGGCACAGCCCCTTTATATAATAGTGACTAAACCTAAAACGAAAATGAGTCTTTTTAACAATTCTGGCCCAAAAATTCACTAAAGCGAAATAAAACGAAAATAAAATGCTGATGCGGGGAAAATGACGTTGACGACGTAATCCGATCTTCAAGTCCACGAATTAATTCCAAGCTCACTTAATTATTAAATTTTCCTGAAAATAAAAATTGGAATAATTAAACTTAGAAAATCCAAATTCGCTAAAATCTGAATTATCGGTCCAATTAAATCCTAAATGAGAACAGTGCGGAATATAAACGATTAAAGCCAAATTAGGGATTAAAATGAGTACAGAAAGATGAAAAAATATAGGTAAAAAGTGACTCATCAGTCCCTTTCATAGTGACAGATAAGGTCAGGGTTAGCAATATGGAGCTTCTAAAATTTTGCACTTAATCCCACTCCTGAATTGATGTTAAAAAACCTTTGGCTATTTTTGATGCCAGCATAATAATGCACATCCTTTTCAATGTCACTCCTTGACGAATGACAGTTTACTTATCCATCAAAAGAGAACAAGCAATTCTTATAATAGCAAAAGGATATGTTCTCTTTAATTAAATTTCTATACATATTGAGAACAAAGGAATTTAATTGAAGAGATAAGAAGACAAATGAAAAACAAAGATATCATAAATGATGTAGTGAGAAAAAAAAAAAGAAAAAGGAATCAAATATTAAAAAAATCATGGTTGTTTTGTTCTAAATATTAGGACTGTACAAAAGCAGAAGAATTCTTAAAGCATTCAGCATCTATTTTGATAGGTTTATGTTAATATTCTCCATTCTATTTTCTCTCCCGTTTATATGTTATATTCTGTTGATCTATTTATATATATATTTCCTATTAATACCCCTTTTTATATAAATTTTTCTCCAATAAATTTGTATAATTAATTAAATTTTTTATAAAAAATACTGATGCTATAAACCATAAGTGAATATGATTAGGAGTCATCATGAGCTTTTCTCTCACTTAAGATTAAGAACTAAATATTGTTTTCAACTCGAGAACGAAGCAACAAGCAAACCATCATTTGTTTCTCTCACTAAATAGTTGCAACTCAACAACTCAAGTCATCAATAAAATATTTTGTTAATAATCAGTGTGGTAACATTACCATTTTTCGATTATCGAAAAATAGTGTTCCATTAAGTATTAAGAAATAATCTTCTAATAGATTATTTTAGAAAAAATATTAAAATATAATCTTTTGACTTATAGAAAAAATGAAGATTGAAAAGAAATTATGAGTAATTAGGAATATTTGTCTAGTAATTTATACAATTGAAATAAAGGTTGAAACATCTAAATATTCTCATCATATTCTTTTAAGTCCATGCGAGGACATTCATAATTCTAACTTAAGCTCGATGGATTAGGACAATTTTGTCAACCAGAGTTTTAATTTCATTTTTTATTTATTTATAATTTTTTTACTTTTTTTAATCTTTATTTCTTCTTAAAACTTATCACTCTTTTATTTATAATTTGTTTCAATGATCAATCTTTATATTAATTAAAATTTAACATGTAAATCCATGATAAATATGACCTATCAGAAGATAAAAAACTACAGATAAAAAACTAATTCCTTTATGTTAACAAAAATAAATACAAATTTCACCGTTAACACGTTAATAGACTTAAATTTCAAGTAAGATAGATAAAATATTAATATTTCTTACTTTATATGAAAATATTTTAATTTGTGGGAGCACATATAAAAATAATAAGACGCAAATGACAATTAATATTATAACAATACTAAAAAAGTTATAATTACGTGAGAGCATGTACTCCATATTGGATAATGTAGGTCCCGGTTGGATAATAATGAACATGTCATCATGATAGGATTGAGCTAACGTTTACTTCATGCCAAAACAAATTTACAGATGAAGTTTGTATAAACAACTTGGACTGCCAGTCAAAAACAAAAACAAATAATTTGGATTTTGGAGTGTAATAATATTTTAGACAAAAATTTCAAACAAAAACGAGTGATTAAATTTTGATAATAAAAAGTTTTAAAAATTTAATTAATAATTTTATTTTTTCTTTTTATTTTTCTATCATATTATGTTATTAATCAAATCAGTCATTTTTCTTCTTCTTTCAAATTATAGATAATTTAAGGTTGTCTAATAAACATTTATCAATATTTTATTTTGATTGATAATAAAGTTTACTCATTTATTTATTTTTTATGAGTCATTGTTCATCTTAACAAAATTTTACCAATTTAAGATTTAATAAACTGATTTAACTGAAGTAACAATTATTACATGAAATTGTTAACGATATACTATAAGTAAAATATAATTTTCAAAAAAATAAAATAATATTTTATGCAATTTTATATTAAAACTTGTAAATTAATAATAGAACATACACATTGTAGTTGTGATAGAATATATAATCGCGAATTGCACACAAAAAAGATTATATAATATCGAAAGGTAGACTATATAGATAAATAGAGTAATTTTAAAGAAAAAATGTAACAATAATAACTGGTTAATATTAACTGAGAGGAAAATGGTAAGATGATAGGCCTCATTTTAAAGGAAAAAGATATTCACTTTAAATATTAAATATAAATGGTTAATATATTTTTGTGAAAAAAATATAAAAATTAAGTAATTTGTTTTGGAAGTTTTTCTTTAAGCTAGACCAAACTTTGCACCTTGGAAGCCTTGCTCTAAGGCAGCATTTTTAGTGCACACAAAATCTACTTCCTTTTCAGGATCACCTCCTGTCTACATGGAGATTTATGGAGCAAAACAAGGATTTCGGTGGCAATATTACCCAGTACAGAAACCATGGTTCTTCAAAGCTATTAAACCACAAAGGTAACTGATAAGAGCATATTAAGTTTTATTATGTCTTGGTACGAATAAAAAGAAAATAAAGATAAATGGAATGAAAAATAATAAATTAACATATCATTATTATCTGAATGTTTTAATTATAGTATTAAGGAAAAAGGCCTCTACTCCATTATTTAAAATTAAACAAAATGTTAAGAAATTTAATAAATAATTTAATTATGTCTTACATCTTCACATTCTAAACAAGAAGAATAAATGTATTAGATGGAATACACTTTCAATCTCTTATTTATAAAAATATCAATTTTAAGAGATATACAAACCCATACGTTAGTACGAATGAAATTCCAAGGTGCCTATAGAAGCTGTGGGTTTATTTATTTATTTTTGTGGTAGAGGTGGGGTTTAGTATGTTGTTGCCATTTTATGACCATCACGTGTCTATTTACCAACGGTGCTCGAGTGTCACTTCAAATGAGAATCCCACTAGCTGGCTATTCCTATGGCAAACAAGACCCCAACATAAACATTTGGGTAAGAAGGGGAAGGTTCGAATTGAATAGGGCCTTTTTTAGTCTATTTGTGAGTTTTATGACACAAAACCATGTTGCATATCAGAACAGCAACTAACCAAGAATATGTTCACTCTTCCAATTTCTTACATCTTGCAAGCAACCAGCAAACGGAAAACAATCCTAATTAGCCAGAATAAGTGTGAGAATAGAGGTTTTTGAAGCCAGTTAATCTCATAATTAAACATGGGGAAATCAACTTGTCCCCGTACGTTGGTATGTGTTGAACTATTAAAGTCTCTAATATTGTTGGCTAAACCCCTCTTTGCTAAATAAAAAGGAGGTCCAAGACAAGTGGATGGTCTGTGTTACCTTTACTAATTCCCCACTGGAAAGTGTCTTCTTAGATTGTAATGGTGGCATTGCAAGGACAAGGAAATGTCCAAAAAAATCGACTTAATATACAACTTGGTTCTTAAAATATGTTTTTATAGACCACATCTATTTTTTTAATTAGAATTAGGAGACAATCCAGCATAAAACGGATACAAAATCATTATAGCTAAATCATTAATCACATAAACTAACTGGTATGAAATTATTATAATTTAATTATTGATTTTGGATTTGAGTTCTGAATATATAATTGTGTTAAATAATTGGAGAAATAATTTTATTATCTATAATAATCCTATATATTTTAAATATGATTGTCTCTCTTGTGAAAAATACTTGTGATATAAATAAAAACAAATCATTATAAGTAATAAATTAAACTTTCCAAATATTTAAGTTACATATAGAAGACTTAAATTCGAAACTTTGAGTTAATCAAGAACAATATTATATCAGATGATTTATTTATTCATTGGTGTTGTTAAAAAATATGTTAATTATTTGTGTTATTTTAATTTTTTATGAAAATGATTTTTTTAATTATTAACTTATATCTTACTAAAATTATGAACAATTCAAGATTAATTTACAAAACTACAATTTTTAAACACAAGTATTCTCTTCAAACTAAATTACATATTAAGAAGAAAAGAAAGAGACTATTATTTTCAACGTGGGGGGTTGGCTCCATTGCTTGAAGTTTTAAATAAGGTCATGTGGTCATGCAGGGATTCCCACGTGATCCTTTCAATTCCAAATTTCGTATTAAAAAGGGAGAATGGCTTACCAATCTGATCCGCAACTTCTGATAGTTTGCTGTTCTCTTCGGGCGCTAAGTCTTCGGATTTTTTAAGAGGTGTATAGTGTACTATCGGAATAAAATAAAATTTATAGTTATCAATTAAAAATGATAATTAAGATTGTGATGAAATAAATATAGACATGTAAAACAAATTATAAAATTATTATAAATTTTATTAATGGTTAGAATTTTAGATTTTTTATTGACAAGATGAAAAATCAAATCATGGTGCTAAAATGCTTCGAATCGAATGAGAAAATAAAAAAAACTGGCTTAATTCTGATCTTAAATTTGGTTGAGTTGAGTTATTGAATTTATAATAAATACAAAAGAAAAATAATCGGATTTTATGTATTTAAAAATACTTAGAAGAAATGAAAATAAACTTGAAAGAATAAGAAAGTATTCTAAAAAACAAATATTATGATATTAGGTTAGGTTGGTTTCAATGAATTTGAAAATTCATGATTTGATATATGACTTGATAATAACTAATGATCATGGGTCATACATTTTTTTAAAAAAAATTATGAACTTAAATATCCAATTTTTTTAAAAAATATTAATTGAGGTTCGTAAGTCTACTGAATAATTGGGGTTATCAACTTTTTTTTAATACTAAATCTATATATATATATATAATATTTAATGCACAAAACAATGATTTATTGGTTACAATTAATATTTTTCTATATAAAAATGTACTTGTGTTGAACTAAATATCTTCAGGAAAATATGCAGAAATTATCATTTGGTGGAAGCAATTGAATTATGCAATAACGTTTTAGAAAATAGATGAAACAAATTATTGAAAACACTGGGTAAGATGTGTTCCATATTAACTTCTTTCTCCTTGGAGGGACAGGACTACAAGAGTTGGGAGGTTTATGGTATATAAGAATAGATTTAAGCCAAATGTATAATAGAGTCTTCTAATAATGTAAAATATATGTTTGGAAAAATAAATAAACTTTTTTTTCTAAAGTAAAAATTGACTATTAAATTTGTGTAATATAGCTAAGTATAGAAATTAAATATTTTTAATTGATAAAATAGATAAATTATTTTATTTTTCTTGAAACATATCTGAATACAAATAAGATTTTATTAAATGTAACTTTTAAAATTTTATTTTCACGAAAGTTACTTTAATATGAATATGAGTATGAATAATGAACAGAGCCATAGAAGTTATCCGTGTATTTTAAAAAGAACTACCTTTTATTACGGAAAATAATATTTTAATGTCTATATTTATAATATATTTTAAATTTTTAATTCTCTCTTTCTATATAAATAAATAAGTAAAGAGAGAAAGATGCATCTAGTGAATAAACATTTTTTACGAGAGTAAGAAAGGCAAATCTATGTCATACAAACAACTATAAGTTTTTTAAAGTCACATATCACTTAAAAAGCCCTATAGCTTTTTAAAAAGAAATTCATAGGACTTCTGTATTTTAGATTTTGACTAATTTACTATAACATTTAGTAGTTAAAATATTATTTATCTCACCCTCATATAAAGACTCTCTCACTTGACAATTGACATGTCTCCGTATTTTTTTTATGCCTTTTACCATATATAATACGTATCTATAGGCAATGTCATTTTTACATGAGAAGAAAAGGAAAAGGTTTGGGGTTACAACTAAATATAGTTAATGGAGATTAAAAGTTATTTAAAATTGTAAACATTAAATAATAATCTTAAAAATAAACATTAAATAATATTTTTATATAAAAATCATAATATGTGGGCTTTAGTATTAACAGTTTATAATAAGATTTAGTGATAAATATATTTTTCATTTTGTTGTAATTTTATTTTCATTTTCATATAAAAAATAACTGTCTTGTAGGTGCTTTAAACTAACCGTGGACAAGAGACAAGAGCCCATAAGAGCCTAATTTTGCGCAATTATATTGAGTGTTGATAGAAAACAGTACAATGATCAAGAGATAGAGTGCTGGAGTTTTTGTGTTTGGATAAGTTCCTTTATAAATATTTATTGAAAAACAAAAAAGTTAAAATTAGTTTACATACGTATAAGTTCAAATATGCTTTTGAGAAACTAAAATTAAATTATTTAGTTTCTCCAAAAGAAATGATCTTAATTTATGTATAAGTTAATTTTAAATTAAAAAAGTTTATTTTATTTTTCTTTTAGATTAGGTCAAATTTGTAAACATTTTCCATTTTTATTATTTTTATTAATAATAATAATTATTACTAGTTTTTATCAAGCATTTTTAAAATTTATGTTTTTATTTGATATTTTACTTATGATTTGAAATTATTGAGTAATGTGTGAATATGAAAAGTAATTATACTCTACCTTGTAAACTTTTCATACAGATTACAATTTTAAAGAAATTATAAATGAACACTGCTAATAAATACCTAATGACAGATATAAAAATGAAAAAAATTAAAAGTTTTATAGATAATATAATTTGACATATGAAGAGAAATAAAAAAGAAGAAGATATGTTTATTATGTGTATAAAAAACATGAATGTTGATGTATCTTGAATCTAAAATCTGCTACAATGGGCCAAAAAGTAACGTGTTAAGATTGAAGTAATGTCATTAATTTTTATCGACATCTATTAGACTACTGGTCTATTACAATGTTCAAAACTGACTTAACTATGTGATATACAGATGTACAATATCCCACTTAGAGATTTAGCCGATTTAAGTACTTCTTAACTTCATCTTCACGACTTTTCCAAAATTGGACTCCATTTCTTAACCTCTCACCTAATAGCTAAGAGTCTAATTAAGACCCTAAGCGCGAGTATGAGATTTCACAGGATCAAATATCAAGTACTAACAGTACAAAAATCAATCAAAAAATAATAATCTCCCCTAAGTCGTAGACTAGGTTGTTGGATGGTGGAAATTAAAAAGTTTATCTAAAATTGCATAGTTTCTTTTAAAAAAATTGTGACTTTCATAAAAATACACTTACATTATGTATTTTGATTTTAAATATTCATAATAAAATTTAACAATCATTTTTTTTTCATGCAAAAAAAAAACCATCTCATCTAATGCGTCTCATATAATAATATATATATTTCAGGAAAAGTAGGCATTTTGGAATAATATCAAACTTTCAAATTCAACAATTAAATTAATCATAGATATTTATCTGTTATTATTGCTTACTGAATAACAGTATCGATACAAATATTATATATATACAAGATTTCCAAGCCAGGCTACAAAACCTTTATATATATATAAAGGTTTTGTAGCGTGGGGTAATATCACATAAAAGTCCTATATTTATTCTTTTTGCATTAAATATAATTAATCAGATTTTATTTATTCAAAATCATAAATTACAATTATAATTATGGTGATATTTTTTTAATAATTTATGGTAATAAATCATGATTATATATCTTCATATTAAATGCAATCAATCAAAACATGCATTATATGTTGTTTGGTATATTTGGTTCGGTTACACTAGTTTAAAATGAGAACAATCATAATTGAATTAAAATGAAATAAAATACAAATTATTCTTTTTTGTCTTGCAAAAATAAAGATATGATTTTTTAATGAAAGATTACTTAATCAATATTTTTCGTTAAGAGTCTGCATATAATATGAAATGTTATTGGCTTAACTTATATTTTTTTAATGTTAATTGATATTTTTTTAAAGCACAAATGAATCTCATAACATTAAGATGGATTGTTCTATTGTTCCTCTCAAATTTGAGCAGTTTTGAGTCATATTATTTTTATGAAATTAAGTGAAAAAATTTACAAATAATATCTAAATTATTTGTATTTTTTATATAAATTTCTGTGAGAGCAAAAAGAATATATGAAATCACTTTTTAAGAGAATTTATTATTTATTTATTTTCTTTTATCTTTTGATCATTATTTATTAAAAAATAAAAAATACTAAATCATTTTTTTAAAATAAAGCAAAAAAAAACATACAAGATATTACCAAAGTAAAATGAATCATACCTAAAACAATATTTCCAGTTACAACAATTTCTAGAACATATGTGTATAAAAATATATTTAAATATTTATTGATATATCTACTAACATATTAATTAAAATATAAATTGGATAATTAATAATATATTGAAAATTTAAAACAATATTAAAAATTACTCTTATAAATTATAAAATGTAAAATTAATATCCTTACAAATCTGACACAATAAACTAATTTTCATCTCTTGAAAATTAATCAACCATCAACCCCTAAGAATCCTAACTTAATTATAAGCTAAATGCATAATGATCATAAATTAACCATTTATCTATTAATTTATAAAAAATATTAAACAAAAATAAATATATTTAATATCTTATAAATATATATATATATAAATTTTTTTACTATAATATCAACTTTCACAAAAACATAATTATAAGAAGGACGATTCAAAGATTACAAGTCGATCATGGGACCAAATGACCGACTTAAACAAAAGATATCTTAACGACAAATCGACTTTAGATATATCCAATGTGACTCTTCTTAATACAAAATACTTGTAAAAAATTAGGTGAACAATAATAGGAACACTATACATATATATCCTGTAAATATATTTGAGGACTTTTGAACATAATTTAATATCATGAGTATTCTAAATCTCTCTCTCCAATTCCTCTCAATCTCGCTGCTAGAGTCAAATCGCATTCGGTGTCCTACATCGTAACATTGACCATATAAGTACTTACAGAATTAATGGAAAAATAATGTCAGAAGATTTAAAATTATTTTCTAAAATAATTAAAAAACTGTTTTATGAAAATGAAAGAAAAAATCTGTTTGGATTAAATGTTGCTGAAAAACAGGTTTTCTACAACTTGCACCCACGACAATAGAACGTCGAGGATTTGTGTTTTCAAGAATGATTAAGAACCCTGGAGGCTGGAGCAGAGGCATTGCGCAAGGCAAAAGTTATGGTTCACATATCGAGCAATATGAGGTGATTATGTCGTATAGGGTCTTAGAACGTAGCTATGTGTTCACTTAGGTGGAAGCATTACTACGACCTAATCTACTTTAGTTTCACAAGTGCTCTATATATATATCAAGGACCCATACCCGAGAGTTCTGAGGAAGAAGCTGGTGAATCCTCCACTGATAAATTAAGAAGACAAGTTGGCATCCTCCACGCAAAAAAATTGCACATTCTAGAATGGGATTTCGAACCCAAAACATCAAGTTTTCATATATATTAATTTGTCACAAAAAAATATTTGGTACTTTTTTGATGGAGGTGGTGGTGAATGTCTGTTCTCTTTGCAAATGACGTTGGTGGATGAGGAAGACATATTAATTGTCCCACAAGAAGAAAGGAGATATTTAACAAGTTAACGTTTTATTACAAAATTGCCACGTACCCAAAGAAACTGAGAAAGTATTTATTCCCATTTTTGTATTCCACATTTTTATAAAACCCATTAATATCAGTTTAGTAGTGGGAGAGAAATAAAATAGTATGCATGGAATCATAATTATTATTTTTTTCATTTTTTATCATATCATTTGTGATGTTCATAATTTTTCTTTTCTCACTTAGTATCTTCTTTCTACATCAAAAATGCGACACGTCTTAAAAAGCAGTATATTTAAATAAGTCCTTATTCATAAATATCTTGTTATGGATAAACAAATTAATAAAGAGATCATCATGGAATATGTGATCCAAACCTAAGATGCACTTTAGCCGAATCCTCGGCACAAAACTTGGAAACAATAAGTCCATACACTGCAAAACTATGAAAGAGTACGATCGAGACATGTTTGAAAAAAGCCAACTACATCATACATATACATCCAAAATTTATTTATTTCCCCCCTTTGAACAAAAATAAAAATCGCGCCAGGAAAAAGATATGTAAAATAGGACATGGAATTGGAATGTATTCACAGTGGCATAATAAGAAGAAGAAGGAAGAAAATTCCCTACACAAAGAATTCTTCAACCTTGTGAAATTGATGTATCAATAAGGAAAAAAGGGGCACATTATTACATCCAGAACAGAATGACATAGCCCTAAAACTAAGGCTCTAGTTGTAGTGCTTTAGCAGTTGGATTTTGTGGAGAATGTTGATTTTGTAGTACCCCATTGACCCCATGATGATGATGGGAATCCTCATCCGAAGCCATTGCTGCTGCTGTAGTTGTTTTTTTTACAAGCCCAAAGTGCCCCAAACCCTCCCACCCCCAATCCCAAAGGTTCAACACAATGTATGTCCCAATCCCACCAATAAGCCCATACGCAATCGAATACGTCAACGGCATCAGAATGAGCGTCACGAACGCCGGTATCGCTTCCCTCATGTCCTCCCAATCAATCTCCACTACCGATCTCATCATCAAAACCCCCACCAGAATCAACGGCGGCCCCACCGCCCACGCCGGTATCGACGCCAGCAACGGCGTGAAGAAAAACGCTAAAAAGAAATATGCCGCTACCGTCAACGCCGTGATCCCTGTTCTCCCACCCTCCCTGATCCCCGTTGACGACTCAATAAACGCCGTCACCGGCGAGGTTCCGAGCAAGGAGCCCACCACTATCGACGTGGCGTCCGACATGAAGGCGAAGTACTGTCCCTCGAAGTCCCCCTTCTCGTCGGTGAAGCCCGCGAAACGCGCCATGGAGTATAACGTTCCTGTCGTGTCGAGAATGTCAACGTACAAGAAAGTCACCACAGCCTCCCAAAAATACCCTTTTCCAATGTTCTTGAAGCTCAGTGCCCCTGCAGTGGTTTTTATCGTGTGAACATCCACCACCTTCTTGAAGTACTCGTGCGCGGAGTTACCCGCGTCCGTGTTCGGAAACGCCGTCACTTTGGTGCCACGGAACCACGACACGACCGTGACGAAAACGATGCCGTATATCATCGCGCCTTTGATATTCTTCACGAGACAGTACGCGATTATAACGAAGCCCACGAGGCCTAGCCAGAGGGTTGGGCTTTCCATCCTGTCTTTCAGGCAGAGGATATCACCCGAGACGGTCCCGCCGGGTAGTAAACTAACGGTGCCGTTAGCGGCCGTTAAGACGGGTGCGAGGGAGGCACTTGAGGAGCTTGGACAGGCGCCGAGGGTGACTAAGGTGGATGGGCTGTAGCCGATGAGCCCGATTCCTTGGTTGTTTTGAAGCCCGATAAAGGCTAAGAAAAGCCCGATTCCGGCTGAGGAGCTTATTCTCACGGGCTTGGGGACGAGTTTGGCGAGCTTGGCGCGAAGCCCGATTGCGGAGACGAGGAGGAAGATTGTTCCTTCGATGAAGACTGCGGCGAGGGCGCTTTGGTAGGAGACGTTGCCGGAGCCGTGGAAGCCCACGACAGTGTAAGCAAAATACGCGTTAGAGCCCATGCCCGGGGCGAGGCCCAAAGGGAGGTTCGCGAAGGTGCCCATGATGAAGCAGCCAATGAGGGAGGAAGCTATAGTGGCCACGATTAAGTCCTTGCGCGTGTTTTCGAGGCAGGCCGCGTAGCCCGGGTTAACTGGGCTGAATTTGCATGACTCGTCGGGCTGGATCACGCGGAGGGATGGGCCTGAGCAGGCGGAGAGAGGGGTGGATGGGTCGGAGCAGAGAGGGACGCAATCGGAGACGGAGCAGGTGCCGCCGGAGTCGGAGAGGATGGAGGCGTTCACGGCGAGGATGTAGGCCATGGTGAGGAAGGTAGCGGTGCCGGCGCGGAGCTCGGTGGTGAAGGTGGAGTTGCGTTGGGAGAGCTTGAACCATTTCCCAACTCTGGTTGTGACTACGTATTGGTTTAGTCGAGAGAGAGGTTTGCTGTTTGTGTGAGAGTTGTGTTGTGGAAGTGGGGGCCTTTCAGCCTCCATTGGGTACTAATGCTTGGTCTTCTTCAGTCTTGACTAAGCTATATATATAAGGTTTGGCAAGTTTGGATTGGATTAGGATATTTGAAATATTGCAATATCAAGGTTTGATATTGGATTTTGTTGGCTCTTCTTGAGTGTAGCAGAGCACAACAGATAGAGAGAGACAGACAGACAGAGCTTGTCGCAAGCTTTGATTTGTGGCTTTCCTATTTGTTTTTGCAAAGGATAGATTCCAATCTCTGGGGATCTCTCTCTTCTCTAATTTAGCCAACAGTGCAGAGGGTATCAATTTTTCAGATTTTTTTTTTTTGTTTCCTGTAGCTAGCTGCTACTATTGTTAATTAATAAATGAAAATGAAAGTGATTACACCAGGATTTGGGTGATAATGGTGTGAACCGTCTCGATCCTAATCAATTTTATCATTAGCCATTACTGGTCTTATTATATATTTGATTAGATGCCCTTCTTTTCTTTATTTGTTGATCATTTTTCATCCAGCTTTTTGGAGTGTATGTTACTCTGGCATAACATGGGCTCTGTTTGTAATCGTAGTAATTTTATTTAAGTTTTTGAATAATTCAAATATTATTCATGCTAATATTTTATTAAGTTTGTACTATTAATAAATAAAAACTACATACTTGGAATACAATGAATATATATTTCATTACAATGTCTTGATAATATGAAAATTTATTATAATAATATGTGTGATATATAATTAGATTTTCACAAACAATTACTTAAAAAGTTATATTTGAAATGGTTTTTAATTAATTAATATTTTCAAAAAAAAATTAAACTTATACATCGTGTGTATGTATGCGCGCACCTATTTTGGTACACATGGGGCAGACATTTTTTTCCTGAGTCATTTCAATATTAAATATCAACGGATAGTGTGAAAACAGTATTTTCATTGTACAGCTGGGGTAAGTTGGCTGAATTTGACTTCGAAAAAATATATGAATAAGAACATCATTAAAAATAAAATTTCCCTGTCGAAACCATTATTTTCTTGATAAATCCCACATAGGAGGCGAATATGTGGAAATGCTTTAGCAATAATATTGACTAACATGTCTGTTCTAACTTGCCTAGTTGGCTGCTGCAAAATTCATTCATAAGAATAAAGGATATTTAGAGTTGAGTGTTTGATTAGTTTGCCTCCCTCTGTTTTCAATTTTTATTGTTTTAAATTAATATTGTCGACTTTGGGTTTTGTATACCGTGGGAGTGTCTTGTCTCTTTTAAAATTAGGGCGATGTCACAAATTGAAATACATGTATTGGATTTTGAAGTCTTCCATTTGAACAAGTGACGATCAATGACGTGATAAAAAAATTAAAAACAATGCTACTCTGTCGCGATGTACTTAATGAACATCGTTGCATGGTTTTGTGTATTTAAAGGCTTAAATTTTCACGGGTCAAATTCAGCTGCACATGCTTTCAGGTTAGCCTCGTTTCTCTTATTCAAGCATTCTGATAGCTAAAATAGAAGGAAAAAAAAAAACTCAACTCAATACGTAATGTTGAATCAAAGTTGAAATTTTATTTTATGTAAAATAACAAGTACAATAATATAATCATATAAAAGTAACTTTAGTGCAAGATCTTGAACAATGAGTAATTTTAGTGCAAGATCTTGAGTAAGGATCTTAAGTTCAAGATCTGATTTTCATTAGATCTCCTACTAAATGAGGTAGAGAGATCTTCAACATCAAGAATGAGTTTTTGTAGAAGAACCCTTAAGATTTGCACATTGTTCAAAAAAGAATAAATTTTTTTCATTTTTCTCTCTTCTTAAGATCTCAAAATAAGATCTACCACTAAAGAACAAAATGGAAGAGATTTTAAATCCTACTTAACACTATAAGATCTACTAAAAAGTGATCTAAAATCCCAATTTAGAATCTATCATTAAAGATACTCTCACAAACGCTAAAACATGGACGTGGAGCATTATCAATTTTAGTCAATCTATGATAAATAAATAAAAAACATTTACTTACTTTCCAATCTTATAGGTGAACTTTCTTTTCAACTTTTCAGTTTCTAACATTAGTCACTAAATTAAACCGGCTGTAACTCATGATTGCATACTGAAAATTTGAAAATCGGGTTTTTGCTATGATACGATGCTAAAAGAATACTTTCCCGGATTTTCTACTTTGTAATGCGTCACAACCGAGCATGTAGATAAATTAGTGTTTTATTTTTAAAATTATATAATAGAGAAAGAAAAAAATTATTAAAAAAAGAAATTTTTTATGTAATTTTTCTTGTTTAAATAAGCGATATTTTAGATAACTACATTATTTTTTTATTTTTTTTACTTATTTAATAATTATATTATTACTAGGATATTTAATATCTAATGGGTTTTTAATAGATATTTATTTCCATATTTCAAATTATTACGAAATTAGAAAAAGATATATTAATTTTTAATGATTTTTTTTACTTCATTTAAAACGAAACGAC
Source organism: Glycine latifolia (assembly GCA_013407115.1). Classification (NCBI taxonomy): domain Eukaryota; kingdom Viridiplantae; phylum Streptophyta; class Magnoliopsida; order Fabales; family Fabaceae; genus Glycine; species Glycine latifolia. The sequence goes on along the minus strand of CM023944.1, from coordinate 34,565,092 downwards.
CCAACTAATGATATTTGATTTTTTTTCCCAATGGGAGCATTTTTTACCTTTAATTACCAAATGGGGGCAATTTTCAAAAAAATTACCAATTGAGGGTATGTGGTGACAAGTGGCACGACTTTTTTTTTTAAATAAAAATTGGTTACTTAGAATTTGGTCGCTAATTTCAGTTGTTATTTTAGTCGTTAACATTTTTTCGGACAAAATATTGTCATTATTTTTGTTTTTATTTTGCAACCATAATATTCTCAAAAAAAAGTGTTAGCGACTGAAATAGAGATCGAAATTAACGACCAAATTAAAAAGAACCAATTTTTATTTTTACTTTTTTTTTAAAAAAAGTTGTACCATGTGGCACTCGGAAGTCATGCCACACTACACGACTTATCACAAATTGATAATTTTTTTGAAAACTGTCCCCATTTGGTAATTAAAGAAAAAAATACCCTTCATGGTAAAAAAACCAATGATATTTAATGCATTCATTTATTGGTTATTATGAACTTATTTATATTTTTTTTTTCATCATTTTTTTAGTTAGTGAAAATAAAATAAAATATTTATAATTACAATTTTTTAAATTCGTGTATCCATTTGTTATAGTTATGCAATTTAACTTTTTATATAAAAATATTATATTTTTAAATATAATTAAAGTTAAAACAAAATAATATTTTTATCATTAGATGTAAAAATATAAATCTTCCCAAATTAGAGACACTTCAAATATTTTATTCTTAATTATTGTATTTTCTATTTGATTAATAAATAATATTAATTATCAGGATACTGTAACCAATAAAATTACCAACACATTTAATCTTGTGAAGGGATATATTAAAGATTCAAGTGATCAATGACATTTGAAAAGTCTAAAGATAAAATGAGAATTTTGGGTTTGGATCTCCTCCGATATGCATGGGAACAAGAGATGGTTTTGTATTTATGATAAACTTGATGAGGTGGAACCATGTTTAACAAAGTATAAGTGACAGTTTTGTAGTTAATTAAAAGTTATACTATCTCCATTCCTTTTTATTTATTTTTCAAGGTTATTTTGTAGAAATAAAAAATCCAATAAAATTTCTTGATTCTAATAAAATAGTTGTAGAGTTTATTATTTCATCCCTTTCTTTTTTCATTTCCACAATAATGTATGTGTAAATTAGTTAAGATAAAAAAATAAGTAAGGATATAATTGGTGCAAAAGTAATTAATGTAATTTTGAAGGGAAACAATATTTAGGTAGAGAATTGGAAAAAAAATATTGAATCAACTATGTAGAAGAGAAAAATATGACATTTTGAAAACAAATGAATTAGGTAGAGAAAATTAATATATATATATATATATATATTAGACTCAAAGTCATTCCAAATATCCTCTAATACAATTTCATTCAATTATTAATTTTATTCTATTCATAAAGCAATATCCAAAATTGCTAAATTTAGATTACCCTCAACTCTTTACAAAAAAACTCATTGGTAAAACTCTTTTATTTCCAATATTATGAATTGATAAATGAGTTTTGACTGTATATTTAAAGTGCGTTTTTATGCTTATTTCATGTACTTTAAACATATTTTTACGGTCAAAACTCACGTTTTGGTACAAGTTGAACAAGACAAGTGCTTAGGAGGTTTCTCATGGAAAGAGTTGAAAATCATACATTTTTAGAGCAACTATGACACTATTTGGAGGTCCATAACTGTTGTAGACTCAACATGACCATGCTAGCCACCATAACTATGTAGAGATTACCATAACCAATGTAAAAGTTGCTAAAGTTGAGGAACAACGTCAAATTTTCGAGCACGGTTGTGGGTAGCATGACCATAATCGTGCTGATTCTAGGGCAAGATTGAATCTTGAAGACCCTATTTGAAGTGGTGTAAGGATCACGATTGTGGTCGTACCAGCATGCCCTTGGTGTGCTTCACTGACAAATAGATTTTTAGGTCAGTATAAATAGGAAAAATAAACTCTTCTTTTGTAATCTTTTGTTCTATTTTCAAATTGGAGAGTTCTGAGCAAGAATGTGGTTGTGTAAGAGTTCTTTAGCTACAATGGAATGTAGAGAGCATCATTGGGGGTCATTACTGTAAAGTTCTTACTCTTTTTGTAATCTTAATATCCTTTATTGAATTGTTTGACTTCTTCATGACCTTGAGTGTTTAATTCCTCTTAGCCCACATTGCAATATAACTGTACCATTGTACCTCAATTCTGATCTTAATGAAATCCTAATGTTATAATTGTTATTCAATATATTGAATATCTTCTCTACTTTTATTATCTTTTGGAATTGGCCACTCTAAACTTGAGTTAATTGCTTGTCACGATCAATTGCTTATGGTTAAACTGAATTGTGAAGCAATTGAATTATTACAATTTGCATGATCAAACCTATTACGTGAATTTTGAGTGGATTAATTGATTTTAATCAACCTCTTTGGGATGTACCATTTTTCCTATATTAATTTGTCTATGATAATTGAGAATTAATTTAGGAAAAATAACGTTATTAAACTATGATCAATTATTAACTAACGACTTTAAAAGGTTGCTAGCAATTGAACTAATTACGAATTTTTTGGGTTTAGAATTGGAATTAAAAGGGTAAACATGAAGTCACAATCTTGGATTGTTTTCTTAATATTTGTCCTCACTTTAAACTTTTTGCTCTGACTTTCATTCTTCCTAAAGAAACAACTGAACACAACTTTTTCTCTAACTTGGTTTTAAAATCTAATTGTTTAGTTTATCATGAAATTAGTTATTTGGAACACAAATAGTTTTTTGGATTGGATATCTGAACTTTTAGTCTGGTGTTACTATTATGTATGATAAGTTTCTCCTTTGCGAATATTTCTAACACATTATAAATCAAATTTTCTTAGATAATCCTAATTGGGGATAAACTTAGTGTGAGAATTCATACTACAACTCTTATTCTTACGAGCATGAAATACGTAGATCAAATCCAAAAAATTCCAATTGATAATTCAAGTAAATAAGCATTCTAATGGATATCAACCGTGGAAAGAGCTAGTTAGAACAAACTTAATTAGAAGACTCAAATCACATAAATATAGTTTATTGTAAAGTTAAGTTAAAAATATTATCCTAGCTAAACCTTGGAGGGGCTTAGAAACTTAAGCTAATAAACAAGAAAACATAGAGACTGGAGTCCGAGAATGATAAGATGGGCATTAAATTTCCAAGATATTATTCCCAAGACTTGAATTTCAAATAATGTTGGTGAGAAAACTTTTTCGAACGCACATAATTAAACGTTGAGCGCAATTCAAACAGGCTTGTTTCATAAAATCCGTTAAGCACACATCAAGCAATAGTTGTTGTTAGATAAATGCATTGAGTGCATGAGAATGTATGCTGAGCAAATGCAAGGCAAAAATCATCCTCAGCAGAAATGCACTATATAGGTGTACTGATGTGTGTTAAAACATTTTTACGATTTTCAGCAACAATTTATTGTTTTGCATATTAAATGCCAAAAATTAGTAAAAATATGCATAGTTTCAAGATAATGATATAAAGATGGGAATTAAATATATATAAATCTTCCTAATCTCAACAATATATCGCACAAAAAATCATTTTTCCTCCTATATGTGGTATACATTTATCGATCCAGTAAAGCCTATTCTGGCAATCAGATTGTATATTGTTTCCTCTTCGCATTCTAAGAATTTTGTTTTTGTATTTCTTTTACACTGTGATGGAGCCCAGAATAACATTTGAAACCTCAGTCTTTCTATATGTTTCCTATCTCACTCCATTGCAGGGAGAAATAGACTTTATAATTGGAAAATGCATGATATATATGTTAACAGATTTTTATCTCTATATATTATTGGTAGTGTACATAAAATTTGTCTGAATTGTTGATCTGTTTATATCATCTTTCTATTTTCTCAATAAGAATTGATGAGTCTTCTGCGTCTCTCTGTTGAAGGTTCAAGCAGCAGGTGTGGAGAAGAAAGTAATTCGGACGCTTACTAAGGCGCGAAAATGTCGCACTTACCTTTGCCCGCGTGTAAAAAATATAGGAGGTCCCTAAAATATTACAATAACAAATTAAACTACTTAAATTCTCTAATATTACAAATCATGCTTAGTAATTCTCCGAATGTTAGAAAACTTTCCAAATTCGTCATTAACTTTACTGACATATGTCAATATAGGAACTAAAGTGATAAATATTGAATACTTTAGAGTACATTTAAATGATTTTACTACTTTATAAAGATTGCTTTATACTTGGAAGATGAAATTGGTATTTTTTTATTATAAAAAAGCCATGCCATTTTTTTAAAGAAAAAAAAACACAACAGAAGAAGCTATGCCATGAGATCCGAGTCGTTAAACTTTTTCAATGGTTGAGAAAATCACCACTTGACTGTAGACTAGACTCTCTTGTTTCCACGCATAATAGTTGAGTTGCGGACATGAGAATAAAGGAACCACACATAAAATCAGAAAGAACAATCAATATTTACTAATCATAAATAAATTAATATTTTTTTTCAAAAGATAAAATATGGTTTTAATTCCAATAAATTATATTTCTATTTTTAAATTATCAAAAATTAAAAATATACTTATATTATATTTAAGTTATTTACTGTGAATTAAAAATATAATTCATATATATAATTAAATATATTTATTTATTATAAATTTAATTATATGAAAAAAATATTTATCCCGTACAATTCATATTTTAAGATACTGGAATTAGTTTTTTATTTATGAAAAGATACTTGTATTAGTTAATCATTAATAATGTGTTATACATTTAAACATATACATCACATGTACCTTGTATTTTTCTTTCTGACCGATTTTTTAGTAGAATCTTGCATCTTATTCAATTTTTTATTATTATAAAACTTAAAACCAAACCCTTTTTAAAAAAAATCGAATATCAAATTGAACTAACAACTTATACTAAATAATATTATTACGAAATCAAATAATCACGTACATCATATTGGTCCACCTGATAAGGCATCTTCTCTATCCAGTATGAATCATGAGTGTATATGTATGTAACTATTAGAGATATTGGTTATCGCTTAGTCTCTTAAATATCTCTTTATCAGGTGAAAAGAGAGCGATCGAATTACTCTTGGATCTTTTCGACCTTCTACTGTAGGGCAACCAATAGTTTACTCGTTTCGTTAAGGAGGATCTAAAATATCACTTTTAAGTGACCCAATTATTTAACATGGGTGGCAACAAGAGGACAGAAGTGGTCTTATTGGGCAGACATTGTATTGAATGCCTCATCTACTCGTGTTCATAGGGTGGCCAACAAGGGGAAAACACTGCTCTCTGTACTTACTTCGAAGTAAGTAATAAATGAGTCTTGAATGATACTATCATTGATATGTACAGCGCCAGGAACGGGCTAATAAATGAGTCGTATTTCATTGAACTTGAGTAGACCAACTATTGCAGTATTGCTAATGCAAGAGAAACTTTTAACCAAATAATCTAAACACCAATAGAAGCAATGTATAGTGCGATCAATTATTCATGTTCAGTTGATACTGTTGTGGTCAAGTGGTACAAGGATGTAGAGGTGTCATGATGAACTTATAGCTCAATAGATGTGTTTGGTTTGTATACAAATAATATAGGGAGTTTAAGTTGGATTTTTATTTAAAATTTGAGTTAAATTAATTTTTAAGAGAAATATGGATTCGAGTTTAACTTGTTAAATATATTTTTTCTATATATAAACATATTTCTGAAGTAATTTTTTTAAGTTGATTGATTTAATATTTAATATATATCCTCATCTTAAAAAATGAGATGAAAAATAATATTTGGACATAAAAATTATATTTTATTAAGTAAATTTGTTTACATATATAACATGTTTTTTTATTATACTAATACACCAGCTATTCAGTTGTCATTTAGTCTATAAAAAAGCTTGATTCATTTTATATAATCGAATGTAAAATTAAGTTTGAACTTATTCGCAGAACAACAAACTCAATCAAGTACTCAATTTAAATTAGTTATTTTTTATTTGAATTATAATCTTTCTTTTTAAAAAAATGAATATATAATTAGTCCTTTTTGTTACTGAATAACAACATATACATTCCAAGAAAAAATAACATATACATTGGAGAGATAGAGAATATACTTTTTACTAGATGAGGATCTTCTATAATTAATTGAAACGTTCATAATTTATATTTGATATTTTTTTATCTTTATGAAATGATCATATGCAAATACTAAAGATATCTAAATATTTTTTTATTTATATATATATATATATATATATATATATATACATGTGCGCGTGCGCGTATTAAGTACTAGTAAATTTAATTTTTAAGTTTAATACGGTGATGTTAAATTTTAATGTGTTTACATGTAAGAGAAATATTTATTTAATAAGAAAATTTATATTTGATTTCTTTTGTGTATGTTTTTTTTTGGATTAACAAAAATCATTTATTATGAACAAGATTAATTTTTAATTCATTGCATGAAGAAACACTCATAATCTTCTACCTAAGTAAAAAGGAGTAATCCAATAAATTTAATTATAGTATATCACTGCAATTATGACAGCAGCAAATTTCATACAGTCAGAAATAAAATAAAATGGGAGTATTAATCCAAGCAATTATGATTCTCCTTAGGAATAGCATCATGTTGGTCTCTAAATATACATTACTGCCGGCCACTGCAAGATTTTCTTTAATTTGAACGATTATGACAAGCACAAGCGAATAAATCTCAAGGGATTGGAGCAAAAAGCAAGATTTGAACATTTTACTATTATTTTGCCTTTTTTCTATTAAATACTTTGCTTGCCCACATGTGACCTCTAAAGTTTTCACATAGTAAAGGTTGAACTTAAAAATGATTTCCAGAATAGGCTGTGCTCCAGAGAAAATCTTCATTCTGAGAATTCTATGATCGCGATTGATAGTATTAGAATCAAGAAAGGGTTTTTAGAAGGCAACAAATGCGAGATGTGATTAGTTCCTGCCAACTTGTTAATAGTTTGTAATCATTATAGTATGGACGTATAGATGTTTTTCATAAGTTTCTATGAACTTAATGATTAACCTGTCACACTTTAATTGACTGCTTTAGGGTATGATTAAGTAGGATCTTTAATATCTCGAGACATTTCTTATTCCTTAATCATAAGGGTTTCACTGAATCCCTACCAACTTTAGACAAAGCAGAAAAGTATGCACTTCAAATCAGCATCCAATTAAAAGCAAAATTATTAATCTATTCTAATTGTTAGGTCCCACTGTCCCCATGCTGTGAGTGTTTGAATGGTCCTGAAGCAAATGGGGAGGTCCTTTTTGCGGCCCTTCACTTATAATGGATTGGAAGCGGAAAAAAGGCTACTTCTTCCTTTTCTTTATTTTTGATATTTTGGCTAAACTAATTTTTCGGGCTTTGTTGCTAGTGAAAAGGTAATACTGGAGTCAAAGTACAAGTTGGTTTCAAGTCGCTTCAATTGAGCCTTATATATCCATCTCTATCAAATATTGTGTTGGTTCGAGGCATAAAAAGAAAACCTAACTTTCCTTGTTGTGGATGTACATAAATCGGGCACTTTCATGGTTTCTCTTCTACACTTGACAGGCATCACGTGAAGTTCAATCACTTTTGGTTTTGGGTCTTTTCCTACTACACGTTAGACAGCTAGCTACGCCTGTGTGAGTGCTTCCTAACCTAATATGCTACATTATTAGCCCCCCGATACGAAAACAAATCATACATTTTTGTTAGAGGAAAATAGGTGCCTGTTTACGATCTCTTTGATTTTATTCCTACTCAAGAAAATCTAGATGAATATTAATGCTTTGTTGGATTTTCATGATTGAGCGGAACAGATTTACTCTATTTTTAAATGAATTTTCGTTATTATTTTATGGGAATAATCGTTTTTAATTATAGTCTCATGATATATTGTTGAAGAGTTTGTTATGTGGGCTTGGAGTTGTCCGCTCTATTTCTAGATCATTAAAATTGTAATGTGACAAGTTGTTGCGATATTTCTGACTAAAAATAATAAAAGTGAAAGTTGAAGTAAACACATGGATACCAAATACTTAATCATAAAAGAATATGTTAAGAAAATAAAATGGTAATTGGACACATTAGCAAGTTGATGATTGTCGAATATTTGATTAAAGACATGCTACCAAAGAATTTTAAGGATTATGTAGTATAAATGAGATTAGATTTTATGATGTGGTTTCATTGTACATATAATTGTTACTTTTAAAACTTTTATATAGTTTGATGTTTTTTCATATGATTTTGGACACATATTCATTTATTTATTTTGAAAAATATTATTAAGTTTTGATCTGGGATAAATAGATGGCTTATTCATTAAGTTGAGAGCTAGTATTTAGAAACTTGATATATTATGGTACATGAAAAATAATACTCGCTATTAGAGGACCTATCGTTATGATTCATATGTGTCAAGACTAATGTTGGGTTAAATGGATCAAGTGGAAGAATGTTGGATTTTCTTGGTTTAGTGGAACAAACTTACTTTGTTTTTTAAAGAATTCTAGTTGCTATTTTATGGGAAGAACGGTTTCCAATTGCTGTCCATTTTTTGTTCACGTTCAATCTACACTGAGTAACATTCAACAACAATCTATGATCTTATCTCAAGATTTTATTCATATTTACATTTTAATTCATGGAGGTTGAGTTTTGTGATGAACAGAACTCTATAATTAGAACTGGGTGTTCTCAGTTTTGCATCACCAAGTTTGTTCCTCTTTACAAAATAATACACCAACAATTTGACTGAGCGAGGGTCTAAAATAATGAAGTTGAAGTCAAATTCAAATTTGAGCTACAATAGTTGAAGGTACATGTTTTATTTTATTTAGTTTCCGTTGTTTGATCTAATTTAATTATTTGAGATGTTTTACATCAGTATATATGTGATAAACATGTCATCAACCACATAGGATTTAAGCTTCTATAAGAGCATCTTTAGTGGTAGATCTCAAATTAGGATCTTAGACTACTTTTTGGTAGACCCCATAGTGCCAAATAGGATTAAAGATCTCTTTCATTTTCTTCTTTAATGATAGATATCATTTTGAAAATCTTAAGGAGAGAGAAAAAGAAAGAAAATTTATTCTTTTTTGAACAATGTGCAGATCTTAAGAGATCTTCTACAAGAACCCATCCTCCATGTTGGAGATCTCCTCAACTCCTTTATTGGGAGATCTAGTGAAGATCAGATCTTGAACTCAAGATCCTTGTTCAAGATCTTGCACTAAAGATGCTCTAAGAATAAGAATGTAAAAGGATCGAATTATTAAAACTTTTAATTTACGGATTGATTTGTATACTGTGAAGTATGTAAAAACGGTCCACTTATGAATTTTTTATTTTGACCTTTAGAGATATTATTATTTTAATTCATGGTTTGGATTTTTAATCGGTTACCGGATCTGTCTAATTGATTAGGTTAGACTTAAGTGTAATTAATATTATTATAATATATATCTCCTATTTTTTCCCCTTAATACCATAAATATATCTCCGGTGTTCCATTTTTTACCATGTTACAATGTTTTGAGAATTTGGCCTCTAACAACTTAACTCCGGTAATAGAATTGTAATGTATGTGTCTGTTTGTACGTGTTGTAAACTGCAACTTATTTATATAATATATTTTTTAACAAATATTTCCAAACACATTGGGATAATTTCATCCAAATATGGAGCAAAAAGATCCAAATTGAAATGCTTAAAAGGTAATAATTCTTTTTACCAAAATTTCTTTACTTATTTTACTACTCTCTAATGTTTTTCACTTTTATTTGTTAGGCTGCAAAGAACTAAGATGGGAGATGGAGGTCCAAGGACAACAAATTGCTTGCATTAGAATAATTAGTATTTTGGAAGATGTTTGTAGACTTAATTGTATTTTTTAAAATTTGTTTGCTTTGGCATATACCTTAGATGTGTCTAGAAATTTGAAGAATAGGGATGGTTAGATTGTATTTTTAGAATTATTTTTTTAACAAAGCATATTAGCCACTGTTAAGGGTGCAGTGATTGAAGCTCATAATAAAATGATATAGCTTTGGCTATAACTTTCACGTTTTAAAACAGTCATGTTCACAAGAGTTTGGCTGTGATGGGAATGATACAATTCAATATTGTAACGAGTCATCATCATTAGACCAAAATACAGTTTTTCAGTTCATTAATTGTACATTCTTCACGAAGAAGGTTAGATGAGGGAGAATCCAAAACAAATCCATGCGACTCATAATTATATGTCCAAAGCCATTCATGTGCTAAAGCTAAACTAAAATACGTCACCTTGAAGTAGAGCTAGGCATTAACTTGAAATATGTTATAATTCTGCATTTTTTTATATGTGATAGACAAGTATATATAATATGTTTATCATCTTCAAGAACAATTATCTAAAAATGAGCCAAGCACACTATCACTTGCTAAGTCAGACCCAATCAAAATAAGCAAATCTTCTGACTTGCCGCCACTTTTTTGCTTTTCTTTGAAGAAGCAAAAGGAATAGTATTACATAAAACAAATTTGGTTAAGCCACAAGTTGTAGCCAACCAAACCTGTGAGCACCAATACAAACAATGTCAACTATGTAATTTAGTCAAACCTTAAACGATAGTTATTACCACATCCCCTAACTAAACACACACCTTGATCATAATCACCCTCATTCCTAACACTCATAGCAGCACCTTCTACATACATTCAGTATTGTCCCTGTAATTCTCTTGTAAAGTGTGAATTTGTTGTTATCATACATGTACTTCACGACATCAACAATTTGATGATACCTTGAATCCCTCCATGCTTGATTTTCGACAGCTCCATGATGTACTTCACGACGTCAACAATTGATCGACATTGAGCTTCACACAGTTCACCAAGATTTGTTTTGTCTCTTTCCTTTAATTAACCCTATGCATTGCCACAAATGAGCTTTGTTGTCCAGTTTCCAACGGTAACACGTCCTGTATACCACCCCACTTATAACATATAGACCAAACATCATATGAGATCCTAGAAGAAAATAGTTTCAGCACTTGTTATAACTATCATCACCCAAATTGAATACATGGTTAAGTGGTTTTATCATATTAGTAGCAGTTTTAGCAGCAAGAACAACAGTCTCCATTTCTACTTTATATAACTCAAATCAAAATGGGGAGGAGAACGTGACCGTTTATAAGAGTTTATGAGACTTATTATTTCCCAACAGCTTCTTTTACCCTAAAGCTTTCACGTTTATACGTAGTATTTTTCCTTCGTAATTTACTATGTAAAAGCTTATTTTTTTAGTATTCGAGTGAAATCAATTATCTTAAACCTGCTTTTCAGTAAATTTACCCAAACAAAAATTGATTCTGATTACAATCTGTTCTAACAATATCATATATTATTGAATCAATCAAATTTGTGCAGCTGTCCCAAACACACCCTAACTTATCTCTAATTCCTGGACTTAAAACCTAATTCAAACTTGCATTTCCTAACTTCAAATCCTCAATTGATGAAATACACAGTAGAATCGTGAATTCAATCATATTTGGCGTAAGAATAAAAAGTAGGGATAGAAAGAAGAGACGAGAACCTTTGCAGTGTGGGTGATGCTCTCGAGTTGACAGTTCCAGTTGTCCTCGCACTCGATCATGGTCCCTCTGTAGAGTTATCCGCTCTTGAGCTCCACCGTCACCCCGTGCCCCGAAGCCTCGTGGAGCAGCTTCACCGGAATTCCCAATCTCCTGCTCATGTTTCGCTTTCTCTCTCAAACGCAAAAACCCCACACCACTAAGCCAGATTTGTGATTGTGAATTTTGTGTTGTACAGAGTATATTATTTCGACGACGATCTCATTCGAAGGAAGATTCAATTGGACGAATAGATGAAGATTGCTGATGAATCAAAGAATGGTTCGAGCAAATTGTCTGGAGAATTGTTGAAAACAAAGAAGAACGAGCAAAATATTTTGAGAATTGTTAGGGATTTTAAAGTTTTAAATTTGATATTATGGTAAATTAAAGATATGCTGTTAATGCAGAATTATCAGATTTTAAATTTCATTTTTTCTGGCGGCTATGCTTTAACAGCGTTAACACTTGACGGGCTTAGAGCTGGCTGTCTTACCTTGCCACGTGTCATGGCACCATTGGTGAAGACCATAGGTGGTCCAGACTACCATATAATTTCTACTTAAAAAGAGGATAAATTGAGAAAGATTGAAAAAAAAAAGAAAGAAAAACATATCCCAATTATTGATTACAAAATTATCATATTTAATAGTTTAAAAATTATTTTTCATAGTGGGAAACTTGTTTTGGTGCCTTACACTAACCTACATCTTTTTAAAATATTAAAATCTATTTAAGAGATTAATTTCTTTTAATAATTTTTTTTGTATATATACAAATAATAATTTTTATTAATATGTTTAATAACAAAATTATTTATCGATCATATTATTTTTAATATTATAATATTGTCTAGATCCGGTAGCTTCTGTGCCCCTGTAAATTTGAATCTTTCGTTGTTACTTGTTACATTTCTGTTCTGTTTCCTTATCAACCCAGTAGCTTATGCGCTATTCTAAATTTTCCTTCCATGGTTTTGAAAAACAAAGTAACGTCAATATTATATGCACGATTGCAGTTGACTTTGACTGTCTCGCATATTACAGGGGTAATTCTTACATATATCGGGCCACTGTTCTACGTATCAGTTGAAACTTTGTTCTATAAAATGGAAAATCACCCTTAGCCTCTAAAACAGCGATTTTGAATATTTTCAAATGCCTCATATTTCATACCCAAATAACTTTCCAACTTTTAGAAAAATGAAAAATGCCCATTTATAAAAGTGTTTTCATGACCAGTATTTATTCGACGTTTTTATCTTTTAATGCTTTTGTTCATGTAATCCATCCCCATTTTTATCGATTAGCTGTCAACGAATAGAGAGAATATTTAGTGACCTGTTTTGTAGCTTGCCTCTAGGGACTAATAAGATTTTGATCCCTATCAAACCCCAATAATGTATCTGGTCGACAATATAGGCATTATTATTTGTAATTGTACTATGCTCATAGTGTACTACCTGTTATAATTCTAAGGAGTCAGTGGAATAAAATAAGATAAAGTCTCATATTTAAATATAGGTTGTGCGTTTGAATTTTTATTTGTCTCAGTAAAATAAAGTAAATGTTAATTAGTGTTTTTTGAGTCCTAGAATTTTCTCTATTTTTGACTGCGACCTCATCCCCTTCTCTTAAATGTTTTGAATTAAAAAAAGTGCAATGTTTGCTATAAATTTTGAAAGGAAATAAATTTCTATTGGACGACCAAGAAAATCAATTAAAGGTTATTCTTTGTCAAAGTTTGGAAAATAATTTTTGGTTCATTTGTCATGGACACAAGGACATCCATCTCAAGTCATTGCATCATGAGTTTTACAAACTTTATCTAGTTAGAACTTAGAAGAACAATAAGTCTGATTCACTATTTACAAATTACAAGGATCTTCAATGTACATGAATGCAAATTTCAATGAGTTTGATCACACGTAGCCTCAGACTCGTTATCTTTTTAGTTTTGTGGTTTACTTAGTATGATTTTATTTGTTATTATGTCATGATTAATAAAGCTGATATTGACTTATTTACCAATAATATATTGAGACTTTTTTGTGAATATTAGAAGTTACCTATACTCGGACCAGAGTGGTGTGCTCACACAGCCAACCGCCAACCTGAAAGCTCGAAGCAAACTTGTGAAAAAAGAAAAGTAATCTTCTATTGGTCTCTGCTTCAAATAACAAATTAAAGACTTCAACTCGCATGACAATATAGCTTCTAGCATTACAGGAAAACGTGGAATGGGAATTGTCATGTGGTATATTACATGATCATAATGTATATACCCAGAGAGTAAATCAATGTGATAATAATGGTTATTACAATAAATAAGATCACTAAATATAATTATTAATTTATCATCATGTATATACCCAGAGAGTAAATCAATGTGATAATAATGGTTATTACAATAAATAAGATCACTAAATATAATTATTAATTTTTTTTTATGAATCATTAAATCATATTTAATTAGTTAAATTCTCTTTTTATAAATAAATTAAAATAGTTATATAGAACGAGAGCATTTTTAGGAGTCTTTTTTAATGAAAGCATTTTTCAGGATTTTTTTTCTTAAACTCTTATATGTTTCAATCTATCATTTTCATCTTCATTTCTAAATTAAATTTCATCTTTTTAAAAGAAATTATTGATAATTTAAAATAATCTTATATCTTAGTATAATTTATATATTAAAAATATTTATTTACATAGATTAACCAATTTATCTCATGCATTGCACAACAAAAGGTACACATGATTTTTTTTAACTGATCATATAATCATTAACTAACTTTTAATCGTAATTATCTATCTTGATATATAGCCCAAATTTATAGTTATATTTTTTAAAGTTAGAATTGTTACAATATACAAACAGAGAAATAGGGGAAAAAAAAAGAAGAGAAACAGAAACAGAAATGATAAACTTATATCACTGTAAGTTGCTCCAACTTTTATACTATTCAATAATTCTTTTATCACATAATATTTTCATTAAATGTTTATATAATAAATTTACCCTAACAATATATATAAATTAATCTGTTATACAAATTTATGAATCTTTTCATAGATTCAAAAGACCGCTCGATAGTGTCCATAAAGCACCTGAAAAGTCACATAAGCTCATTTCTGTGTTTGGGCTTCTAGCTGGCCCAACCTTGCATTAGCTACATGTGCAATTCGTAAATATTTGACGTAGAATTTAAAAATAAAATACGATTTTAATGTGCCTATTGCTGACCCCATAGAATTAATTTGCAATATTATTCTTTTTTGTGCATACGGAGGAGGATTGTTATTTGTATATTTAGCATTTACTCAACGAGAAACTCTTGGTGTTCCATATTCCCTTTATTGTTCCGACTATAATTTGGATGAGATGGAACTCAAAGGTTACACTTTAGATGGCACAGTGAATCTTAGTGGACGGCCTGTGCTTTCTTCTACAACTGGGAAAAGGAAAGCTTGCATTTTCATTCTTGGTAAATTACTTGTGAGCTTGCATTGGTGTAATGGAATATTGTAATACTATCACATAACACAAAACATTCTATAAATTACTTTATTGATTCATTATACTCCTAATACTTACTTTCTTAATCTGTGTGAAAAAACTTAAAACATCAATTATATGCTTCTAACAAACAAGTTCATGATCATTACTCTATTATGATTCACGTGTATGTGTGTACTAATGGCAGCTTACCAAGCATTTGAAAGATTTGCTTACTTTGGGGTAAGTGCGAATTTGGTGATTTATATGACATCGGAGCTCCACAAAGACTTGGTATCAGCAGTAACCAGTGTGAATAACTGGTCAGGCACAGCATGGATAACTCCAATAATCGGGGCCTACATAGGAGATTCCTACGTTGGCCGATTTTGGACAATCAATTTTGCGTTGCTCATATATGCCATTGTGAGTTTCAGTTTTTTTCTTTAATTAGAATGTATTGTCATGTCATTGAATTGCCCAACCATGAATTGCACTTTCATATGCCATGTAACTTAAAATTATTACCTTTTGTAATAATTATTTTAAGACTTAAATGGGCTTCTATAAAATTAATGAATTTTGATTGTAGTTTTTGAAAAAAATAATATTGGTTTCTTTTGAAAATTCTGAAATCATTGTTTTTGTGTCTCTCTTTTTTTTACACCCATCAGCTGTCTTATGTGTTTAACAGAAGGTCAAGTAATCATCCTATGTAGCATTCATTATATTTGTGACACTATGTTATGTATGACACCTCTAAAAAAATTTGAAGTTTCTAAAAAAATGGTAATGTATCTACCTTAAAATTAACATTTGGAACTAAAAATGGTTATTTCAAATTTTGGATGGAGAAAATAAAAGAAAAATGTTTTATAGATAAAAAATTCACCGATTTTAGAAGGAAAAAAAATAGTAATTTCAAATTTTAGAGGATGAAAAACAAAGATAACTTTTTATAAAGACTACAACTATAAGAAAAATATGTTTGTCCTATAGTTTTGGTCAAACACGATCAAGGTCCTTATACCTTCGTATCGATGAATTTAGTCAATTTTTTTATTATAAAAAATATGGATTCAATCTTTTTTTTTTTATCTTTTTTATTTTTTTAAATAATTAATTAGGAATTAAATCCACATGTTTTTTCGTAAAAAAGAACAACTCCACATGTTTTTTAATGTTTGAGAATCAAATTCATCAATATAAAGTACATAATCTTTGATCACGTTTAATCGAAATCTTTGTAAAAATATATTTAGGTCTTTCTTAAAATAAAAAACTAGAATGATTTCTAATTTACAGTATAAAAGGTATCAGACTTTTTTTTTTTTACTAAATAAAAGGTACCAAATTTAAATTTTGTTTTTAGTTAATTTTTGCAGGCTATTTGACATCAACTACCGTTCTTATTCTTTTTCTTTTCTTGAAATTCAAGACTTGAATTAACGTGAATACATCATAAATCTCAATACAATAATGACATTGATTTACGCAGGGAATGGGGCTCCTGGTTCTTACTACATCACTGAAGTGCTTCAGACCAACGTGGACAGATGGAATTTTCAAAGAAACATCAACCATACGACTAACATTTTTCTATTTATCAATATACATCATTGCCATCGGCAGTGGCGTGCTGAAGCCCAACTTGTCAACTTTTGGTGCTGACCAATTTGATGACTTCAGCCCCAAAGAAAAAGTGCTAAAAGTTTCATACTTCAACTGGTGGTCGTTTAACACTGCATGTGGCACTTTAGCAGCCACACTGTTTGTTGTGTACATTCAAGAGAGGTTTGGGTGGGGATTGGGGTATGGAATATCAGCAATCGGTTTTCTAGTTGCCACTGTTACATTCTTGATGGGTGTCCCAATATATAGGCATAAATCTAGAACGGGAAGGAACCATGCAAAGGAGTTTTTCAGAGTCCCCGTTGTTGCTTTCAGAAATAGAAAGCTTCAGCTTCCTAGTAGCCCTTTGGAACTGCATGAGTGTGAGATGGAACATTACATTGATAGTGGAAGACGACAGATTTATCACACTCCTCGTTTCAGGTTTGCTACTCACTAAGCTCTTTTGCAGATTCCAAGTCAGGAGATGTTTTTGTTTCTTCTCTCAAATAATGCGTTAAGAGAATTGATGAATATTACTCATATATTTGAAGGAAAAACATAAACACAAGGGATATATTATTGTCCAATTATTATGTGCTTTTTGCATTTTACACCAAAATTGCACATGATCATCATCATAACTACCCTATGAGTTATTGTTCAAATTTCTAGCACTGGAAGGTAGGAACAATCACTAAGATGAATGGATTTTGGATACTCAAAATTCCCCCCACATAACATTTGGGAGTGGCGTACACTACATACAAAGTTACTATCATTAAAAAGAATTGGAGAGGATATATATTAGTGGTTGAGCATAGAGTGATCGGTTAGGATATAAATCATTTCATATTGAAATCTCATTAAACGCATAAAAGATGGGTTTGATGGAAGGATGATATAAATCTATAATGGTTGGGCCTAGAATACTCACTAAAATAGTTACTTTGTCGAAGTAATCCTTGGTTGATACAACTTGATAAATTGAATTTCCGTTTGGGATTTTTACAAAATGCATGTTTATATGAAGTGCTTGTGTGCAGACATGAGCATACAAAAAACGATACATTTCTTCGATGACAAATGTTACTGACACATTTTATTATTGGCTGAAATTTATAAAAAAATACAAAATTGTGTGGATTCCATTTCATAATTATGAGTTCCACTCATTGACTTAGTAGTTTCTAATAAATTTTAACTAATAAATAGAGTGTGTTAAAAAAAAGTATTAAAAATGTATTATTAACCTGAATTTATTACATGGTCTTAGACTATATGATTGTTAATATTAACATAACACATACATTTTTTAATTTATGAAAGAGTTAATAATGTGTCACATGAAGACCGGTCAGAATCACTTATTCTAGCACTCCTCTTTCTTCGCTGTTTAACTCGTTGAATTAAATATGAAAGTTAAATAGCCAAATCTGTGTCTTTCAGGTTCTTAGACAAGGCTGCTATAAAAGAAAGCAGAATAGATGCCTCAAATCCCCCATGCACAGTGACTCAAGTAGAGACAAACAAACTTATCTTAGGGATGCTTGGTATATGGCTACTAATTATAATTCCAAGCAACTTCTGGGCAGTGGAAGTAACCGTGTTTGTCAAGCAAGGCACAACAATGGAAAGGAACCTGGGCCCCAACTTCCATATACCAGCAGCCTCCCTATGGAGTTTTGTGGTGGTCACCATTCTCATTTGTCTCCCCATTTACGACCGTTACTTCGTACCATTCATGCGTCGAAGAACCGGCCTTCCTAGAGGAATCAAAATGCTTCACAGGATTGCCATAGGAGTAGCCATCCAAATCATGGCAGCTGCAGTCATGTATGTTGTGGAAATTCGAAGAATGGAAGTCATAAGGGAGAAACACATAACTGGTGCAGAAGAAGTAGTTCCTATGAGCATATTCTGGTTGTTGCCTCAACATGTTCTACTTGGTCTTGCAAACACATTCCTTATGGCTGGATTGCTAGAATTCTTCTATGATCAATCCCCAGAAGAAATGAAAGTCCTTGGCACAGCCTTCTACACCAGCACCATAGCTGCTGGGAAATACTCCAACAGTTTACTAGTTTCTATGATAGATAAATTTTCAAGGAAGGTGAGTGGTAAGAGCTGGATTGGTAACAATCTGAATGACTGCCACCTTGATTACTATTATGCTCTTCTTTTTGTGATATCTGCACTTAATTTTGCGGTCTTTCTGTGGGTGCAAAGGGGATACATTTACAAGAAAGAAAATACAATAGAGGTGAATGAGTTTGACATTGTGAGAGCAGAGCAGACAGAACCACAGGTAGGAAAAGCTTGAACATTATTAGAATTTGACACATTTAAGTATCATATCAGACATGGCAAAAAAGGAAATGCTAGATGTAATTTTGTTACTATAATTCATTTGCTGTTATTTAGTAATAATGCCTGAAAGGCTGAAACTGTTACTGCAATTAGTATGCTAAAAATTTTGAACAATAAGTGTAACTAGTGCCTGCCTATCAGGAAATTAAAAAAAAGTGTAACCAGCATCTCCAGCTATGTATGTGCTTGTTTGCACACATGTGGCGCCCAATCCGCGAAATTCAGGAGGTGGCTGTTGTAACTCGAGCGATTTTGGGAAAAATTATTGGGTGATTATGATTTATGGATCACCATGGTCCTTACTGATCTTTATATGATACGTAATCAAGTATGATTTTTTTTAATATAAATTGTAAAAATTTGAATATGTATTATATATACTTTGGTTAATATTATAAACAAGTAGTGATCTAGGATCACTTAATAAATTCTTATCTTTTGAGCTATTGAATGTGGTTTTGTGGTGGATGTGGTTTGTAGAAGTTATTCCCAACATATTGTATATCTTATCACAAAGCATCTAGGCATCTAAAATCATTATACATTTTCTCTTTGTCATATTTTACCTTCTTTACCATATTAAGAAGCTCTACAGTAGTAGAGTAGCATAATGATGCCGAATAAATTATAATTATTTAATTATATTTAATATGTGAATTTGATGATAATTATGTTATTTAGTATATTGATATATTTTTTACTTTTAGGGACTTTAGCTTTATTCAGATATTCATTTTAAAATGATGTTTTAATAAGATTATATATTTAATTAGGATTTATGTAGGATTTCATATGTTTTATTAGAATTCTCTGTTTAATTAGGATTTATCTTAAATTTTTATTTTCTTTAGGTTATAAATACTCTGTAAGTATCTTATGTAATGGAGACTTTTTGCATAGTCGATGTTATTTTCTTTTGTTTAGCGAGTATATGAAATTTCAGTTGGAGGAGCACTTTAATTTGCTCAAAAATACTTTTGGTATGTTTATGAGAAGAATACTTTGTCTTGAAGTGTCCTATATCAAAAGAATTGCTCAAATTAAATACCTTGATTTCCTGGAATTCCCCTCTCCATTTACCAAGTTAATTTTGTAAATGCCTAAAATTATGTTTTCTCCTATGTCAACGTCTTTTTTTGTCTTTGATTATTCTCACAAGCGTGGCTTTGAGGCTAACCTTGGAGTCAGGTTAGTTAAGTAACATAATTTCTTGTAAAGTGCTTTTAAAGTTGAACCTCTAATTATAGATAAAGCCTAGAAAAGTTAAGATAATAGTTTACCGAGAAAGAATAATAATTATTTTATCTAACAAAGAAAATTAATTTGATTCTACTTTTTCTATCCTTTTTATGGTTGATTCATAAATTTATTTTATATATTTTTATTTAAACTTAATTTTTTTTACTATTATAATTAAGTACATGTTTGGTTTTGAAGTACAAAAGTAATTTTGTCAAAAGATCATAATTATAGCTTTTGCTTTTTTCTATCCGTTGAATTTATATTGAAAAATATGCACAACGTTTTTTATTTCAATCCAAACATGCACTAAGTTTTTATTAATTTTTTAATATTTTTTTACATTATCATTTCTTACTGAAATAGTACTTAATTATAGTATGTTTATCAAGCATTTTAAGTTAATTAGTTTCAAACCATTTCTTTTAATTGGCAGAAAAAAGTTTGTTTGACCCTATTAGTAATGTTTGACAAACAAAATTATTTTATTAGGTTAATGTTTTTAGAGATGCAATTTCAAATAACATTTTAGCATGTGATTTTTAGAAGTTTTACAAGCCACTCTAGGAGCTTATAAGCTAATATGATCGCTTTTAAAAGTGATTTTGGAAAAAGAAAGTTTATTCGATATTTCAACTTATTTAAGCTACTCCAATTAGTTTATAGTGTATAATCTAAGTTACATTTTTTTTTCAAAATGACATTATTTTGTTATCAATATGATAGTAAAATTATATATGCAAAGAAGTTATTTTTGGATTTGAATTCATGATTAGTAGTAAGTCATCAAAACATAACTTTATCGTTGTATTAGAACTCGTCTTCTATCCACGTGATAGTAAAATGCAAAAAAAAAAATAGTATTTTCATGAAAAACAAACTTGGATGGTAAAATGTGTAAAAGTTAAATGATAAAATTTAGAGAAAAAATTATGGTTGTAAAATTCATAAAATGATGATAGATAGGTGATAAAATATGTAATTAAACCATTTTTTATTGTAATTTACTTGAATTTTTTTTTTTGAATGCCATGACACATATATATCTATATTTTTCAGCTGATATATATATATTCCATTTCTGATTGTAATTTTCCTTTTATATTCCTAGAGTGCACTCTCTAGTCTTTCATTATATAGCATGCCATTCCTCGTCAATTTCATTGATTGTATTAGATAAGTAATATAATGTGTGAAATTAGTTAGATCATGTTTTACAGTTGGGAAAGTATGTCATATTGAGTCAATGATAATCCCTCTTCAGTTAAAAAAAGAAGACTTGATAACGCAACAAAGTACTTTAGATCAGTTCTAAGTAACAGTTCAATAAAACGCAAAAAAGAAAACTTGCTAACGCAACAAAGACCTTCATAAAGTTTTTATAAAATGATTAGCGAGTAGCGAAGCAACCAATGAGCAAGGCATCTTTCAATTCTGCTTTAACTTGCAGCGTGATCATTGTGAACTTTGACGGTTTCTAAGTTTTGACAATGGCAATGTGAAACCAATCAATTCGGTGAGATGCTACTTTGAACTTGAGCCCTCAATTAGGTAAATACTGACAAGTATGTACAAAGTAGAAACTACAAAGTTGAGTACTTAGCTTTCTGATAAAATTAGTAAATTTTCATATATTTAATGGTACTTTTAAATTTAAAAGTATTTAAAATATAAGACAGAGAGAGTCGCGAGAGATGTATAATTAATTTAGATAATACATATAACATTATTTTAAAAAAATTGAATGAGCACCTAAGTTTGGATCGGAAGAGATACACCAAATCTTGATGCAAAAAGAAAAAAAAAATACTTGAAGCATATAAAACAAATGGAAGTTGAGGAGAAATAAAGAAACAAAACATGGTGACGAGATAAAGAAGTTCCTTTCATCAATAACAGTGAAGGAACGTTTCTAATTAAAGATTCTTAAGTTCAAGTCAGTACGATACATGGCGAAGAGATGAAGATTTAGAAATATATTTTGTAATATTTAATGTGATATTAACTTAATTATTATTTGGTATTATCAATGTTGAGATGCATTTTCTTTCATCCCTAGACGTTGGACTAACTTGGTTTCTAGCCATGCATTTCAATAAGCATAAATACATATTAAAAAAGCATTAAAAAAAAGATGATGTCGCTTTCTATAAGCATAAATATATACCAAAATGTTATATTTAATTTGTGCCTTTTTGAAAATTAATATGTAACTAATTTAGCTTAATATATGATTTTTATTTAAAAAATGAAAATAATTAAACCAAACATGAGCATACTACTAATTGCATTTTTCTTTTGGCAAAGAATATTCACACTAGTAATTAAACATATGAAAATTATTCGTCCGTCATTTCTCATCAACCCTAAAATATTCTGGCTCTGATTTAGTTTGCTGCGTTTATGACTACAATTTTGTTCTAAACTATTTACCCTTCCCTAAAACTAAAAGTAGTGCCCAATTTCAAAAACACATTAAAATACAAAGTATTTTTTTGTGTTTAATGATAATATACAATATAAAACCATTTTAAACTATCATTCAATTATAAATTATTATTGATATAAATTTAAATTAATTATTATAAAAGTTAATAATTTTTTATGCATGTATGTTATATTCTTTGATCCAAAGAAACAGTAAAACTGTTATATAATTTCAGTGTATAACTCTCTTTTTTTTCTGTTAAAAGAACTTTTATATATATATATATATATAAATTACGGATAAAAGCAAGACCAAGTACGTATTCGCACGTAATAATTATAAATATCTTTTGTACAATATTCTTGATCGAGTCTTTATCAAATAGAAGTTTGATCAAAGCCGAATCTGTTAAATAAATTGGCCGGTTGCTTACCTGCCCAAAGGTTCCTGAAAAATTGAAAGATCATAAATGAATAATATTGCTTTGAAATTTAGTCCTTTTTTTTGTGGAACTTTGAAATTTAGCCGAGTGACTACTGCTTACAACTCAAGTATTTAATTTATGAAAAAATAAATAAAAATATAATTTTTTGACATGATTTTTATTAAAAGGGGTTAACAATATTATTAAAATTAAAAAAATTAAAAAATTTCTACAAAAATTACAATTGAGTATAACTTATATCATTTTAACATTTCAATAAAAAAAATTGAGGAACAAGTGAACAATATATTATTTAACTCTTAATAAATTAGCATGGAATTCTATCAAACTTTTTGTAATTTACTAATTCAGCTAACAAATGGTCATGCGGCAGCGTAGGACCACATGTTGCCCGTGAAAGATGCAAATGCAGTAATATCCAACTACTTATCATAAATTAATCTCATTCATCAATTAATTAATTAATCACGGGATCATTAGTTGACACTGATAAGTTTTTCCATAAATCAGTTTGTAATCTGTGCTTTGTATATACATTTTTTAATTATTAAAATTTATTATTTATAATATTAATTAAATTGATATTTTTATGTTATGTTAATGTAAAAGTAGATATTTTAATTTATAAATAAAATTAAATTAAATATTTTAATTTGTTTTTGAAAATATTTATCTTACATTGAATTGATTCTTTAAAAATGTTTAATATGCTAAATAAATATTTTAAAGCTTTTTTTTACAGATAATATTTTTAAGATTAAAAAAAATTCTTTTTCCACTTTTAATAATTGAAAAAATTACTAAATATTAAAAATTGCTAGGTTAAATCAATATCAAGTAAATATTTACAAAATTAAGTTAGTAGTTTAAATTATACAATCAAACAATCAAGTGAATCAACTATGTACTGGTCAATTAAATTAATTGGTACAATTTATAGGGGTGTAATTTAATATCTCTCTCTATATAACAATATAATAAGATATATAATTATAGTTTAGGGATAAATATCTCTCTTGAAACTTAATACAACTACACATCATGTCTCGTTTTATATCAGCTTAACCTCTCATTTTATATAATAATATAAGAAATAAGAGAATATTAATTTATATATATTAACGAGAAGAATATAATACACAATATTATGTTATTACATAAATTGAAGGAGATTTATATAAAAATAAAAAATGTCATATATAAGACATATTGATGTAATTTGACAGAAATCTACTTTTCCCCCACAAATATCTTTGTTTGAAAGCAACTCTATTTTAAGCAAAACCGGATGATAAATATTAACATCTCTTTTAACCTAACTTCTTGGTCGCGTATATGATCATACAATATTTATATTTTATCATGGAATAGTTATATACTATTGTAGAAAGAGAGGAAGAGGACAAAAAATAGTTCATCTGAATGAAAACTACAAATATAGCATAATAGTTTGCGGGAGTACTAAGCTAGACAATAACTTGTTTGTTTAGTATACTTAAGTTAATTATACTAACATCCACTTCCACTTAACTACACATAAAAAAAATGACAATTATTAGTTACAAATAGAATTTGATACAATTGATTTTTTTTAAAACATTAATACATATTAAATCGTATATAAATGATAAAAGTAGAATCTATTTTAATGATTTTTATGTTTAAAAAAAATCTATTGACTATGTTCTTGATGTAATTTTTTTATTTAAAAAAAATGACTATTTTCTTTAGTGAAAGTAAAGTAGCTAGGGTGCTGTGGCAGGGGATTCGTTACACACGATCAAAATGAGGAAATTTTCTATCAGAGCTAGGAAGGCTTTCACTTTCTGGGGGTCAAAAGAACACACAACTAAACTAAAGGCTTCTAGATTTTTAGTTTTCTACAACAAGACACTATTCTCCCACATTGAAGTCCACTATTGCGAACCGACAAATAAAGGGACGGGACAATAAGCAAACGGAAGTCAACTGCCTGTGGAAACAGGAAAGCCTATATTTTTTTTTTACATTGGTATTTGTCTGCTCATCATTAAGATATAGGAGCTGGTGTTTCAAAGTAAAAGGGAAAAAAATATTGTTTTAGGTAAATATTTTTATGAATAAATATGTGATATCCTCATTTTATTTTTTTAATTTAAAGGAAAAACTTCTCAATGATAAAAAAAAATATTTATTATGAATTTTAATTATATAAAATAAATATTGATTTGTATTTTTTTGTGTGAATATATTTATTTTGTATATTACATAAACTAAATACTAGTTACTACTTTATATTTAACTCAACTAGCTTCTCCGTTTGATTATTGTTTAAAAAGAAAAAATAAAGTCATGTTCCAATCGCGGTTGAATATTTTAAAAGGAAGAAGAAGAGTACACAACGGATAAAGAGAGATGAAGGGTTAATTACATAAATGGGTATTTTTTTTTTTAAATTAAGACAATGAATAAATCATACTTTAATATATGATTCCACATTGAAAAAAATCATATATCAAAATATGATTTCATTTTCATTTATTTTTAATTTTTTTCTTAAAGAATTAAAATCATATGTTAAGATATGATTTCAGTTTTTTTTTGTAATGAAATCATATGTTAAAATATAATTTTTAAAATACAATTTCAATTTTTAATAATAAAAATATTAAAAAGTTGAAATCGTATGTGTATATTTAATTTCAGGGTAATAATTTTCTAAAAATTAAAATCATTGAAACACGATTTTTTCATTGTGAAATCGTACTTCAAAATACAATTTATCAATTTTTGTAAATTTTTAAAATAAATTCATTATGATAATTTTTTATATAAAATTATCCCATTATAATGCAAAATCCTGGTATGAACCTTAAATATTAAGTAAAAGCAAACATGTTAAAATTTACAAGTCAACGGTGTTGAATTAATAATGTCTAGAAACTTTTGGATAAAAGATATTTTGTTTTGGGGAAACATATTGTACCTGTCACAATTCGAATAGAATAGGATTACTATGTACGATATTTTTTAAAAAGTATTAAAGTAATTTTTTTTACAGCATCCAAATCAAATCATTTCCATTTCAATAATACCACGAATACAATGAATGAGGCATTACAAGAAAAGAGTAAGCTTGAGGAAAACCAATTGAGTTCCTAACCAGAGCTTGAAGTGCTTCATTGGACTTTATCTTAACAAAATCAACAGTCAACAGTCACCGTACTTGAATACAAATCACACAAGTATTTCTAAATTTTTATTAGAAATATAAATTTTTTTTAGTAGCAAAATTTTAAATT
Source organism: Glycine latifolia (assembly GCA_013407115.1). Taxonomy (NCBI): domain Eukaryota; kingdom Viridiplantae; phylum Streptophyta; class Magnoliopsida; order Fabales; family Fabaceae; genus Glycine; species Glycine latifolia. Next base: position 34,538,494 of record CM023944.1, on the reverse strand, counting down.
TTTTTTCTAATCTTATATCCAAACAGATTCATAAATCCGGTCTAAGCAAATTTTTAATTTGACTAAGAATAATTCTGCATCCCGAAATATCTTCATCAACCTCATTGTTGATCTGATCCGCCACCATGTTTGCAATCTAGTTCAATAAAAGCATTAAAGTAGTTATACTTAAGATTTAAACTTAAAGTCATTAACTAAACTAACTAGAATAACTTCACGTTAGTTAATTTACTCATTAATCTAAGACACATAATAATGACCCTTAATCATCAACGAAGAATTTAAGAAAAAAATTACATCAAGTTCGTCTATATTTTTACCATTAAGTTTTGAAATCAAACATTCGACATACGATTCTTTGTTTCGGTTTTAATATATTGTGAAATTAATAAAATGTGATTAAAAAATCATATACTAATAAAAATTATACATCAATAAATAGTTAGGTTTAGTTTGTTCTGGGTCATAAATTACATGTATTTTCTGCTCTTGTTAATAATATATGATTGTCATAAATTCAAGAGAATTTTACATAAGAAAAAAAAATTAAAATATAGGTTCTTCTGCTAAATATATTATTTTCTTAAATATAAATGTAACAAGATTTTACATTATTCGGTCAATTTTACAGGTTCAATAGTTAGGCTCGTTTTGCTTGGTATAGTTTTTTGCTAACAATAAATAAAACATTATAATAAATATTACTAGTTTATATGAACAGTATAATACATTATATGAAGAAATAGTTTCATTAATTGATTGGGAAGTTGGTATATTTTAGTATAATGACATTATAAATATTTTACTGTTTTTGAAGATGCCTGTTATCTCTTTTCATAATTTAATTTAAGACGTGCATGTTATCTCTTTTCATAATTTTATTAGAATGAGGCAACTGACTTCCTAATAAGTTGACAGATGATGAGTTTCTTAGAGTTGAAAAAAATAGAGAAAATTTACATTATTATTTGAAAGAGAAAAATAACAATATAAAATAATCATACAATTATTCAATTATAATTTATTATACATCTATGAAAAGTTAGTTAATTTTTATAATAACTACCTTAAATCATACAAATAATGATTTATAATTAGATGATGTTATAATATCATTTTAGTGTCCATTTATAATTAGATGATGTTATAATATCATTTTAGTGTCCGTCTCTGCATAGTCTCTAATCTCTATTCCAAAACTTTTTATATTATCCCTTCTTTTCAAAATCCTCCGTGAGTGTTTTTCTTCATTTTTGTTGTCTTCGTGTTCTTCATTTTAGTTTCATGTATGTACACCCACACTTTGACCAAATATTCTCATCTTTCAAAGTGTTATTTACATAATAAAATAAAATATATTGAAAATAATTTTGAAATTAAGTCTCAAGAATTATGTCGGCCCTTGTTTATATTTAAGAGAAAATATTTGTCTCAATCTAGCAGTGTAAGAATCGAATGAAGGATTGAGCCACTGTTCCAAGGTGATTTTCTCTTAAGAATAAATAAATTTTTATAGTCACAATGGTATTAAAATTAAACTTTGTCATATTATTCATACTTCGATTCTTGTTATATAAAACTAAATTAAAAAAAAATTAAGAACTAATTTTTTTATTAGTGTATATATATATATATGTGTATGTATATCATTTTTATGGTAATGTGATTAGCTTCACGTGAAACTTTAATAGTAAAATATAAGAAAATTAATTTATTGAGAACACTTTCTCTAATATTCTCTTTCCAACATTCTAACAATCCTCTTATTTATTTGAGATTTAAAACTTAATTAGGTGTATTTTTGTAATAAAAAAATTAAAACTTGGGTGTTTTGAATGATCAATTGTGTAGTGAGGTGATTATTATAATATTAAATTTGTCAATGATTAGGGTGTGATTAATAATCATGTTCATGTAGGCATTATACTCGATCATATATATGTGAGGCTATAGTTAAGTACAGCTTCTGACCTCAATCTTACCAAAATCAGACAGGCGAAGAAGTTTCTTACTATCTTATCTTGAACGTAATTATATGATTGCTGTAGGCAAATTCAGCCAGCAACAGCTGAAAATGAGCCATTAAAACTTTAGAGGCTTTGTCTTGTGGCATCCGCACGACTAGGTAAAACCCGCGTTGAGACGTAGTACTAGCCTGACCAGCTAGAGAAATAAGATAATGAGATTGCAAAAATTAATATTTTGGTTGAGTAAACTTGCAAAAATAACGTTACCAAACAAATATTCTCAACTATAGTCCCGCATGACTAAAATAAGATTATATTATATGCATGTTTTGGTTTTTGGAATATTTAATTTAACGAAGCAGTCAAATTAATTTGCCTAGCCTTTGGCTTTATTCATAAAAAATGTCACATCGAAGCGTTATATGATGGGGCCCCTCGAGTGGAAAATAGCTTACCAAACAATTGTAGACACTTTGACAAATCAGGACAAAGGAGGCAGCTGTCGTTGGATTCACAGAACTTTGACGCGGGTTTTCACTTCGTTATCTTTGAATTCATTAAAATCGAATATCTCACCTATAACCCCCCCAATTTTTCCAATCCATCATAATCAAAATTCATAAATGAATATATGAATTAGTTACCATTACCATAATACCTTTTTTAAAATGAGTTTGACTAATCTTTAGAATATTAATTAAGAATTTAAATAAAAAAATATTGATTATGAAGATGAGAGTATAAGAAAAATTATGAATAATATAATTTTATGCATCTCAATAATTTTTTATTTCTTAATTAATATCTTAAAGGAGTTAACATTTACCTTTTAAAAATTCTTATAGTCGCCCATTAATTTTCCCATGCAACGACAACTTGTCCATATTCTACGTGGTAGGTTAGGCTACCTGCCGAGACAAATTGCCTTGAGACAAATTCAATAGAGAACCCTTCCAAGGGACCATTATAAATAGAGAACTTCCATTAACCGATAAACCACACCCTCTCAAGCAAACACAAACACTTGAAGTACTAAGTTAGTGTGTTTGAGCAAATTAACTATGGCTGCGTTTTGTTCTAGATTGAGCATTTGTTTGGCTCTGTTTGTGCTCATACTGGGGAGTGCCAATGCACAACTTTCTACAAACTTCTACTACCATTCATGTCCAAACCTCTTCTCCTCTGTGAAATCCACAGTGCAATCTGCCATATCTAAGGAGACCCGCATGGGTGCTTCTCTCCTTCGCTTGTTCTTCCACGATTGCTTTGTCAATGTAATTTATTTGCACCTTCTCCCACTTACATATAAATATACTAAGCATACCTATAGCTCTTCTTTCTACCCCTTGCATCATCATCTAATTTTGTTTGAAACAACACTTGTTCCTTTTATTATACACATCATCTCTGATAAAATTTTGTCCTGTGCAACTTTTTTTAGTGCGTTAACTAGTTCTATAATGATACTATTAGTTAAGACATGTTTAATACACTTAATAAACCATTTTAAGTACTTTAACTGTTTAATGATATTATATTTTGAAGATAATAAATATTTCTGCTTTTTTCTATATTAGTGTCTCATGTCATGTGAACGAACTCTTTAAGAACCTTCTTACTTCTTAGCTAGCCAAATATTAATGAGTAAACATTAACAAATGCAGGGATGTGATGGTTCAATCCTATTGGATGACACATCAAGCTTCACCGGAGAGAAGAACGCAAACCCCAACAGGAACTCTGCTCGAGGATACGAGGTTATTGACAACATTAAATCAGCCGTGGAGAAAGTGTGTCCAGGAGTTGTTTCCTGCGCAGATATCCTTGCCATCGCTGCCAGAGACTCTGTTCAGATTGTAAGTGGTCAAAGAACCAACAAAAACACATTGAACTAAATCATTAAATTGTACATATCTAAATTAATTACCAACTTAGTACCACACGTGCAATTGAAGTGAACATTTTGTTGATTTTGATCAATATAGCTTGGAGGCCCTACATGGAATGTTAAACTTGGAAGAAGAGACGCTAGAACTGCTAGCCAATCTGCTGCTAACAATGGCATCCCTGCACCCACTTCAAACCTTAACCAACTCATCTCAAGATTTAGCGCCCTTGGACTTTCCACCAAGGACTTGGTCGCCTTGTCCGGTACAAAACATATATACATAATTTTCCAATTAATTACATTTCCATCATATAGTAAAATTTCTTAATTAATTAGGAACATGAGAAACTTAGTCACACGTTCTTTTGTTGAACATACTCTTGCTTGAAATTTACTGAAGATGACAAATTTTAGTAGATTTCATATCATATTTAATGATTTTTTCTTTTAATTTTGTATTTTTCAATGAAATTAGAGAGAAAGTGTTAAAAGAGTATGTTTTTAGTACTCCCCTTAAGGAATATTGCATGGTTTAATTTCCCTTTCATTAGGTGGTCACACAATTGGACAAGCAAGGTGCACAAACTTCAGAGCCCGCATCTACAACGAGACCAGCATAGACACCGCATTTGCAAGGACTAGGCAACAAAGCTGCCCTAGAACATCAGGGTCAGGGGACAACAATCTGGCACCACTTGATCTTCAAACTCCAACCACCTTTGACAACTACTACTTCAAGAACCTCGTTCAGAAGAAGGGTCTCCTCCACTCTGATCAGCAACTGTTCAACGGTGGGTCCACCGACTCCATTGTGAGTGGCTACAGTACCAACCCGGGTTCCTTCTCCTCTGATTTCGCCGCCGCCATGATCAAGATGGGAGACATTAGTCCTCTCACTGGCTCCAATGGAGAAATCAGGAAGAATTGTAGAATGATTAACTAATTTAATTGAGTCTTGAATATTAAGGGTCCTACACATACGCAAGCAATTTAATTGTGTATAATAAGTTGTTAAAACATGTTTTGATTGTATTTTGGATTTCGTGGTGGGTTTCCTAGTGTAGTTTCTGTGATCAATGCCGTCTACTTTAGTGTGTTCTACTTCCCTTTTTTTTTTGTTTCTTTTTTACTTTTCCTTAACTATATTGTAGGAAGAAAAAAATCCTTTAATCATCAAGCATTTATCAAGAACGGAGTTTGCTTTTTAATTTTCCCTTCATAACATTCAATCAGAATTCAGTTTTGCTTTTGCTTCTAAATTACGTTCAAGTCAGGGATGATAATCGGTTAGGTAATATATATAGTACCCCTTGCATAGTCACGTTTGAAAAATATATTCATACTTAGTTCGGTAACAATTTAAAGTATCATTCTCGTAATCATTAGCTACTTACACCCATATCCGTGTCGGCTACTTGCTCTTGTCAAGAGTCAATAAATTAATAAAACATTTATTTAAAATTTGATACAACTAAATCAAAAATTTATTTTTAAATCATTCGAACGTAAATAATAACTAAACATTAGAAACATAATCATCCTTAACAATCAATATTTTAATTCTTAAACTTTATTAATCATAACAATAAACTATAAGAACTAATTCTTAAACTTCAATAAACAATACTGCGTTTTAGTAATTAAATTAATAATATATATATATATATATATAATTTGTCAACATATTCTTACCTATTTTTCAATTGAAATATGTTAGTAAGTCCCAAAAAATGTTTTGACAAAAAAAAACTCAATACTATCTTTTGTTTCATTTACTTCATGTGAGGGATATAATAGTAATATAACATTTAATTTATTTAAAAAATAAAAAAAGTTATTTTCTCTTTCTGCCACTCATTCTCTCTCCTCTCTCACGTATGTTTTGGTTCTCACCTTTGGGAAGCCTGAACTTGGATCAGAAGTCAGGACAACGACAACAAGAATGCAAGAGACTTTGGCTCAGGTCCGCCTCGACGCCTCTGGCACACTCAACCAGGTTCTGGTGGAGAGATCCGATGCAGTGGTGGAGCCTCGCCTCGACGCATAAGTGTGACGCCGCAGCTGTTGAATAGATCTGATGCGACGGTGCGGTAATGCATGGTGGTTGATAGGTGGATCAAGTTGCCAAAGACACCGCCGTCAACGGAGGGAGGAGCAAAGATGTGTCGTATGTGAAAATTATGCCAGGTCTGTTTTAGTTTATTAATTTCATCCTTTTGAACATTTCAGTCCCTTTTTCATTTAAGGCTTTTGTCTTACATTTAAGCTATTTTTTTTTTCATTTAAACTAATTACTCTCCTCTATATTATATGAAGTTTAAAATTTAGACACAGGTATTAAATATTAAAAAATGTAATTAATATCTTGAATATCATAAAAAATATCATGTAACTTCCTAAATCCTTTATCTTTAACTTTATAATTAATTACTTAATAGCATCTTCTACTTCCACTCCACTTCCATGGGAAAAATAATTAATGCTTCAGTGATTTTGTAAAATGACAGCTAATTTAGTACTACTCTATTCCTTTTTATTTGTAGTTGTTTTGTAGAAACAAAAAAAGATACAATAAATTTCTTGATTCTATTAAAATAGTTGCGTGATTTTCTATTTTACTCCATTTAATTTTTTCTCATTTTACAAAAAATGTATTTGTAAATTAATTAAAGAGTAAGAGACTGTTGGATAATTCCGTCATCAATGCTGGCCCAAATCCCCATGTGGTGAAAATGGGAATGTTTGACTTGGGCCCAATTCCCAAGGTCAAACCTCGGCCCATTCCGTTTAGGGAATGCAGAATCCCTAAACCTAGTTTTCCCTCTCTATAAATGCACCATTTATAGATGGAGGAGGCAGACCTTGAAGAAATTGAATTGGCAGACCACAGAGAAGAGAGTGCAGTTGAGAGTGTCTCCTGTGAGTGTCTCTGTGAGTGTTTCTCCGGCGTTAGGCTGTAGAGAGAGAGAGAGCTCCCTCCATTGTTGGTGAGGTTGAGTGTTTACTCCGGCGTGTGGCCGTGGAGTATTTGTAACCATTATTGTGATAGTGGAGATTTCTGGACAAGGTCCCGTGGGTTTTCCTCTTTGAGGTTTTCTCCCACGTAAAACCATTTGTGTGTGTTTTTCTTGTTCTTCTCTTTCGATTCATATTTACGTTTCCGCATTTGTTACTGTTTGATTGATTCTGGGTGGAGTCTGTAACTCCCCAGGAGAACGCCGAGTTGGTGGAGAAGGTGACGCGCACCACCGAGTTCTCCCAACAGAGACAAATAAGAATGTAATCGATAAAATAGTAATTAAAGTGATCTTCATCTTTACAAACGACGGATAAATAAAAATATATATTTTTTCAAAATCTGACAATTAAAAAGTAACAAAGGGAGTATAAATGATTAAATGGTTTTTTTTACTAAAACATCATATAAAGCTTCATTAATTTTGTAAAACAGACTAATTTATAACATAATTAATAATTAATAGGACTTATTGTTAAAATTTATGGTTAGCAATGCCAATTTTTAATAGAAGTTCATATAAGTTATCGGTGACATGTAAAATTGACTATTAACATTTTTAATCTTAGGTCTTTTAAAAAAATAATGTTTAGTCTGTCTTATGTGGAAATATTTTGTTTATTATATATACGTGAACTGTTTTAATAAGATACAATTATAAAAATTTTATATGAAATTTATTGTTTATGTTTTTATTAGATAAATTTTAATTATTAGTTTGTCTGTGAGGGAAGCCTTAGAGGTCACAACAAGGCATCTCTACGAACTGGCTCCAAAAAAGTCATGCCAAACAAGATCACGACAGATAGGATATAGGAGATAGGAGAGTGAAGGGAATAAAATTGAGACACCCCTTCCAATCTAATTCTAGCTCCGTCTGAGTTTGGAGAGTGTATTGACATATTCCGCATTTCATCTTTCCATGACCCCCAATGTCCACGTATCTTTCAAAATATATGCTTATCTTTGATACCTATTCACGAACGTGTGGTGGCTGCATCTGTTCTCATTTTTGTCTACTTTGTCGAGTCTGTATTTTTATTTTTGAGTTTTGGCTTTTGGGATTGAAAAGTTGTTCCTTCTTTGGGTGTTTTTTTTATCCACAAATATAATTATTAATTTTGTTAGTTTTTTTTAGCAGAAAAATGAAATCCGTATTTTTTTTTCTTAATTATCCAACTAATCTTGTATCTCCTTCCTTTTTTAGCGTTTAATTCTAGTAATATTTTTTTTAACCTCTACGAATCGAACTCAATGTTAGTAGTAATTGAAATAGTATTCTTTCACATATGTCTTTACTAGATATTAGATTAGATATGTATGTACGGCAGAAATTAACATTCAAATTTTCAATAGTTTTAAGATATAATTATTTGGAAAACAAGCTATTTAGTAATAAAATTTGATTTTGACTTGCATCAATATGAAAATTGTAAACATATAATTTGAACAACAATTTTTATATGATTCATTTTTTATATCTCATTAGATATCAATGGAGTTGAATATGGTGGAAGGGACTAGTTGTCTAGTTCTTATAACATAATAAATCAAAGGTATAAATTTTTAAAAAAAATGTACATATTTATTATTTGATGGTACCTTTAAAAGAGGTCCCATGTGGAGAACTAAATATCTCCTCTAGTTATTCTTTCTTGCACATGCACTTCTCTTATTTATTTATTTTCTTTCATTTCTCTCCTTATAATCAATAAAAGGGATCAAAGCATATAACTTCACTTCAACTTTAGATACTCCATCTCAAAAAATGGGTGGTATAGGTGGCCATCTTCCTCTAATGGTTATCATAGGTTTGCAAATTCATTATGCAGCACTTAACATCTTCACAAGAGCCGTTCTTCTAGACGGGTTGAGTACAATAGTCTTTGTACTGTACAGACACGGCATAGCCCTAAGAGGTAATAATTATAGAGACCACTTTTCACTTCTTCCTCTCTTTAGCATTCTCTCATCCTTATTTAATCTCTCACATAGTCACATACATGTTTGCTTTTCATAACAGGAGACAATCAATAAAGAGTTCATTGGGATTCAGAAGCTTCTCTTTGATGTTTGTGACTGCTCTTGCTGGGTACAATTTGCCAAAATCACTTGTAACATAACATGCTGTTGCTTTTGTACTCAAAAAAGTTAAAAACTTGCCCTAAGATTTTTTTTTTTTCTTTACAGAATCACAGTAAATCAGAATGCATATTTTAGAGGTTTATATTATGCATCTTCAAGTGCAGCTACCGGCCTACCGCAATGAGTAATCCGACACCTGCATTAACGTGTGTAATTGCAACAACTGTAAGGTAATGGCTTCTAGTACATACATGTAGTCTGCAAATATGACAAAAAATAAAATAAAAAATCATGAATTACTTAAGTTAGAATAGAATATAATTAACAGTATGTCAGTATCACAGTAAATCATAATTTTTGCTGATATTTGTTTTCTTGGCGTGGAATTGAATGAGTTAGATACTAGGGACTCTTTTTTGCGTGAGTGAAGCCTTAACCATGACAAAGGACAGAAGCTGTTACACATTGAATTCCTTTCTTCTATGCATCTCACTAGCAATGGAGGTGAGTATTATTGGCTTCTGGGTTGTGTATTGCTATTAGCAAGTAGGTTTTTTGGGCATGTTGGATGATTCTGCAGGTAGATAAAAACAAGTTATTACTTTCATATATCATTTTCTATTTTATCACAATTCTATCACTTCATTCATCATTTTCCATAAAAACCAGAGTATTCTTGGATGATTCTTTTGTCCATAAGTACTGGAAATCTATCTGACTCAACTTCCAAGGAACGGGTGCTTAGCCTAAGAAACCTTTGAAGCTCCTTGCATTGGAGATACTCTTAGAGCATCTCCAATGGGAGATATCAAATTGAGTTCCTTAAACAACTTTTTGTAAGCCTCGCAGTACTTTTTGTTGTCTTCATAGTATTATGTTACTCCTAAGAAACTCACCTAATATTTTGTTCAAATGCAAGAAACCACAAGGAACTCAAAAAAATCCACATATTTATATTTTTTAATAAAACTTAACATTTTTTTAATTTTATAAATATAAATAAAAATATGAATAATTGAAGAAAAATGAAATATAAATTAAAAAATTACCTCACAACGGAACTTTTTTATCCCAAAATTTATTTTCCAATTCCTTTGTATGCATTTTTTTTTTAAAATTTTAACCTTTCAAAGAATAAACCAAGCCCAACAATCCTTCCAGACCCTTCCACTACCCAACTTCTCCACTCACACGTGTTCCGCCCACACATTTCTATCTTCTTTCTCAAACTTCCAGACCCTTCCACTTCCACACATGTCTCTATACTCTCCTCTTTGTTTTCCACCCACACCTTTCTCTTCTTTTTCTTCTTTCTCACGCGTCCCTCTCTAGAACATTCTTTCTTTCTCTCTTCTCCGGTCCAAGCATTCTTTCTCTCTCTCTTCTCCACCCACACAAGCTTTCTCACCTTTGCACAACTTCCTTGTGCGTCGCCGTCACAGAGCTACCTCGCGCCAAGGTCGTCGCTGTTGCGGAGATGTTGCCGCTGATGATGGCGTCGCCGTCGCTTCTCTCTTCTTCACAGTCAGTATTGATACTGTTTTTGTGGTTTGATTTTTGTTGGAACTATTCATCTTTCTCCTTTGATTCATCAATTTGATGTTCATGTGATTTTTTATAACGGGAATAACAATTTTTACGCCAAAATAATGTTTTTTAATTGGTAAGAAACGGTTCCTTATATAAGGAATTCGTGGTCCGCGGAATAAATATGTTTTGTCACGTCAATGTGCTCCAACGCAAAGGAACTCTCAAGAAATTGGTGCTTAGGCTAAGAAATCCAGTAAACATCTCCCATTGAAGATGCTCTAATCTCCAATGGGAGATGCTTACTGGATTTCTTAGCCTAAGCACTCGTTTCTTGAGAGTTCCTCTGCGTTGGAGCACAGTGACATAGCGGAACCGATTTCTTCCGTGGACCACGAATTCCTTATATAAGGAACCCTTTCTTACCAATTAAAAAATATTATTTTGGCGTAAAAATCGTTATTCCCGTTATAAAAAACTACATGAACATTAAATTGATGAATCAAAGGAGGAAGATGAACCGTTCCAACAAAAATCAAACCACAAAAATAGTACCAATACTGACTGTGAAGAAGAAAGGAGCGACGACGACGACATCATCAGCGGCAACATCTCCGCGTCGGTGACAGCCTTGGCGCGAGGTAGCTCCGCGACGGCAACAGGCAAGGAAGCTGGGCAAGCGTGAGAAAGCTTGTGTGGGTGGGGAAGAGGGAGAGAGAAAGAATGCTTGGACCGGAGAAGAGAGAAAGAAAGAATGTTCTGAAGAGGACGCGTGAGAAAGAAAAGAAAAAGGTGTGGGTGGAAAACAGAGATGTGAGTGGAGAGACATGCCTGGAAGTGGAAGGGTATGAAAGTTTGATAAAGAAGAGAGAAATGTGTGGGTGGAACACGTGTGAGTGGAGAAGTTAAGTGATTGTTGGGCTTGGTTTGTTCTTTGAAAGGTTAAAATTTTTAAAAAAATGCATACAAAGGAATTGGAAAATAAACTTCGGGATAAAAAAGTTCTGTTGAAAGTTAAAAAGGTTCCGTTGTGGGGTAATTTTTTAATTTATATTTCATTTTTCTTCAATTATTCATATTTATATTTATAAAATTAAAAAAATGTTAAGTTTTATTAAAAAAATAAATAAATATGTGAAATTTTTTGAATTCATTGTGGTTTCTTACATTTGAGCAAAATATTGGGTGAGTTTCTTAGGAGTGACATGGCACTGTGGAGACCATAAAAAGTATTGCGGGGGCCAGAGAAAGTTGCTTAAGGAACTCAATTGGGTATCTCCCATTGGAGATGCTCTTAGAGCATCTCCAATGCAAGGAGCTTCAAGGGTTTCTTAGGCTAAGCACCCGTTCCTTGGAAGTTCATATACGTTGGAGCACACTGACGTGGCGGAACCGATTTCTTCCGCGGACCTTGGATTCCTTATATAAGGAACTATTCCTTACCAATTAAAAAATATTAATTTGGCACAAAACTGGTTAATTTTCATTATTTCCAATCACATGCACATGAAATTGATGAATCAAAGGAGGAAGGAAGATGACTAGTTCGAAGAAAAATCAAACCGATACTGACCTTGAAGAAGAGAGAACGACGTTGACGGCGAAGGATCGCGACGGTGATGGCACGACGGTCTATCTTCTTCTAAGGTTTGAGCCTTCATTAGAGGTCTGGGTGGAGAAGAGAGAGGGATGTTGAGCAGAGAAGAGGGAGAACCTTCACGCATTGAGAAGAGAGAGCAGCGGAGAGGACACGTGTGACCATGGAAGGTTCTGGATTGAAGAAGAGTTGGAGCACAAAACAAAAAGAGCTGTTGCAATGCACAATAAAAACAAATATAATGCACACAATAAAAGCAAATATAATGCACATAAAATATAACGCGTGTGACCATGGTGTAATTAACTGCTTATTAAATGAGGAATGCAAAGAAAAGTAACATTAAACAAATGCAAAAAAATATAATGCACACACAAAAAAAATTAATTAATAAAAGCAAATATTAGTAATGTTAATAAATATAACTGTTGGAGGAAAAGCGACCGTTGGATGGATTTTTTTTTATAAATATAGGTCATTTTTTTCTTCTTTGCAATGCAATTCATACTTCACATTTATTTTAATTTATATTTATGAAACTGAAAATGTTAAGTTTTATTAAAAAAATATATAAATATATAAATTTTTTTGAGTCTCTTGTAGTTTTTTGTATTGAAGCAAAATATTGGATGAGTTTCTTATGAGTGACATGATACAGTAGGAACCACAAAAAGTACTATGAGTACTAAAAAAAATTGTTTAAAGAACCCATTGAAACTCTTTGCATTGAAGATACACTAAGTGCAACATTCCTACAGGAAGAGGCATTCGCTTACATTACACTTTGTTAATATGAAGAAAGTCAAAATCAAACGATACTATATTATATATATGTTTGGCCTAATGAAATTCACAATTCATTTTTAGTCTGCTGAGATTAAACAAGAGGCACCTCAATCAAACTTGCAAGATGATGAGATAAGGAGTATGATAGATTTGGAAGAACCGCTTCTGTCAGAGACGTCTAAACATGTAGCAGAAGCAGTGAGAAAGGTGTAGCATGTGAAGCACCTATACTCTCCTTCACCGATGTATTTGGAAGAGGGAAGAAAAAAAAATAGATAGACATAGAAAAAAAACATAATTTTGAAAAAGGAAAAATAGAAGAGAAGTAAAATTGAATATTGAGTTGTTTAATTGAAGAAAAATAATTAAGAAATAAAATGAAAACAAAATAATAAAGTTGTCAAAATATTATATTATCATTTTTATAATATAGAAACATAGAAACACTATTTATTGATGAACTAAAACTATACATTGTCCTCTCTATGGATGATTTAAAGAAAAGAATGAAATTTATATTATTTTATTTCTTTTAATAAATAATAGAAAGTGATTTATATGACTAATTTATAATTTTTTTTGTTTTTAGTAATTTTAAGAAGTATGTTCTTAATTTGTATTTTTACAATTATATATTTATTATGTTTTTGGTTATTTATACATAATATATGTATATTATATGTATTGTTAAATTTGAGATTTAACTCACTTAAATGTTTACTTTAAAAAATATATTTTATATATACTATCCTAAATACTTTTATTATAATTGTATTTTTTTTGTCAGCTTTTATCATAATTGTATGGATAAGTATGCATCAGATACATGTCTCGTATATATTCATCAGAGGATGTAGCCATGATAACTAAACCAATAGAAGTTTTGGTGAAATTTTGATCATTTCAAAATTGAAGAAACTTGGGTTAAACAAAACGGCGAGAACAAGCCGCAGCTTAAACAAACTTGGCTTAATTTCTTTCATCAAATTTTCTAACGAAGAAAATGTGAAGATAAATTGAAGCTCATGGCCTTGGACTGTTGGTACTTATGTCAAAGTGATAATATGTCCTATGAGAAAACGTAAGAATTAATTTTTATTTGCTTCCATCTCATTTTCTTAGCAAACAATCCATTTTTCCGTCTTTGCCAGATAAATTAGGATGTCACTTAATTTCAGTTGAGGGAAGAGTTTTGTACAATTAATCTCTAGTATAAATACAAAATTGTTGTATATTAACGATAGTTACACGTGGCAAATAAAATTAATCTCTGATTTATTCAGTGAGTTAGAAATATCTATGATTTTTTTATCCAAAAGACTAAAACTAAAAAAAAAAGAAAAAAAGAAAACTCTACTAGAAACATACTTTCGGTCATGTCATATTAGACTATCAAAGTTTGCCAGCTTGATAAGAGTCAACCTTAAGCATCTCATATACTAACAATAATAATACATTTTAATTATATAAAAATTAAAACTAGTGAAATAGAATAAACCCATTCCATTTCTGTTTTATCTACTTTCGAGTTACCTGGTCATAATCTGGTTTTGAAATTTTAAACAGAGGGATCTTAAGTTAATTAATATTTTTTCTTGTGGTCAACTGACTAAATGATTCTGCGTCAGCTTGTGAGGATTTGATAGTCTATAAGACTAGTCATAGTTAGAATTGGGCCACTTTAGCCCAAATAACTCGGGCTTCAATATTAACTTGGAGACTTTCTGGACAACAAGGAGAAGGCTGGTACAAAGCCGACAGTAGTGAAAAAAATAAAATAAAAGAAAATGAAAGGAAAGTGTATTTGGCGAGGCTTTACTTTCTGTATGTTTGCATTGTTGTTGGGATGAATTCTACTATTCTATATATGGATCTTTTTAATGCTAGTCATCTTCTCAAATCTTAGAAGAGAGATAATGAATTTATTTTATTAATGTATAATATTTTGATGAAATAATTAATATGAGACAACTTTTAAAAAATTATAAAAAAGGACAAACAAGTTTGAAAAAAATATTATATTTAAGAATTGAGATAATATTATCTTTTCCTTTTTTTCACTCACTAATTTACGTAAAATTTCTTTATACTTTTTTGTTTCTTTTTTAGAAACATTTATGTCTATCTTACCACTACTCTCAGTGATGCCTAATTCTTTCTTTTACGTCTTCCGTTCTAATACCCAAAAAATGACAACATGCATGCATCCTTAACGACACTCAGTCACTGGTAAGGTCACAACTAGCTTGTCAAAAGTTGATAAAAGAAATTAAAATTATATAAAACAGTTATTTTTTGCTTTAAAATAATATTATTAAAAAATTCGAATATTTAAAATATTATTTTAAACAATTTAATTTTTTTTGTTGAACAAGAAAGAAACATATCACAATTTTTTTAAAAATAAAACAAATATGATTGTTCTTTATAATATAAAATATCACATTTTTTAACAATCCTTTATAATATAAAATTTAATAATTAATATCCTAATTTTTAAATTTATAATTTTTATAAATAAATTTAAATTATATAGTTATAATCAAAAGACTATATAAACTTATCATTTTATATTTATCAACTAACTTTGTAGATAATCATACCAAGCAACTAACTTATATTTTCAAATCCTAACTTTTAATTAATAAACTTTTAACTAATTTAAAAGTTTTCAGGTAATTTTTTCCAACACACTTAATATTAAGATTGAATAAAAGTATGATACACCTTTACTAGCACACTCCTGGCCAAATTCAAATTTGATGGGTGCAAGTTAAGTTTTATTCATAAATAATATATTTAACAAAATTTTAATTAATTTACGTCCAAACATAATTTTAAGTCTCATACCATAATTTGTATAGAAGTGAAGAAAGTTACCTTTTTGTTGAGTCAAATAATAACTTGCAAACATTCAACTTGTAGCTTAATTTTCACTTATTTATATAAGAATTAGTGTGATACTTACGTTGGAAAACTCTTGGAGGATATGGATCCTCTCCGGCAGGCTGTGTTTACGAAATCAGCCTATTCTGAACCCTTAGATTTATATTACATGGATAGGATTAAAAATTTGAGTTATAGAATGTGAGTTTAGACCTAACTCAATCCCAAAAGCTAGTTTAAGGGATGAGGGATGTCCCTCACTTATATACTTTATCTCGACACTATCTTTAGCCAATGTGAGACTTGAGTCTTTCCCAATACACCTCTTCATGCCCAAGACTTAGTGCGTGAATAATATGATGAATGACCCGATAATGGATTTAGGATAGACTCTGATATCATCTTAGAATGTGAGTTTGAACCTAACTCAACCCCAAAAGTTAGTTTAAGGGGTGAGAAATGTCTTTCACTTATATACTTTATCTTGACACTATTTCTAGTCAATGTGAAATTTAAGTCTTTCCCAATATAAGTTATATCCAAAAGACTAAGGTAATTTTGAGACTGGTACTATTTCGTACCGGCTACTTTCCTATTAACATGTGTATCTATAAATTATACATATGTTAATAAATATTTTAAACATGTAAATAATATTATTCACATTAAATAATAAATCATCTATATTGTGATATAGCATTGTTTTTAAGTATTAATTAATTATTTTTAAAATTATTGAAATTATTAAAATTCAACTTAAAAATAAAGATGAAAATTCAAATTAAAAGAGTTAAACAATTAAAAAAATTAAGTATACAGATAAATGTAAAAGGAACATAGTTTAAGATATATATATATATATATATATATATGTATATATATATATATATGTATATATATATATATATATATTCAAGAATTAATTTTCTAAAATAATTTTTAAATCAAATTAAATTTCTCAACAACTTATTTCTTTCAATTGATGTTTATCAGCTTCAATTCTAATTGAATTTCAATAATTTTAAAATAATTTTTCAGCAATTAAAAATAATATTGTAGTATAATATTAATTATTTATCTTAAATTTATAATATAATTTATATGTTTTAAAATGTTTATTCATTAAAAATTTAATTATAAAAGTTTAACATAATATTATTAATGAATAACCTCAAATACTAATAAATATATACGGAAAAGTTGTCCATGTATAAAAGTAGTCCTGCCCCTACCACAGTAATAATTGGATAATTGTCTTTTAAATGTTACTTGAATACAATTTTTAATTTGATCCATTTATATAAATCGAACGATTTAAAATAACGCAGGAGATAGCTGGAGAAACTTGGTGCAGGAGAGGATGCACTTCCACTCTTGGACCAAGCAAACCTATTCCTTCTCTGTAGTCCTAAGTCCTATGCATGCACGTTCAATGTAAAGTCCTACAAAATATCTCAAAAGATTTGTTGTCAAAGTAAGGGCGTTTACCTATTTCGATCTTCACTTCTTTTTTAGTAGAGCCATGACGGGCTTTCTATAGTGCATCCTGCATTTGTAATTAAGATTATTTTTTTAACAGTATTTTGTTGATTTCCTTTGACTTTGGAGCATTGCAAAACCATCCAAATGATGGTGCTGATTCCCATACATAGTCTTCGGATTTAAAATACACATTTAGGATAGACGTAATGGACACAACTCACTTTAGTAATTTAATTAATAACTAAGTCGACGTACTAAATTAGATATGTTTTATTATACTTGAGTACTTATCTTGTATACATATCTCTCCACAAATTACCCTCTAAACATTAAGAATAAGTATAATCTGTAGAGTGTATAGACTATATGACCTAGTTTCAAAGGCACAAGCCTATGTACTTTTTTTTCTTCTCTGTGTTCATTGATCTGCTAAACCATCCCAATCTTGATCCAAAATAAATATTATACGGAAAAGGACGATATTACTCTTTCACGATTCAGACCATTTGCATTCTTTACGTCCTAATAAAAAACAAATCAACAATCATTTTCTTTGACTTTATGTTGCACAAGAATTTATTTTGATCAATTCTCTATTATGTGATTGCCCATGCAATATTGTGGCTATAGATATTATAATACTCACTTTAACGTAGCTACATAATATACTTATTACATTTTATAATTAATTGAAATTTTAAAAAAATTCGAATACTTTTTAATTGAATGAATTAATTCTATTTATACTCCCTCTTTATACTTAATTTAGCGTGCCACATTGAGTTTTATTATTTCAGTAAATTTATTTATACTTTTAATCAATGCTTTAATTTCTTTAAAAAATCAATGCTTTAATTATTTATTAGTTTCTCATAATTTAATAGTAGTAGATTTTCATCATTAATGTTAGATTTATATTAGCATTTATTGTTTTTATTTCTCAAACAAACACTTTTTTTTTGTGAATTGTCAAACAAACACATTACAAGAAGTTATATTCAAGTTAACTAAAATGTAGATAATGAATTTGGGCACAAAAATACCCGAGTATTAAAGTTGTTACTAGTATAAATATAAGTATGAATTTGTGCATAAATACCCGAGTATCAAAGTTTTTACTAATACAAATATAAGTATGAATATGTGCATTTTTTCTTCTAAATATGTATATGGGTAATGAATATTATAATATCGCATTATAGATCTTACTCATTATTAATTAATTATTGTTACTTATAGAATTGCCAATATATATGGATCAAGTTAAGTGATGAATAGCCCAATATATGATGTTGGGGTGATCGAGTTGTTAAAAATTCAAACTTGAGCTTAATTCGGTCTAATCGAGCTTAATCTTGAAATTGACTATCTCAAGTAGTCTACATACATTAGGGGGCATATATTTTAAGATATGATATTGTATTTTCAGAAATTATATTTTTAAGAATACTATTAGTAGGAACGTTATTTCAGAGAATATTTAAGAATTTGTTTAGCTAAATTTTAATACTTCTAGTAATATTTTTTAAATTTAAAATAATTAAAATAAAAAATAAGAGTTAAAATGGAAGTTAAATGAGTTAGGAAAATAACTTCCCATATTTCCATGGGATTACAACTTACTCACCCTTCACCATTAGAATAAGAATAAAAATAAAGTAAATCATGTTGTAACCTTGGAATGAGCAATACCTAAAAAGACAGTTTTTAAAACTCTTAATAAACATGAAAATATTCTGTAGTCCATATTTTAGAATAAGTTTTTAGTCTGTAAAACAAACACACTGATAATAAACTAAAATTAACAAACACACTTATAATATATCATTTTTTAGCGCAATAAAAATGTCTGTGTTTTTACTAGTAAAAAAAAAGTTACTACTATTTCATTTATGAAACATGCTATAAATGTTCAAGTCATAAATTGTTCATGCATTATTTATATGTTCTAAATTTAAGTGAAATTTAAAATAGAAATGTTATTTTCTTTTACAGTATAGAAATGTTATTATTAAATAATAGTGAATTAAATACATTAAAAATTATGGAATTAAATTTATTTTTATTTTTAATAATGAATAATGAATATTTTATTTTATGAAGTAAAAATAAATCAATAAATTGAAATAAAGAATAAAATGGTGGAAAAAATCCAGTTTGTTCTCTTAACAAACTATAATTTGTAAAAAGTCTTTTTTTTTATCTATTAACAAAGTGATGTAGCTGGTTAAGCTTTGAAATTCAAAATTGGAACTAAGCAAAAGTATATGAAAGGGGAAACAAATTATAAAAAAAAAAGATCAATTGTGCACTATTTTGTTTTTATTCATGTTTGCTTTTACTTGCGTCCTAACATATATTGATAGGTAATAGTGATCAAAGGTGCGCAATGATGAGGAGATTAAGACCAAAACTCAAGATAGTTAGGTGTTCTTGCTGGATTAGAGGTTGTTAGAGTAATTGGTTTTTTTATTTTTTTTCTTAGACATATTTTGTGGGATTTGATGTAATGCCTAAAAATGGTTTAATTAGTAGCTCAAGTTGATAATGAAATGTAATGTTTAATTGCAAATTAACTTTCAAACTATTATATGGTCACAATTCTATAGTAACTAATATAAAAGGAATATTAACAAACTAATAATCATACATATTTATTGAGACATTAAGGAATCATATAAATAAATTAAACACTACATCTTAATTCAAAACCTTAAGACTCAAGTTTATACGTTTTTTCTTCACTTATATAATGTTCAACTTTTCTATTTCTATCCGATGTGAGACTTTAACTCACACTTGTATTCTAATAATATTAACAATCCCCAACGAATCAGACACACAAACAATGAACACGAATGAAGAAAACGTTGAAGAAATACACAAACAATAGAGTTATGTCTGAAACAACATGAACAATAATGAAAATGAATGTCAACAACAGAATACAAAGTAGTGAGGAACATCAACAAATGACCACGACCACCGGAGAAAATGAAGAATTTGTAATCAACGTCATTTTTTTATCACGGTAGTAGATAATTTTGTACATGAGCGTCAAGATTTCATATGACCACGACCGTGAATAATTAATTAACCATGGTCGTAGTCAGTCAACGAATATGGATTTGGAAGTCGGATTGGATGAGAGGTTTTTCCTAATGGAAAATGAAAATTTTCCTATCGTTGAAGGCATTGGTGAAGGGCAGTATATTTCTAAATCAGAGAATGACAGATGACAGTGGAATTGGGAATCACATGGCCAATACTTTGTACGTTCTGCTTACAAAGTTTTAATGGTTGCAAATGTGACTGGTAATCAAACAATTGTGTGGAAGAATTTATGGAACAAATTGGTACCTTTAAAAGTGATTGTCTTCGTATAGAAAGCAGTGCAAAACAGAATTGCTACTAAAGATAATCTTTTGAGGAAAGGAGTGCTTAGCAATGAAAAGGCTATGTGCTATGAGTGCAAATCTGAGATTGAATCATTATATATAGCATGTGTTTTTTAGTTGTGGTAAATTTGCCCAGGTTTGAAATGAATGCTTTTGATGGTTAGGATTTATTACAGTTTAGCACAATGACTTAAAGTTGAATATGGAGCAATTTCAAAGGGATACTGGAAAAATACTAGTTGGGGAGAAACAAGAGCGTGTTAAATGAGGAGTAGTTTAATGGGTTAAATATTTTGGAGTATATGCAGTTAGTACGGAAATGACTGAGATATATCATATCGTAAAGCAAGTTTTGTTTACTCTTTGTCGTCATGGATTTCTAATACATTGCCGTGCAATGATCGTGCTAGGAAGTTGTGATATACTTATTTGACTTTGGTGGGAATCTTGCTGCTATAGAGGCTCGGTGAAGGCAATTCAAGCGGTGCAGGCAGAACTGAATATATATTCTGGTTTTGTTAGCGCGATTGTTCATGATAGAGGAGTTTTTTTTGCATGTTTTGTTTTCATATTTGTTGGTCTTTGTCTAACAGAGGATGTAGCTTTTATTTTAACTGTGATTGATAGGTGAGGATGTTGTGCAATACCGACAACATTTTTCTGTTTGGTTTGATCACGGGTTGTGGTTATTCCAATTTTTTAGTATATGAAATATTTTGCTCTTTGTTTAAGTGAAACTCAACTGAACCTATGTTTGCTTAAACATTTTTTTAATGTTTCTCAGTTATTCTTGGAGCGTGAAGCCTAGGATCTCAAATTGAATAAGAAAAATATTAGATAAACACAGAATAAGCACATCACCTGAAAATAGTGGATGGAAAAGAATAAAACGCACAATAAATACATGAATATAATCACAAAGATAATAAGATGAATATGAAAGGATAATTACAGTTGAATGATTTCAATAATACAATAATCTTTATTACCTTAATTAAAAATTATAAATATACTGCTAAAAACTATCTTCATTAATTATTTAATTCAGAATATATATTGATCGTAATTGGTTGTAATTACCTTAAAAAATAATCTTGATTAATATTTAAGGAAATATAATAGTCTTAATTATTTCAATCGTATTGCAATTCTGATATATACAATTAATATCAAAATTATTTAATGTTTAATATTAAAAAAAATTGTGTTCTTTATTTATATTTTTTGTGATTGATCAAAATAATTAAAAAAATTATATACATATATAGGCTTAAAAGATATATGCTTAGCTAAAATTTATTTATAAAAAAAATCAAAAAGCATGAAATAACTTAATATAATATATAATTTTAAAAATCAAATATAATCACAACTTTAAACCTATTCATTTATAATCGAAGCACACTGTGTTCTTTTTAATAATCCTTTTAAACCTTTTTTCTTATTTGTTCTGAATTTCTAATAATCTTTGTGTTTAGAAATTTTAATTGACATTTCCAATTATGTTCAATTATGTGTATATTACTATTATAATCTTAATATTTCGGTTTAATATTAAATTATATATATATATATGATGAGATGATATGATAAAAGAAAGAAAAAGTTAAGATCCACATCAAGCTTTTATACAGTGGACTGGAAAATCTGGTCGCCCAATCATCATTGATAAAATAAAAATAATATTATTTACTCTAGATATCATGTTGGCAATAGCAGGAGTTGAGTGAGATCCAAGTATGCATGTTCACTGAATAGCTTAATCTTGGAATCCCCTCTCTCACACATGCATAGATTACGAATTCGAGAACACATAAATAAATGATGCAGCGAAAACTTACTCAATCCAGGATCAAACCCAGCTAAACAATTAATACATCTCATTAAATTAACTATATCATAATGGACGACATCAATCATGAATTTCAATTAGGCCAAAAAATACATTAAGGTTTTGAAATGGTAAAAGAAGGATCACAAATTCGCTCAAATTAATACGAATAGTGATGATTGGGCTATGCCAACACAAGGAAGATGCCCCGAGTTGAAGCAATCATGACATGGGACCAATACATGTCACATCTATATATATTATACGGGTTCTAAGTTTTAAATTAAATTACATTCAAAAGCAATAATATGTACATGAGTGGTTTTGCGCATCATGCAGAAAAAGAAAGTTCTAAAATATATAAGTGCAAGTCTTTTTCTTTATATTTCTTGCTTATACGACTAAGACTTCCTCTTCGCGCCCTTTTGGACTAACTGAAGTCCTCACGCCAAGGAAACTCACTCTTTAGAAATTAAATAGCTGGCAATGCAGTGAGACCATCCAACAAATACGTAACAAATATCTACTTTATTTTCACCTATTAGCTACCCTTTTGCTTTTGTATTTATTTATTTATATATATATATATATTGCACTGCTTCATACTCTCTGCCTCTGCTTATATGCTCTCAAATTACACTCATAAAATAAGCACAAAAAGATACCATATGCAATTTCTAGAGGATTAATGAAACATGCACCATGGACATGGGTCATAATATAAACAGATATGAGAAATATTATGTTCACCCTTTCTAATACATTATTTTAAACACATTCTTTTTTATTAGTTAAAATTTATTGAAAATCATAAAATTTAATAAAAAGATGGTAAGAAAATGTTTATCGATCAAGCAATGCGGTTCAGTACAAAGCAGGAAAATTAAAAGGTCGTTTAAGGATTTGATATATAAGTTAAGAAAATGTACCCAAAAAATATGGTATTTTCTGTTATTTATGTATAAAAAGATGGTATCACTATTTTTATTTTATTATCTTCTAAATATATAAAAAATTGTTAGTTTAATCATTTTTAATGCAAAATATGAAATAAAAAATGACAACTTTATATTTTTAATAAAATAAAATTTAAAAAAATATTTTCTAAAACTAATTGTGATATATTAATATGTTATGTTGTTTGGGGTCAATATCGGTCGCTTTATTTCAGTGCTAATTATAAAATCAATCAATTCCATCATAATGAGGGAAATTAAAGAAATTAAGTCATAATGTGTCCGCGTGTGTGCAATTAACATTTTGATAGTATACCATGTGAGCAATTAATTTGAACTATCATGTTCAACCAACATTTAAAGAAACTAAAGATGAGAGATCCATTACCGATGATGAGTCACATCATATATTCCAAAGCCATAAAGCATAAGAATGTCTGAACATTGGTGGCTCCCTCAGCTAATCAAATGTTTTATGCGGTGAATGTAAGAATCTGACATTATATTGCTCATTCATCCTTTTTCTTCTCCTAGGTGTATGTATCTTGATATGAGTTCTTTGCTACTTTGATATAGGTTAAAATCTTAAGAATTTCCTCTATCAACCATCCACAAGGTAATTAAAACGAAATTCATGAAAAGAAAAAGAAAAACAATAATAATAATATATATCTACAGTAGAATACTCAATTCTCAATCTAGTTAGCGATATAATATAGTTTTGACTGTATAATACAAATGATAGATAACTTGACGTAAAATTATGCTTCCCAATTTCCATATTTATAAATCAAATTTCTCAGAAGTCAAGTCTTACTCAACATGGTGAAGATCACAAGCATACCTTTTGTCTCCCGCAACTTCAGACAGCAAACTCAGATACTTCAGTGGCACAGATTAACATGTCTAAGAAATGTTATGGTCACGAACAACAGTCATCACGTGCAAAATTAATTCTACCAACAATACCAGTGATTCTCTCCTCCCACCCTTCATTTGCTATGTTTCCCATACCAAATTGATCAAATATCATCAATGGAATATAAAAACAAGTTTCTTTTCCCCCTTTATTGTCCTTTGCTTCATAAAATAATGAAGGGAAAATTAATTGGCATAAGTATATCTCAAGTTGGCATTATGTCTACATCGGTTGTACTTGAGGCTGGGGAAAAAATGCAGTAGTTAATCACAGGATCAAGGAGAAATTAATTTCCAATATGGTGGTAGCTAGCTTTAATTAGCTTGAAAAGGTGTAGAAGAAATAAAAGTTTAACATACCATATAACAATGGGAAGTTTTGGGCATAGTAATCATATGGATTAAGATGATAATTATAATAAAAATAAAAAGCATACAGCCGGGGCATAACAACGTTCAGTATCAATACTCTCCTTTTCTTTACTTTATTCCACCTTGATGCATCTTAAGAGAGAAATAAATGGAATAATTGTTTTTAGGCTGCAAATTTAACCAAAATAGGAGATATTATCACTTGAAATTGGGGTATAAGTGGTGGGATCCCTCTGTTGGATGTACATGGAAGGAGGGGAAGAAGTTAGAGGAAGAGGAAGAGGAAGAGAAAGAGAAGAAGGAGGAGGAGGTGGTGGTGGTGGCGGCGGCGATGGAGCAGCAATTGAAACAGCCCCAGATGAAGGGAGCATTGCAACATGAGAGGAGGGTATTATGTTAGCTTCCCTGAGTTTGTATTTAAGTATTTCACCTCTCACTGCATTAAGTTCAGCTTGTAATGATTGAACTTGCTGTTGCAAAGCAGAAATTGCACCCATGCATCCATACACAGGATCTCTTAGCCTCACATTAGCCTCATATACTAGACTATTTGCTGCATCAGCTCTTTGACACTCTGGTACTTCCTACAACATATTGTACTATGATTAAAATCTATAATAAGTGGAATACACATGTATATGATATGATTAATTAGATAACTAGCTAGCCAGTTTTTTTTTTTTTTCAGTGTGTGTGTGCGCGCATTTACCATGAGCATCTTTGAGACGTTGCTGGCACCAAAAACTTTGTGGACAGAAGCAAACTTTTGGGGCTCATGGGGAGAGAAATATGGAGAAAAGGGACATTCTTGGGCACATCTTCTTCTCAACAACTTACATGCTGCACAAGGAGTGATAGTATTTAGGGTTCCTGGAGGGCCTAACATGTGTCTTCTTCCCATTTGAGATGAAACATCTCCTTCCCTCTTGATCTTCTTCCCTATCTCATCAAATCTCTCCCTATAGTAAGCATGAAGAAACTTAGCAGGCCTCATTCACAACTAACAAATTAATTTTCAAATATCATTTTTTTCTATCAAGGGATATGATATGACACGCTTAATTTGAACTTCGATCAAAATAAGAATTTAGAAAATTGAGGAGTAAAAACATTATATTGTCTTAGAGCATCCTTTGTGTTTTTTGAAAAATAATATTTGACATAATTGAAGAAGTTTCAACCTAGCTGGCTGGGAAGGAATATATATAAAACATGTTGAGCATTGTACATATGAAGATATCTGAGAGTTCTGAGATGGAGTGTGTGTTACCTTTCTCTGGACATTCAGGCATGCCCTCTGGTTATGAAGTAGGAGACACTTAGGGAGAGAATAGAGAGAGGTGCTAGCTAGAGAGTCCAGAAGTGAAGAAGAAAGGAAAATAGGGGTATGAAATGAGTGTGCTTAAAAGGCAAGGTATACACAAGGACAAATAGTCCAGCTACATTTAATTTGAAATTAAAAGGAAAAAAAACAAGTGGTTATTTTATATTGAGAGAGAAATAGAAAGCAAGTCGAGTGAAAGAGTGATATATATATATATATATATATATATAGAAGCTTGTTGTTTTGGTTTGTTGCTAATGTTTAAACCTCTCTGGTTTATGTACGAGGATTTCAGGAATTATAGAATACTATTAGGAAAGCTGAATAGCTTATTAATTTTTCTCAGGAAAAAAATAAATAGTTCATGGAGAGGAAAAGATTGAGAAGAATATTTTGTTTATGTTGTATAAATGCCAACTCAATGACTGCTGCTTACTCACGTGTGAGTTCTTAAATGTGTTTGACTTTCTTAATCAACTTTCTGATTCAATTGCCGCCATGCATGTGGTTCTTGCTTCTTACTGAGGGCAGGTCTACCAAAGTGGCAGTCTTTTTATGCTCGCATATATATATAATATGATCAATAATTTGAGTATGTTTGTGTTAATATCATCTTATTGACTGGGGCGTAAATACTTCATTTATGGATTTTTATTCAAGTGATTAGCCATTAAACAAACATTAAACCAGTTGCACTTACCACAATTTAAAATGTTCGTATCTCATGTCAAATTTAAAATAGGCCATATTGAGATCGGAATATGCTATATAGTTGGTCTTCTTTTGAAGAAAAATCTGTATTATTATTATACAGTACATCCAATCACCGTGTAGAAACCGCAAGCTCCTTAACATGACAGTGCAGATTCTATCGCTCATCCCATTATAGTAGTCCTCAACAACTACACCTCTTCATATATATTCTTATTAATGAGGATATATACTACCTAAAATATATAAATTTCTACTGATATTTTGTTCATTAATTTTATAGCTAGTTGTAAGTAAGAAAAGTTCAAGTTCCTTCTTTAATTTTCTGTGCTTATTAAGTTGGGAAAATGTTTGACAAAAAAAGTTCCTTCTTTAATATAGCTAGCCCTCACTCACGCCACATTCAGCATGAAGAAGTCAATTACGGGCAAACTTTAATGGAAACATATAGAGCAACCGTCATCAGATTTATTATAAACACACTTATTCATTCTTTAGTTTCATGATATCATGAAATTGCTTCCAAACTTTTAAGCCAGCTGAAAACGATTCCTACTTAATTAATACAATCTCACTGCAATAAGGAAAAAGATTGGACACCTTTCAAGATAAGTTGATAATCTTCAGAGGAAAATGACTTTTGTCAATTGTCTGTGATGGATAATTTGATTGATAGAGGTTCTGATGATATGGGACATTTCACCCAAGCTCTCATATGGGGAAAATCATTTTCGCATTTAAGAATCTAACACAGTTACTTGATTTCAACAACTATAATTTTGCATTTTAATTGCTTGTGGATGACTAAGACAGTTAACTGTTTAACTATATTTGTCCTTCACCCAAATGACATGTGTACATTTTCCCTTGAACCACACCTTAACTTAATAAAAAGAAACCAAAACTCACCTTTCAATAGCATAAGTCTAGAATCATTTAACTTGACATAATCATGTGAGATATAAGAGCAACTTATTAGTCCACCTAGAAGTAATTAATATTGTACTTTATCATAGAAAGGAACCTAAGTTAGATTACGCAGAGATTAATTAGTACAAATCAAGTTGGCACTGATCAATGACTGTCACTCAACATATATAAATCTTTATAATTTGTTTGAATGAGACCATATTATTAGCTAGGATTACCAATATGGCAATTGAGACTATTCTTTTTTTGAGGTGGTGCTAGCTTGGATTTTGAGAAGTGTTCTATCAAAGTGGGTGGTGAAAGAGAGGAGTGTATTTGGGAGGGGTGGAATATATTAAATTACGTAAAAGAGAATGCTTAGAGTCTAAGGGAGTGGTACCATCCATTCTTGTTTGACCCGTATTTTGAGGCTTACAATTCGCCCCGTTGTCTTCTCTCCTCACCGCCAACCTAACTTACAATACTAAAAAACTTAATCCTTATTCTGTATATATGACTGCACCAAAACCCAGAACCCCACTATTTCTACACCATTCTGGTTGGCCAACTCGTGCATTGGTTCGGCTACTCACACAGATTCTCTCTACTTAATGCTAATTAAAAATAAACATGGATCATTTTCTTTCTCTAATATTTTAATAAGCACCAAGCCAACCTCGAACATTCGTTTTAAAATTCAAAACTTAAAAAAGGGTCAATAACACATATATGAAAGTCTTGTCAAAGGAATACTGGCCATGACCCTGAACGTGTTACTTCTAGTGTCACTATCAAGACCTTGAGTCTGAGGACATTCTACTATTGCCTTCTTTCTCTCCCTCTCTCTTTTTGCCTGAGTAGACGATTCAGGGTTGGTATGCGAATTTCTGCATGCCTAAAATTGTCTTGGTTTTTCCCCTCCTAAGTTTGAAGAAAATCACGTGTGTAACTTGAATACACGCAGTTAAGGATAGACCATCTATATATAATACAAGTTAATGTTTTTGGTTTCTCAACTTTTAATTGCAAGTTTTTATTTTTAGTTATTAAATAAAATTTTGAGTAACCTTGGTCTTTGATATTTTGGTTGGCCATCCTTTTTAGTTTTTGTCGTTTAATGTTACTATTAAGTGAAGTGATGATGTGATAATGATTTTAATATTATTTTATTATGTTTTGTGGTAAATATTTTTCTTTGGATGAACTTTCAATTAAGTATTAAATAATTTATAACGATTACAAACAGTCATAATTACTTTATTTTAATGTAAATAAATTTTTAGGTTTAATTTTTATTCTATGTGACTATTAATATTATTAGCAATTAAATTTAAATTTCTATTATATCAAGTTGAAAAATGTAGAAGAAGAAGAAAATGATTGAGTGGATCAATATATGAGTATTTAAAATATGGTTAATGTTTCATCTTGTTCTCCTTCCATTCAAGTTCTAAGAAATCAACAATGGATTGTGTTGTACAAGTTCTGTAGGAATGATACTCTTACTAATTGATTACTTGTACAATTTGATATAATTGTCAAAGACTTAAACAACTCTACAATGCAAGTACTAGGAAAGAAAGATAAGTAGAATGTTTTATCAAATCCTATGCAACTAGTTTAGTGAAAGGCATTAAATGCACCAATGTTCCAAAATATGAAGAACAAAACTAAAGAGATATAACAGACTATAACAGACATATTCCAACTATAAATGGCTCAGAAGAAATAGTATAAAAAGAAATTACACACTGAAGTAATGATTCAGAGATTTAAATGCATTACATTCTTTGTGAATATTTGTAACTTAGTTGAACATTCTCTTAGCATATAGATTATTAGAACTTTTTATCTATAACCTAGTATAATAGTCTTGTGATTTTTCTTATAAGCATTTCTTAGTGATTAGCATAAAGTCTAAAGAGACTTGGTGATTAAAGAAAGAATATTTTTTATTTCCTAAGAGACAAGGAGGATACTTGTGTGTAAGCCTGAAAAAGCTTTAATAAAGAATATTTATAACAATTTCAAATTATATTTAAGTAATTCTTTTTAGTGAAAATATTAGTGGGTTGTTAAGGACGGGATGCAATCTTTGGGTGACAAGAAGCAATATAAAAATCTTTGTGTTCTTTCTCATTATCCCTTAACTTGTTTATTACTTATTAACCAAGGGAGGGATTGACATTGTTATGTATTGTCTTTTGTTTTCCAAATTAAAGGTTTTTTTTAAGAAAAATGCTTTTAAGCTAAGATGAAGCATTAATCTATTTGGTAAAGAAAATGTGTTTTAAGTGTTGGAAAATCATCTTAATTGTGGTTATTCTTAGCCCACCTTAGTTGTAGCGGGTTGTCATAGGCAAAGAAGGATGTGTTGAAGTCCCACATTGTAGAGAGTAGTTGTAAGAAAAAGGGGACATGTTGAAGTCTCAC
Source organism: Glycine latifolia (assembly GCA_013407115.1). Taxonomy (NCBI): domain Eukaryota; kingdom Viridiplantae; phylum Streptophyta; class Magnoliopsida; order Fabales; family Fabaceae; genus Glycine; species Glycine latifolia. The sequence goes on along the minus strand of CM023944.1, from coordinate 34,508,408 downwards.
ATTAACTAGAGATAGTGTTAAAATAAAATATATAAAGCGGGAACAATCCCCATCTTACAAGTTGATTTTGTAAGTTGAGTTGAGCCCAAACTCATATTGTAGCATGATATCAGAGTCTATCCTAAATTCATGGGTGGGTCACATTGTGACCAATCCTAACCCACCTTGGTTGTGACATGTAATTGTAGGCAAAAAGAGGTTAATTGAAGTCTTACATTATACAAAATCTTACATTGGTTAAAGATAATATCAAAATATAGTATATAAATAGATAACAATATAATTTTCACCTAACAAATCAATTTTGTAAGGTTGAGTTAGATATAAACCCAAATTGTAACATTAAGAAAATATTTGGAAAAAAAATACAATTCAACCCCACTTCTTATATTTTCAGATAATTTACACTTTTTTTTAACTTCAAGTTCATGCCTTAATGCACACCATAGTTTGTAATGGTTTGTAATGGTCTGTCTAAATTAAAGTTCTTTTGAAAAAATGTTCCCTACTTCCCACCTATAGTTTAGAATATGCTTTGGCATTGAAGGTAAAAACCCTTGAACTTAGGAAAAGGGTCCTCATTACTTTCAACCCTATTCTTTGAATCCCTGTTGTTGTACTCATTGTCAGATAGGCTCATATCTCTAAAATGAGGCTACAAAATGATTATCAATAAAGAAGAATATGATTAAAATGATAACCATCAAAATAAAGGGAAAAGAGAAAACAACAGTAAATTACTTTTCTTACCTATATATTTAATTAAAACATAAAAATATATACTTAAACTTGTTTTCGTCCTTGATAATAAAAAAAATTGTTCAGTTTTTTTGGTCTCTAAAGCCCTATCAAATCACTTTATTTCACTTTTTAAAACATTATCTAAACAAATTTAGGGACTAAAATAAAATAAGAAATTTAATAGGACACAAAAAGTTTTAAAAAATTATTATGAATAAAAAAATTCAAAAATTGATCGGGACCAAAAATATATATCATCAAGTAGACCAAAAAGCTAAATCTTCTTGGCTGCATGGCATACCAGAACCGGCAGAGGCAGAGGCTTCGGGCCTTCTACAAGCTCTAAATTGGTTAAAGGATTCCACTCTCGGCAACATAGTGTTTGAAATTTATTGCAAAATAGTAGTTGATGGTCTCCAACATTCAGCTTATGGCCATTCCGATTTACAAGTTCTTTTGAATAAATGTAATCATTCACTTTCTCTTTTCCCAAACTTAGTTGTGAGTTTGATTAAGAGACAAGTCAATTTTATCACTCATATATTAGCTAGGATGTCAATTTTATATACTAACTCTCATATCTTCTATAATATTTCTCATTATATTTCTGCGCTTATTTTGAAGAAATGTTATAAGTTTCTTTCTCTGAAAAAAGAAGTGGAATGTATGACCATGCATGACGCGAGTTTCATATTAGTCACTATACAACTTGAAGTCTCGAATGAAGCTAGATGAATGGCGGATTAGTTACTCAAAGCATGTTTAATTTTGATATGACTATAATATTATACCCCACAATCGGATAAAAAAAAATGCCTCACAACAAATGGGCTATTACATTTTTTGGCCCAAATGAAATGGCCTTGATACTTTTTGGCCCAAACAAAAACATCTTGGATGAAATGGAAATGAAGATTATACTATTTATTTGATTCCAGAAGTTAGTTTTTTTTTCGTTATCTTTTAATCATTTGTGGTCAATAATGCAAAGAGATATAAATTTAAGTTTTAAATAATATATACTCATATACATATTTACTTTTTATTTTCAAAATTATGTGTTGGAAGTACAACTTAACTAATAAAATATGGTGTTAATCATGTGTGACTTGCACAGTTTGTAAGTTTAGCAGCCTAATTTCTTCAGTTAGAAGTATACAATATAGAAAATAGAATAAGATGGCTACTCTTATATAATTTACCCTCTTCATGACCTATGCTCTATCAAAGTCCCAAAAAAAAAATGGACCTATGCTCTATGGCTATATCCCTGACCTGAATGTAAGCCCAAAATAGACAGAACATACTAGAAAAATACAGTATGCATGGACCAAATAGCTTACTACAAGACAATTTGTGATAGCTAGTTTAGCTAAAGCTATTGGACTTATTCTGTGAATTGTTTTTGACTAATTGGACCACTTTCATTGTTAGAAATTGTATCAGTGTGACGGTCTCACCACATGTGAGCCGCACCAGTAGTGTACTAGGCATCATTGAATTGATCCAGCAAGGTACAGAGGGGAAGTCTGAAGGGACTAGACAATGATGCCAAGGACTTAGAGCATGTTTGTTTAGACATTTTCAACGGACTTTGTATCATTCAAAGGCATAAAATGCAAAAGTAACAATTTTATTACTTCTGCATTTTATTCATTGGAAAGAGTGAAAATTAGTTGCAACGTCTAAACAAACATACTCTTTACATATTTGTCTCCTAAACTAAACTAAACTAAACTAAACAGTTGAGGTTGACGCCCAGTTCTAGGGATGTGATCTTGGTGGAGCTAAATTTGAGCCCAGCAATGTCAAGCCATTTAGATGGAGAAATTCTACTCTGAATTTAAATTTTATTCAGAAGATCATAAAGTTCATTTCTATATATAAATTCAGTTTCTAAATTCTTACGATTTTACTCAATTATATATTTTGTACACAATTCAATATATAGTCAATTAATTAAGAATATTCAATTCTAATATCTGAATTGGAGTACCAGTTTTAATCAATGATAGTAAAAAACTGTGTATGTATATACACACTCATCCACACCTGAATTACGCGTGGTTGATTACAGTAAAAGTAAATTATGATCCTAAGAAAACTTTTACGCAATGTTAAAAATTCAATTCCTGAAATTGTCACCGACGACTTTACCTGACTCCAACTCAAGGGCTAATTCCATAACAACTCCACATGCTATGATTCCTAATCAAAGAAAGAAAGACAACTTCCTAGTAAAACCCGATAACTTGTTCAACCAGATTAGTCAAGAAATGGCTGGTTAACCTTTCATCCAAACCGACTAAGGGGGTCTAAATTTAATAACGACTGTTTACTTTTCAAAGACTTCAACGAGGAAACATAAATGAGTAGAGTTCACTGGAGGTTAAGACAATAATTGAGACATCTACGTTTCAAATCAAAACACAAACACTGCCGAATAATCAATGATGGTCGCTTTACAAGAAATACTGTTTTTTTCTTTTTCTAATAAAAGAGAAAAATAGAAAAGAATAGGATGATTAGCCTCAAAATAAGGCCAGAAAACAATTAAGGAGGAGAGACGACAAGAGGGGTACACAAAGAATGAGAAAATAACAATGGGTCGAGGAACCAAAAATAAAAAAACTAATTCCCAGACGCATGTACAAAAATTTCAAACCGATATTGAACACAGATGGTCAAAAACTTGTCTGATGTTAGGCCTCTCATTTACAGGGAGAATACACCTGAGAGATATTGCAAGCAGTTCATCCATCTCTTTGGAGGATTCTTCCCCACCTGCAATGTCTCTGTCAATACAGTCCATTACCCTTCCTTCTCGCTCACACAGCCTAACCCAGTCTGTAAGATCAACAGCTCCTGATTGCCCTGATATGATATCACCTGCACTTTTTCTTGTTAACAATTCCATTAGGATCACACCAAGTGCATAGACATCAGCCTTAAAGGATGGAACTGGTTTGGATGCAGTAGCAAGTTCTGGAGCACGGTATCCAAGTGCTCCAAGATTTAGTATCTGCTCTGCAATTCCAGCTGGCGTCATCAGCCGGTGCAGACCGTAGTCAGTAAGACGAGCATTGAAATCAGGGCCTGCTAACACTATATTTGTTGGCTTTAGATTTCCATGGGGAAGTCCTCGATCATGAAGGTATAGAAGACATCGAGCAACATCAACAGCAACTCTTATTCTCTGGCTGAATGATAATGGGGAGTACCTCCGGGGTGTGCTCTCTGTGCAAACAGATACATTGATATTAAACTCAACTAACAAAAAGCACATATTATCATGTCAAAACACTCCTGCCTAGAGAATTCAAGAGCTTTAAATATGTTTCATGTGAACTGTTGGCAAAGTGTACCTTAAGGATACTGTGACAAAAAACATACCCCCAAACATTTAGACAGACACAACAGCCCCTGAAGGCTGAAACTCTACAATACACCTCGAAATAGGCACGCAACTTGTACAACAGCAAGAGTTTCAAACACACTACCCAAGATGAGCCATTGTCTGCCAGCTATTGGGAGAAGGCCAGTAAAATTGAGTGGCAGATAGGACAGATGACATCATCCAACTATTTAACTTTTTATCTCAAAAAAAAAAATCCATGCAACGGTTTGTATACACAATTCTGGCCACCACAAGTTCACTACAACTCCCCTTCCCCCCGCCCCGCCCAAACAAAAAAAGAAGTGTCAAGCAAGTAGCAGGGATTGATCATGCAATTTATTTTTGGCATCAAGGTTGAAGAGAATTTCCAAGCTATACAAGCAATCTGACCCCCCTCCCCTTTTTCCTTTCAAGTTGCCCAGCAGTTACAGTTTCTTCATTGGATGCTTAGGTGTAAGGAAAGAACAAAGCTTAGGTGCTCTTGATGTTGTTCTCTAATTAAAATTAGGGTTTCACCACTATAATCAATCCAACCAGTAAGGGCAACCTTTATTGCAAGGATTACAGAGGTAAAAGTCCAATTTTGTTGATTAGAAATCAATACTAAAAGCACCTAAGGTACTACACCCAAGTTTTGTCCAATTTTGTTGATTAGAAATCAATACTAAAAGCACCTAAGGTACTACACCCAAGTTTTGTCCATAAGGAAATTCTAATTTCAAAAAGGAAAACCATGTTCCCAATCAAAAGGTATGGCACAATGAATACGATGACCATAGGGCATAAAAAATGCAGGAAATGAAAAATATATATAAAAAAAGGCACATGATTGAAAATGTAGCGGATGGAAGTGAGATATGTTGACAGATATGTTAACTATTACCATAGAGATGAAGAGCCAAGTTGTCCCCATGTATATAGTCAGCTAAAAGAAGTCTCTCTTGTTCCCTAGGCCCCCAATAGTATGCTAGTAATGGGACAATGTTTGGATGCCTCATAGAACCAATCCTTTTAACTTCTCTAGCAAATTCCTTTTTATGTTTGACCAATCCCACCCGTAACCATTTTACAGTCAACATATGACCACTGTCCAGAGTTGCTTTGTATAAAGTGCCATGGCTACTTCTGCCAAGAACTTCAGCTGGAGCTCGAGATAATTCCTCTGCAGTGAATGCTAGGGAAGAATCCAGGAAAAACAGTTCCCCAGCCAACCGATCTGGTGAGTAAACATCCAACATCACTGGCTTTTCACAAGCCTCTATAAAACGGGGTGAGGACGACAATGGGGAACCAGGAGAAGACTTCCTTCCAGATGAAGTGGGAGGGTTATCCATCAAATTAGGATTTACAGATGCTGAACTAGTAGCCACCATTCCCTGAGTTAAGCCATGCTCAGAAATTTCAGTTATAAACTCTGACTGTCCACCAGAGAGTGACCTTGAATTGGAAGTCAAAAGGTGATCATTTGAAAAGCTCAATGAAGATGTTGGGGGTTGAACATTTGTATTGAACTTGAAGAGAGAAGACCTCGAAAGTCCTCCTAACTTGACATCTCTTCTAGTATTTTGACCAGTGAACTCACTTCTTCCATGAAATTCTTTTAACTGTGTTCGATGATAAACCAATAAAACAAAAGCAATCATAATTGCAGCACCCACTGAGGCAAGAATAATTGCTATCCTGATATTACCCTTTGAACTATGATGCCTACCCTTATCTGGAATGTTATCAGGCACCGAAGAAGTCTCGGGAGAATCATTTGGTAACATTAGCTTTGCATTTCCAGGGTGAAAAGATGAAGGAGAGAAATGCCGCAAGTTTTCAGGAACATGACCAGATAGATCATTATTTGACACATTAAATGCAGTTAAGCTGGATGGAAGCTTATCAGGAATATTCCCAGTAAATTTGTTGTTAGACAAATCAAGGTACTCCAAATAAAAAAGTTTGTTCAATTCATTTGGCAGCTGTCCAGAAAAGCCATTCCTTGCCAGATTCAGCAGTTTGAGCCCACCCATCCTACCTATTTCAGAAGGCAAGAGACCTTCTAAGGAGTTATTAGATACATCAAGATATTCCATTGGTTGATAAGGAGGCATAAGTAGCAATTCACTTGCTCCTGAACCTTGAAGCAGAAGTGGCCCTGTAAATTGATTTCCAGAAAGATTTAGTCTTGTCACTGACGATGAAGTAACTAAACCTCGTGGAATGGATCCCTTAAGTTCATTTAAACTTAAGTCAACGGTAGACAATTTAGAATAGGTTCCTAAAATAGAAGGCAGGGATCCTGACAGCTTGTTTGAACTCAGATCAATGACCTCCAATGGGGCTTCCCAGTTCTGTATAACAGAAATGTCACCAGATAACATATTCCTGCTCAAGTCAATGACTGTACATCTTCTCAAAGAAGTTGGCAAGGAACCTGATAAACTATTGGATGAAAAATTCAAAAAATTTAAAGTTGTAGAGTTGATTACACCGATTGAGCCTGTACATAAACAAAGAAATTTAAATTAATTAACAAAGTACTGAGTTTACTGTCTTATTTCTCTCAAATTCTTCATAAAAAACCATGATGAATGATAATTTATTAACTTAATTAAAAGAGACTCAAGAAAAATTGCTTGACAACTGTGAAACCAAATTGGTATATTCACTTGAAACAAGTAAATTCAATTGCAAAATGCAAAACAGAAGCATTAAATGATATAGTGCGTAGAATACAGCCACTAAAAGCCAAGAGTAAACGTTATAAATTCGGAAAGTTATAACACGCCAATTCTACAGCCATAGGTCATCACTGCGCTAGAAAATATGATAAACAAATGAGCCAAATACCAAGCATCATAAGATGCAGAGAAGCCAGACTAATACTGCCTGACTGGAGATAAGGAAGACCATCCATAAAGAATGTTTCATAAGAAGAAACGTAATAAAGTTAAACACCATTCCTTTCCCATCTTATTCTCTCTCTTTCTGCCCCCATCTCCTACTCGACCACCCTTCTCCTCCCCCTTCTATCTCCCCAGTCACAAACACATGTTGATTTTAGTTGCATGCATCATGGTTTCCATTCAAGCACACGCAAAACAGAATCCATGAACTTTCATTAAAACAACTTCCACAGCCAGCGAACTTTTTGGCAGCATAACAATATTCTGAAGATCAAAAAGGTCCCTGGTTTTCCGGCATGAACCTTTCCCATCTCTAACAACACAACACTGCATGTGAATGCACAGAAACACACAATCAAATGCACTCAAGCAACTCTTACCTTCCCTATATCTAACATTACAAACCTGCATGTACATGCACACAAATACAGAACCAAATGCACACGCACGCACACACGCAACTTTTACCTTTCCTGATTTCCATTTAGGTTCAAGCAGTAACAGGACAGAATGTAACTAAATTTTATATCAAATTAATAAAATTTCAACAATCACATTCCCCATAACCAGAGCTCTAAACAGTGGCAATTCTTCCCCCACAAAACTTGAAAGAGATAAAAAGGGATCAATTCTCCAAGAGTTACCAGTAAACCCATTGAAGCTAAGATCCAATTCTTCCAGCGGCACTGAAGTCTGCAACAGCTCCTCCGGCACGGAACCAAACAACTGATTCCGGGGAAGCCTGAGAACGCGAAGCGCGGGCAAGGAGACAAAAGAAGGAAGCTGCCCAGTGATGGAGTTATCACTCAAGTCCAAAACCTGCAAATTACGAAACAGGCCAATGGAGGAGTTTGTAAAGAAAGGACCGTTCAAGCTGTTGCAACTCAGGTTAAGAAAATGCACGGTGTTCGCCAGGCCGGAAACATTCTCAACGGCGAGGGAGAGGCCGCCAAAGAACCGGTTAAGGCTCAAATCCACGCGCTCCACGTTCCGGAGAGTGGAGAGCACGTCCCCAATTTCGGCCCAGAGTTGGTTTGCATGCAAATCGAGAACACGCAGCTGCTGGAGGTTGCTGAGGCCGCTGGGGAAGCCGCCCTTGAAATTGTTGTTGGACAAATTGAGGTAATTGAGGCCCCACAGGTCGTTGATCCGCGCCGGGATGGGGCCGTAGAACTTGTTCTGCGAAAGATCCAAATGCTGGAGTGACGAAAGTGACCCTAGAGACGGCGGTAGGCGGCCGGTGAAGTCGTTGCCGGAGAGCGAGAGGTTTCTGAGCATCTTGAGGTCGAGGAGCGTGTGGAACTTGAGCTCGCCGCCGAGGTTGAGGCGGTCGAGGACGATTCCAGTGACGTTGCCGGACTCCTCGTCGCAGACCACGCCCTGCCAGGAGGAAGGACACGTGGCGATGGACTCGGCGACGGTGGTGGGGGCCCATGAGTCTAGAAGCTTCTCCGGATCTCGGGTTATGCCTTTCTTGAATTCGAGGAGAGATCGGAGCTCCGGGAGGGAGGAGGAGGAAGAAACAGTGAAGAGAGTGAGAAAGAGAAGAGACAGCAAAAACAACTTGGGTGAGGAATTCATCGGAGTCAATGTGGTCGGAAACAGAGACAGAGACAGAGACACCTTAATGATTATTCATCCAAGGAGAGAGAAAAGAGGAACCCTAGGGGGAGGAGGTTAACATCAACATTAACAATTTAACATAAACATTGGAGGGAGAGAGAGAGTGTAGTATAGTAGGGTTTGGTTATAATTTATAATTATTATATATTATATAAATGGATAGAGAAATGAGAATGGGAGGGGGTCAGGTGGAGAGTGTTGGTTGGTGGGGGCGAGGGAGTAACTACAGTCTGTAAAGGACAACCCCTTCGTCCTCTCCTCTCCCCAATTTCATACACTTTTAGCTCTTTGCTTGTATATTGCTAGTATTGCTACTACGATCATGACTCTCTCTCTCTCTCTCTCATTCGCACATGCCTCTAACGCCGTCACCGTCTGTCTGGCCTTAATAATTTTATTTGTTTTCTTTCTAACTGTGCGTGGCTTGTGCCTAGGTTTTTCGTCTTTTTCCCAAGTCAGAGAGTGAGTGGTTACACTTTACACACTCTCTCTCTCTCTGGTTGTGTCGCGATCACCAGCCTGCCACTACTAATCATCGTAAAATAAAACAAAACCGCCTAACTTCTCCGCCTCTCTCTCATCATGCCACCGGGTAGTTACTTACTTACAGCTTTTGCCAATCCACCAAAATCCTTTCCTTCTTTATCTATTTTCTAGTCATTTTTATTTTCAAATATAAGCAACTGTCATTGCTCTTTAAAAGGCAATTCAATTGAATTAATTTTTTAATAGTATAGGACATTAGAATTTAGAAGCTCTTTTGATTATTTTTTTTATCATAAGAAACTTTTTTAATGAAAAAGCATTAATCATTCATTGGTGAATTCTTTGGATTATTTATCAACAAAACTTACAAACCAATAATTATTATTTTTATTCTGTTTAATTACCAAGGTCCTGTACAGATAATGACAGATTGTTAAAAAAAATCATTTTAATCCTTTATGTTATTAATCAACTATAAATTATCATATACAAAATTATTTTAACTTAACCAATAATTTTAAAGTTCAATTTTACATATGTAACTATGTTAATACTCAAAGAAAAATTAATTATTGTTCATAGAAATATAAATGTGATTTTCATTAAAAAAATATTATATATAATAAATTTTGTGGAATTTTATAAAATTTATTTTAAAATTCATATTAAAACATTTTCAATCAATAGTATAAAGACTTTACATTAATAATACTCTATTAAACTCTTAAATTATTACTGAAAATACAAGTTAAAAAACTTAAACATATAATGTAAATATTAAAAAGGCCAAGATCATGAGCATTATCACAAAGTTCACTCCTTGTATAATCGTATAATCACATTTGTAGTAAACTATTGGAAATATTTATTAGGATTATGCCTTTCTATAGAAAATGCCAACACAAAAGGATTTAAAGGGCAAACAATTAAGTTAAATATAGATTTGACTAGAAAAAAATAAACAAAAAAGAAACGACTTTAAGTAGAAGATATGGGATAGATTATGCTAGAGTGGACAACGAGTAAAAAAATAAGAGTATGTCTAGTATGGTAAAGGGGAAGGAGTGAGAGGGTGCAAATAGAATGATGCACCCACTACACTACACCTCAACACCTATTCCTATTTTCCATTGTCAAATGAGACATGGGATGAGGTTCCTATCTTCTACCATTGATTTGAATGATCAATCATCTCATTCTCCCTAAACGGATCCTAAAATTCATTGCTAATATACTCTTTACTATTCATTGCTACCACTTTTTCTTAATAAAGAAAATGACAGTGACATATCTTTGAGTACAAGTATTTTAAGATAGTAGTTTGTTAACCAACATTAATTAGTTATTATCAACATTTGTAGTTCTATATAATGAGTTAAACAGGCTTGAATTCAAGTCTCAAATAAATAAATAAATAAAATATTGAGAAAAATCACCTTCATAAAAAAAATATTGAATTAATTAAAAACATTAAAAAAAATCCCTCCATAATTACATTTTTTATGAAACTAAATCATATTTTATTTTCTAATAAAATCATTTAACTTTTTATATCATGCATTCATGTGTCATACATATTCATGTTAAATCAAATAAAAATTTATTTATTTATTAATTTGTTATTCAAATAAAAATAAATGGTTTCCATAATTTTATTCATTAGTATTTAAATTTATTCAATCAACATTAAATAAATAAAATATTTATAAGTCATCATCATTGAAAATTTATTAACTGTAAAAAGATAGAATTTAAAAGTTTTAATTTTTTACCAATAAAAAATAGTGTGTTAGAATATGTGTTCCTAATACTCTTCAATTTCTAACCAAACAAATTAAAGCTAAGACACACTAGGTTTGATATGGAGGATAGAGAGTGTGAGCTAAGAGAAAACTAACAAAGTTCTCTTTACTAAAACTCACAAAATATTACAAGGTTTAATTGTTTCAAAGCATGTGGAGGGTCCTAGACACTTATGCTTTGAAGGGTCTCATGGTGTCTCTTCTTGTTGCCGCCACTCACCTCCTTTGGATGTCCTACACACTTGTGCTTCAAGCCTTCTTACCTCAACATTATCATTATCTCCATTGTCTCATCCCACAAGTTTCACCACTCAAATCTCTTATTCAAACTAGAACCTCTATCATAACTTGAATCGTCGCTCACACTAATCATTTTAAAATCATAGATGAATGATCAAAATTAAAATTTAATCAGTGGTCTCACGTGAATACAAAAAATTTATGTGTTTTTATTTTTTAATCATAATCATTCAAATATAATTAATTATTCATATTTACAATTTTCATCTATTGTGATAAAAAGATATTTCACTTAATATGTTCTCTACCTATAGGGGGTGTATCAATTAAAAATTCTTCTTGTTTTGAGAAATGGTGACTATAAATATTGACACAAAATCATGCATAAATGGTAAAGATTAAAAATTAATTAATGATCACATAACCACTTAAAAAAGTCATGTGCATTTATCTTTTAATATTAACCATTTAAATATAATATAATATTTCAAATTTATAGTTATCAATTTTATACCATAAAAAGAGTTATCACTTTATGCATTCCTTGTAAGGGACATATAAATTAAAAAAATTCATACTATAAGAAATGATATATATATTATGAGTGAGAAATGAGAACTATAAATCTTAATTATATAATTATACAGGACTCAATATCAAGTGAGGGGAGGGTATCAATCCAAACCTTTACATTGTGTAATTTTATAATTTTGACTTTTGAAACTATTTATGGACTTCTTAAATTTTATTATGAGTTTTTTATTTTATCTTATGTTTTTTTTTTAAAATTTTCATGTGATTTTATTAAAATATTTCAATTTAATTTGTAATAAAAATAATTTTTAATTAGACTTTATTCTGAGTTAAACTCTGTCCAAGTTCAACACTCACTTCTAAATTACCAAGAGTTGCATGCATTCATCCCTCTTCAACTATAACTCGAGCTTGGAATGACTTACAATATTAAGATGACTCTTTGCAATTTCCTTAATTTGATTCAATCAATCAGACAAAACTGTCTTAATTAGTTTTTTTAGGTTATAATTAGTTTAAACCATGAGAAAGATATTTTTAATAGAAAAAAAAAACATCTTAATAAAAAAAAAAATCAATCAGACAAACCCTCCATGATTTCTTTCTGCCTACGATTAAACTTGTCATTAACAAGGAATGACATTCACAGCATTTGACTCTCAGACTAGCTGGCTAGTTCAGTCTCTTGAGGAAAATTACAGTAAAGAACAAATGATGAGTGAATAATTTTTTATCAAAATATCCTTATTTTATGGGATGGTCTGACTGACCCAAAGTAGAAATAGGATTAAATAACTTCATCTTAAGAGTTCCAAAGAACAAATATATTATGAGTTAGACCCACTTTTAAAGTTTTTTTATACACAAATCTTTGATTAATTATATACTCTTCTTATTATTTTTTACTAATTAATATTTCTTCCCCCTTCAAGAAAAAACTAATTGCATATATATCTTTTTCCAAATATATATACCCTTTTTCCATCACCGTCACAACACTCAAAGCAAAGTGGGGATTTAGTGTTGACTACTCAAAGCAATGCAATTAGTGTAGTAATTTTTGTTGATCGTCCAAAAAAGATACTTTTATTTAAAAAGGAATTGTTTCAAGAGGTAACAATCCTGAGAAGGAAAACAGAAGTTTACAGAGAGAAATTACAAAAAAAAAAAAAAAAACAGATGCAGACCGACCAAAGAATAACATACATAAGGCACCAACATCCTGGCATAAGTAGCAGCAAACGCTTCCATGAACAAATGCTCCACCAACTGAACCCCCCCCAGTGATACGTTAATAAGGGGTAAAGTCCCAACAAAAACGTTTTCTCTCCTTACTGGGTAGCAACGGTTATTATTCATTTTAGCTCTTGGCAGAGAACGAAAATAAGATATAACCAAAGATAAATTAAGCACCCAACCAATTGAAAAGAAACCGACACCAGCGACGGTTGTTTTCATCCTTGTCGGTGTCTTTTGTAAGGTGTTCGTTCGGTCATGGCTATAATTTGATCGTGTGGTTTGCCCATAAAAGATGGACCATGATGCAATACCAGCATAAAATTATATTATTTCTCATAGTAATGATTTAATATTAATGAGGTATGGAAGAAGAGAAAATCGTTTTTGTTATCGACATGCTCAACATCGGACTGCAAAATACATATGGTGTAGAAATTATTCAAAAACAAGAATTCTTGGGTTTAAATGGAATTTCGATTTCTTGAGATATTTTATTTTTTATTTTAATTTTTATTATAAAATAGAGATATTTATTTCTTCTATTTTAAAAAAATCTACTATTTTAGTCTTTGTATTTTAAAAAATTCATAATTTTTGTCAAATTCTTAATTTTTCTATATTTTATTTATTTTCATTTGATCCAATTAAACTTAAATCTAACATATTCATTCAAGGTATCATAAGAAATAATTTAATTAATTACAAAGTAAAAAATAAAAGAAATAAAACATATACAAAATTTAATATTAAACTAAAATTATAGATTTTGTAAATCATGAAACCAAAAATGAGGATTTTTAAAAATATGAGGACTAAATGTTTGTATTTTGAAATAGAGGCACCGAAATTATAAATTTTTTAAAATAAGAGAATTAAATGTTTCAATTTTAAAATAGAAAAATCAAAATTATAAAGATAATAAAATAGAAGAACTGAATTATATTTAAGCCAAATCCCTAAATTTGAAAAGTGGACAAAATTTAAAATTAGTAGAAAAATAATGAGAAAATACACAATTATTCAAAATTTAGTGTAAAAAAATTTTAAACAAGTGGATCTAACTTTTAATACATTGGTTTTAATTATATTGGATCACATAGAATGGGATTGTTTGATCCCATTTTTAGTTGGGGTTAACTAGACAAATTTTTAATTTTATTTTAATTTTAAACAGATTGTATGGCAATAGCCTTTTAATACTAGATTGACGCAAATTTGGTGTTGTTTGTGATCAAAACTTAAGTTCCTTGTTGCTATACCAGCCAGCAAAAATTGGGCATTAAGAGTCAGAGACGTTCATATATGAATGAAGGCCTTAAGTTCCATTGTTTGTGATTAACTCATTTCTCAGCCCACATTGGCATTTTTTTTAGGCATTAACTTCCTACACCAGCCAAATGTCTTATACACCCAGCACTCAATAGTGGAATTCCGAAATTACCCCTCATTAAAATGGTGACTTTTACATCAGTTTGAAGCATTTCTAATACACCCAGCACAATACTATTCTTCTTCTCCGCGCCCTCTGCCCAGCCGTGCCATTTGCCTTCTCCGCAGACGCACCCGCCATTGATATGGATCAAGGAAGAAGGAGGCTAAGGAAAACAGTTGTCTCTGCTGCCGCCATTGTCGAATCCATGAGTTCTGGCTTGAATTTTTTTCGTTTCCATCGTTAATTTGAAATATGAATGGGAGTTGATGGCTACGGATTGACAATCCGTAAGAAGCAAATTGGAAATCCGTATGAGCTTACGGATTGCCAATCCGTATGAGCCTTATGGATTGCCA